>JAHLJT010009436.1:181058932-181081432 GCA_031308135.1 Acheta domesticus | reverse complement strand
GGGAGGGGGAGGGAAGGGACGCCCACTAGAGAGTTGGTGCTGAAGATGTAGTCTGTCGTCGGTGGCTGCTTCGTTGATACTTGAACAACCTTCCTGTCTACCCTAAGATTGAAAAAGTCTCCATGAATGTAGACAAAAACTCCCTTCCCAAATTCCAGAATTATAATTGGTGTATTATATCAAAATATTTATAAAATCAACTTTTATACATACTGCATTGCGTCATTTGACGTATGAATGAATTACAACGTGACGGCTGTTTGCAGTAATATAAAATCCGCGCCTCAAGACTAAGCTACTCTTCCATCCAGAAATTTATCTCCTCCTTAATCAATTTATACAGCTGCTATACTTCCAGGAAGTACTGAACGTCTTTCTGACATTTGCAGAAAATATTACAACGTCGTAATGTGTGTCGTTCAAAAGTAACGCCTAAAATAACCTCCTTTATAAAACGCTAACCCACTAACATTTTCGGAATTTTTTCTAAATTATTTTTTGTTTCTGTTTGCCTTTTTCTTCAAACTTCTTTCTCTTCTAGTCAGGTTTAATCAGGATGAAGTACATTTCAGGATAAATTCAGTCTTATAAATAGCAGGATGAGGAGATTTGCAATTAAACATTTTAAACACAAAAACCTGTGTTAAGTTTGAATGTCAACGTATTAAAATACATGTACGTTTTGCCTCCTTATAAATATATTTTACCCCCACACGTGGAATGAATTAATATGCCAATCACAGGAAAGATAATAGTTTTTCTAGACCAATTGTTCATTGTTACATATCTGCCGGCCCTGTGGCCGAGATCGCTAAAACAGTAGTGCAGTGGCGATCTCGGATTAAAGAGCCGCGGGTTCGAGTCCCCCCTCGGGCATGGGTGTATTTGTGTATGTCTGTTTGTGTGTGTCTTCCTTTCACCCTCACCTTGATGCTCTGTTCGTACTTTCATTCCTTCCATTAGGCGTCGGAAGTTCGTGTCATTCCCCTTCTACCATTTGTGGTGACGTCCCCCTTTGAGTCATAGCACGCCAGTCTTCCTACCATCCCATTATCTTGGCAGCAAGGGAAATACTCCATTGTGTTCTTCACTTCCGGGAGAGCCTACGAAATTTAAGTAGCTCCAGCTAATGAGTGTTCGCTTCGACATTCCGCTCGGGAGGCTCTGCCTGAGTGAAGTCCACGAGTCTTGGGCGGCCACGGCCCTCTGATGCTGCTCTGCGCCTCACAAGGAAGCCTCCATGCGTCAACGCATTTCATTTGGGGACCTTTAAAACCGCCAAAGCCGCCGTTAAATCTTTCTTATAATATTTGTGTTACGGGGAGGCATCTGTTAAATTTGATGAAATTTCTTGAAAACTTCAATTTTTGGTTTTCATCGCTATAAATAGGATCGCACTTTGTAGATTCTTGATGCCGAGTCAGATTCGTCTGAGGTGCATTTAAATGCCCGAAATGATTATTTAAATGGCCATGCGCGCTGTGTGCCACGCCCCCTTTCTGCACACTTGTTTTATTTTTCGAATATTAGTAGAATAATATTTGAATTTCTCGGTGTGTTTTTGAAGGAACTTGTAGAATTCTTGAAGAACATCTCAAAGCTGGAATTTAGTGCGAGAAACATATTATTACAGTGAGTGTCATTCTTAAATAAAGTGTCCTGGTGTTAACCCTCTTGTTCCGTAATAGTAGTATTCTTGTAGAAGTTTCATTAGCGTTTTGTGATTTACATTTTATTAGCATTTTTTTTAATTACTTCGAGTTTCCTTCAGTATTTATTCAGTTTTTTTGCAATAAGTATAAATAATTTTTGGTGTAATAGTAATAGGTTAACTTGTAGTTTTTTTCATTTTTTATAGGATATAAGGGAGAACAAATACATAGTCATAGAAATAACATGAAAACTGTTCTTTCTTTAGAAGTTGTAAAAATAATTCCTGTTTACAGAAGATTTGATTTTGATGAAATATTAGAAAGCTGCACTAGGGGGAAGAGCCGAAATGCTAATAAATCACTCCACAGTGTGTTTTAGTCCATATGTCCAAAAAAAACAAACATTTGTTTTGAAAAAACTGGATTATTGTATCACAGAAGCTATCTATGAGTTTAACATGAGATGACAAATTACTCAATATGATTAAGATTCAATTATAGGAAGTTCATCCAGTGAAGCATCACAGAAAATAAGTGCAAAGCGTGACCAACGCATTGTTGAAGTCACTAAACCATCTATGAAATCTAGCAGGAAAAAAAACTTAATTTGTCCAAAGTTAGAGATAAACAATTCAAAAAGATAGTAGAAGTCCCCACTTATGCTGCTGGTAGTTTTTAGGGTAATTCAGAGCCACAATATACATGTATATCTTTAAATTCACTTTTACACAAATAAGTTTTTTTTAGCAAATTACACTATTTAAAACATCCCTTTGGCAACTATTTTTCAAACATACTGTTAAAATTTTTACAGTTGCTTAGTATATTAATAAAGAATAAAATTTGTTTTTCAGAGTGCCCAGATTGATTTAGTTTTATTTCTATGTTCAAGTAAACATACAAATAGGGGGGAAAATCAGCATATTTGCTTTCAAAAATTCAAATTTTTTAAATAAAAAAACTGTGAAAGTAATTTATGTAATATAAGCAACTTTTCTTCTTACGGATCTGAAGTTTATGTGGTTAAAATATTAAAAAGATCAACAAATATTTGGGCCAATTAGAGCGTTTGTAACAAAAGTTGCAAAAATATACAAAAAAAATTAGAAATACTTTTTATAAAATTAAAAATAACTTGGAACAATTGTTACCATTAATGTGTTCATAATGTGGTAAAATTTGGAGGTTTGAAAAAAACTCCTATCAGAAATTCCATTTTCACAGATGCCTCCTCCTCCCCATGCTCACCATGCGGGTGAAGTAGCCAGAATCAAAAGGATTAGAGATTTCCACAAAGCTTTCAAAATAATTTAAGGCATCTGTAACAAATTGCATTTATTACTATTTGATGAATTATTATTGATCAATCTTCTTTTCTACATTGAAAATTATTATTTATTTCACATAATTGCATATCTGCCGGCACCGTGGCCGAGATCGCTAAGTCAGTAGTGCATTGGCGATCGCAGAGCCGCGGGTTCGAGTCCCGCCTCGGGAATGGGTGTATTTGTGTATGTCTATATGTGTGTGCCGTCGTTTCACCCTTCACTATCATCATTTCATCTTCCATACCTCCAGGGCTAACAACACTGGGGGTTAAAAATAGGATCTAGCGTAATGCTGAACCCCCTGATGAATTGCATGCTCAGCATGCCTGCGAGGTCCGGAGCGGCCTGTTCGAAAAAAAAAAAGTTACACGTACATAGTTTGGGAAATCTGGAAATCGTTAGGTTCCATCTTCAGGAACTATAAGGAATGTTTTCCTTACTGTTCCAAAAAATTTAAACTAATAATTTCCGAAGCGTAGTACATGTAACAGATATTAAACTATATGAAATAATTATAATTTTAAAATGTGATTGTTTGTAATTTAAAAAGGAAGATAAATAAAATGCTAATTTACTCGTAACTGAAACCAGAAAATCAGTTAAAGCTTTCATATTTAATTTAATATTTTTTTAGTAAATTAAGACTACTGCGATTACTGTATATTTCAGTTTACCCTGTTCTGTTTTAAATATTTCTTCACTTATCCTGCAGATGATCGAATGCTTCTCAAATGATATTATGGTAACAACATTTCTGGATCACTCAATTCAGTCAAACCTCAAATGGAACATCAGTGTAACTGAATCAGTCTCAAAATTAAAGTTCATTATGTTGCGCGTTTAGAATTCTTTCAAATTCGACAATCATTTACGCAACCTGTTGCGTATATTTTGCAACTATAGGCTACAATCCAGCCTACGGTATTTTTTAATCCTATAATAGCCAAACGTTTGGATTGCAAAAAAACATTTTACGAAAAATAAGAAAATTCCATCCATGTAATTCCTGCATGTATCTCTTTACTGAGCTTGTAATCTTATCATTGTCTGGCCTATTTATTTATGAATCAGTTTTTTGTCAAAATAGACTTACTTAACGAAGAGAACATATTTTCATGCAATACATGTTGTATTGTAATATAATTACAATACATGTCGTAGAAATCATCAGATGTCAGTATCAAATTACTATAAGAAATCCTTAAAATATACTTGTTCGTTATTTTACAACACATTGCCAGATGACATTAAACAATTAAATCGATACACAAATATATTTTCAAAGTAAAATCTGTTCTTCTGTAATTATATTTCTATACATTTTGAGACTATACTAACCATCAAAAAGAAAAAATATTGATTTTAACAATGACACAATGCATAAAGTTTATATTTGCATTGTATAATTTTAAAAAATACTTGATTTACCTTCAATAAATAATATACTTCAGCTTCTGAGTCAATAACGTCCATCTCGATCAGGTTTTCGCCCAGTTCCCTAATTCATTGAGCGAATGCTGAGATGGCCCCTTGTTTTGCTCCTGGACATAAATCGCTTAAAAAACTTCGCGCGTTTTGTTGAGCTCTCCTTTTGCTAGTTGTGGTAGGAGTAGAGCCGGGGGGGTGGGTGTTTCTATTTTGTCAGCAATACAAAAAAAATCAAATCTGAAGTTTGTTTACCAATGCAAACCATTTTCTAGAACTCGGGAGTAGAAATGTCTAGTTTTCAAATGTTGCTAACCTCGCTTTGTGGGTACTTTTATTCATCATTCAACTATTTAGGATTAAAAGGTGTAGAAGGGATTCCAGAGGTCAAGGAAACGTGCGCAAGTTGTACTTCTTCATACGTCACATACAGATTCTTACTCTTCTTTGACAAAATTAAACCAAATGTAGATTTTTTGTGAAATGTTTTGTTTCAATGGCTAAAACGTCTTTGTCGAAAAGAAGAGCGGAGGTGCGGAGGTTAACGATATACAGGTATTGTTGTCCATCACGTAAATTTCTTTTCTTTTATTCGAGCAATAGGAACGCATGGTGACGCAACTAATGCAACAACTAGAGACTATTTTAAATTTCTTGTTTAATTTAAACAATGTTGGAGAGATTAAGTTTCATTCTCATTTCAAAAATAAGTACGTTTCTCAGTTCAGCCCACTTTCACCTATATTTTCCACGTCTTTTCATAGCGTGACCACATTTTTATAAATAAAATTAACATAATGAATATTATGATAAATGTGAGAGTACATCATGTAATACATTGAGCCACATTCATTAATAAGATATTATTTATATAAAATGGATTATTTTCGTCAATTATTGTCTATCTTTACCCACTTTGGTGCAACATAGACAAAGTCACTTTTGCAACACAAATCACAAGTGCACTCGAGTTGACGATCTCGCACTCGACTCATGAATTAATCTCGCGTTCGACATATTAGCTCTGGACTCGGATTGTCATGTGTCAAAGTGCAAACAATGGAGGTCTACGTAGGCAATCATCAAAGCAAAATATACTCAAAACATTATTATGTTATGACGTGTTGGTGTTCATTTCTTTCTCTACGACCATTTAATACGTTTTTTCTATTCACATTGTATAATTCTGTTATTTGCTGACTGCAACTCGTTGAATACCTATTATGTCACATATTTCATTACAATACAGGTCCTTGACCAATGTTTCAAACACAGATGTTTGCAAACCAAGCATTGACACATTATTATTATTATTATTATTATTATTATTATTATTATTATTATTAATTTGTTATTGAGAATCTAGTAAATGTTTCGTTCTGTGTACATTAAATTTGCATTTAATCTCTCTTATATATATCTTTAATATCTATTACATCTATTAATATTTTGTCACTCTTTCATCTCCTCTCCCAAAAGGTAATAGCAAAAACTCATTCATAACCTCGAAATGAAAGAAATTATTTGATTAGTAAATCTCATACCCAATATGTGTTTTCTGGGAATTGGATCAAATAATCAAGTATATCGAAACAATATAAGAATGGATAAAATGAGGAAGGATTTAATTCATGGCATAAAACGAGACTACCTAATCTCGATTTCAGAAAATAATTTACAGCTTGTTGTGAACGAAACAAGCAAAATCGTGATCTGAATACTAAAAGAGAATATATAATGTAATGTTCTTAAATATAATTGACATAATATACTTTAATTTATGTGTGAGAATTTTATACTTCTCATTAATTTGTTTTCAACACTCTTAAATGACAACTTCATCTTCACCGTCGTGGGAAATTGCATGTGCAATCATGAACTGCTCGTACTAATCTGCTCAAAGACTGCTAATCGCCATTGATTATGCTGCAGATAGAGTCACTACATACTCAGGGACTCTAGCGACTGTAGCCGCGAGACGTAGTGTCCTTGCCAATTATAAGCGAAAAAGTGAATGCTGAATTGGCGTCGTTGCATAGATTTAGTCTTGGCAATGATCAGAAGTGAAGGCAAGAATCAGTAATGAAACATGTGTTGGTAGTCAGAGTGGAAGAGAAAGTATAGACTTCTACCTGCCTACTACTAATTACGATACTCGTTACTACGTCGCTTGTATATAACATCAACTCGTGAATGAGTGGCCTATAGGCTCGTTGAAGAATATATAATTAAAGCACGACGATTAATACTATTAACCCTAGAACGCTCCCCGGGGTGACGCGTCACGCCAGGCGTTTGATTTTTCTTTTGTATTTTCGTTGCGCACGCACGCAAGCATATGGTTAGGATCCCATCTATACCTACAACTGTGATTGTTGTTCACGTGGCGTTCACTGCGTGCGAAGCCCGTACTTGTTTCTGTTCAAACAAGACAGCCCACAGAGCAGTAGTGCACATTGATTTTGTATAAAGCTACAGTGATTTTGTATAGGCTAGGTCTATGAATGATGAACGTTTTAGTGGATTCGGAAATTAAATTTTGGATAACGATGATCCTTTGATGACAGTGAAGGAAATTATAATGATGATAGTGTCGAGATTTGTGACGATCGTGTATCAGAGCAAAGTGCATGAGAAGATAACCATGATCCCACTACTCCGGAGCCTGTGATCAAATGTAAGAATGGTCGTATGTGATGTTGTAACCCACCGCCATACACTATAACACTTTCTCGTGTATTTTTAGGATCCCTGACGTAAAGTGCGCAGCAAACAATGTGAAGGCTGTAAGTGAGGCTTGGGAAAAATTGTTTATTACTGACATGACTGATACACCTCTTACTTTTTTTTACACCTGACATACCTTTTATTTTTTACATATTATTGTATATTTTTTCCATTTTCGAATTAACTATCACAATGTAGAGAGTTAAAGCTATGTAAAAATCATTTTCATTTCAATAATATTCAAAACCAGTGCATATGAAAATTACGTATACACGTGGGGGTTACAGAACACCCCAGGTGGGCATCAATGACGTAGAAAAAAGAGGGAGCAATCTAGGGTTAAATGCATTTCTCTGGAATCTAACACCCTCCACATGAATGTTAATTTTTATATGGCTCGATTCAAATGTTTGGTATAATAAACACACATCAAAAATTTTGAAAATATCGCAGATAGCGTTAAATAATATATATTTTAAATCCGCGTATTGTTCCCTTCATTCCGTGTGTGATGAGCCCACGTCCGCTTAGTGCATTTTTCAATATGCGACTGGTGTGCTATTGTCTGCTAATAAGCAGGCTCGCGCGCATTTTTCACGGATTAGGAGTTAATTAATTAAAATTAGTATTTCACATCATTATAATGAATATTTTATAACATTTCTCTTTAATAATTATTTTATAATATTTCTCTTTTCGCTAATTTTTACGAATCAACGCTTGGATAATTCATTATTTCAGTATCATGTAGCGTTTTCTCTATAGACTGAACACAGCGCTATGGATTACATGGATGTTCAAATTAATACATCATGTAATCAATATTCTTGTTTTGTAAATAAAAATAGAAATGGTAATGCTTCAAAATCTGTGTATGTCGGGGTAAAAATCTTCAATGAAAAAGGGATTTCCCGATATACTCGTATTTCTCATTTGTTTGTATTGAGAGATATAGATAAATGATTGCATTAACTAGTGGTACTTCAACAACAAGTACTTTCTCGCTTTCTTTCTAACTATTGAAATTTTAGAAAATTCAGAAATTCACAATGAGACATGCCCGGTTTTTTAAAGTCCTTCACTCTTGAGACCTAATGACATACTCTTCCCTAATATATTATTAATGCTCTTTGAAACTTATCAAGCTCTTTCTCCCATTATATTAAGAATCCTCACTTATAAGGAAATTAGTATTTTGTGGATTCAAGAAAAAACTATAATGGTGACGCAATAGAAAACTGACATATAGGAACTCACGATGTAAATTTCTTACCACTAGGTTTTGGAAAATATTATGAATTGTCGTCAGAAATAAAACTGATAAAAATGTAAGTGATGCCATGTAAATTATGTTACAACAAAAGAGGATACCTAAACATTTACAAACAGACCGAGGTAAAAAATTGTATAATAAATATTTTCAATTCCTTGTGCCGCAGTATAACATTCATTTTTCTAGTTTTTCAGAACTTAATGCATCTGTGTGTGGGTAAATTGTAACATGTTCTTTCAAAATTATTTTATAAGTATAATTAATCTACACATCATGCTCTTCGAATGAAGCCTATTGATGTGAATAAATATAGTGAAAAAATTCTTCATTTCAATCCTATTGTTTATCATCTTATTTATTTATTTAAGGATAATTTATTTAAGGATTGTTTATCATCCATTATATTTAAGAATCGTTCTATGAATTACAAAAAAACAAAATATCTTGGTATCTATTTAATAGAAAAAGTGTTGAAACAGAAAGAAATAAAGTAGTATATGTACAGTAGTTAGTATTTCATTATACATTATCATTACATACAAGTACATATAAACCATTACATTATAATTCGTGGATAAAAAACTAAATGTGTGTTTGTAGATATATATGTATATATTCATACACACATATATACATATAGTATATACTAATATATTTATATATAATATATTTATATATTTATATATAATATATAAATATAGTATATACTATATTTAATGAAAATTGGATAAAATTTTCTCAAAAATGGCTGTAAACTTTTTTTAAATTTCTCGTAAGAATAGAATAAAATGCTCTTATAAGGTTGGCATAGGTCCGATTGCGACTGTTAACTCTTGAATTTTCGAAAATTGCAAAGGTTTAAAATTCATTCGGGGACTTCCTCCTACCACAAAATTAAAGACACAGATTTTTCCTTCAAATGAAATTTGTTCTCCAAAATTAGTTCTTTCATTAATGTCAAGTACTTCTTTTTTGAATTTTTTTGTAGTTTTCGGACAATATGCAATATTAAAAACAGCAATAACAAAAATTTCTCAAAAACTCTAATTTTTTCTTTAAACGTTTGGTACGTATACTGCTAAACGTGCTCTAAAAGATGACATAAACGTCTATCTGCTCTATTTTTTTGTTTTTCAAAAATTACAAAATTGTATTATATTTTGACTTGTCCCTCACGTCGGCGTCGTTAATATTTGCATTAGCGGCGATTTGTTCACGTTATTGTATTAAGGAGTCCATATGTTTCAAATAATGATATATAATGTTTCTCAAAAACGCAACAGTTTTCTGGGAAAAAGAGCTCAAAATTCCGTATTTTCAGAAACGCTCAAACGCCGTTTTCTCAAACATTGCCCCAATTTGTTTCTCTAATGTTTGGTGCGGATAATGATAATTGCACTGTTTACGATTACATAAAATTCATGTTGATGTATTCTTTTGTTTATTCAAAAATTTTGAAATTATTTCAAACATTTTGAAATATCTCTCACACCATTAATATGCACATTTCCAGCTATTTGTATACATTATTGCATCTGTGAATGGAAGTGTTTCAAAGTGTACAAAGTGAGTGGAAGACTGTCAAGAAAGTTTTTCGAAAACTCAAATGATTTCTGTGAAAAAGAGCTTCAAATTTCGCATTTACAGTAACGCCATTGTTTTATGTGACGTCGTCATGCGATGAATAATAACACAGACACAGAGTTTTTCTGTACAAGTTTATTTACAGTCATTCACTATACAGTATTTACACTCCTAAAGGCCGATATACACGGTACAGTTTTCATGCAGATTCTCTTACAGTTTCTGTATAAAAACGTCAAGATCTCAAACGTAGCGCATACACGGTCTACACCAGACGCTTTCTGAATGAATCGCCACAAGCCGCCGCCAGGGTGGCTACCGGGAAACAACTAAATTGCGCCGTCCGAGTACTTTCAGTGGTGGTATTTCTGTGCGTGCGTTCTGGCAGTGATCTTGATTTAGTATTAATTAACATGAGGAGCATTGAGAATAAAAATTGGAAGACAGGGATAAGGAAAGAGGTATTTTTCACAATATATCACTTCATACAATCGCAACTTGACACACCTAACCACAAAATCGACACGGCCGATTACCGTTAGTGAACGATTCTGCCGCTAGAGGCACTGGAGTCAAACTGTATGCTTTCTACACGAAGATGATTGGTAAAAAAATTAGTTTTGCGGTAATAAATTTTTAATAAAATAGTAAAACATTCTGGCACTAGTTTAGTTTAATTCTGCTATGGTGGGCTGGCCCGCCGCCCGTTTTTTGGGTGAAGATGAGTGATAAAAATATCGGGTTTGCGGAAATAAATTAGTAATAAAATAGTTAAAAATTCTGGTACTATTTTGGTTTGATTCTGCTGTAGTGGGCGGGACAGCTCGATGGACCTTGGCAAAAGCCACACCTCGCAAGACGCTGCTCGCGATAAACCCCTTCACGGGCGACAATGTGCCCCCTCACCGCGATTCGTCTCAAACTCGAATGCCAATTTTCTCTCTCGTGAAGAATCACGTGACGGACCTCCCATGCTGTCGCCCCGCGGCCCGGCTCATTTTATTGCCGAGTTTGGGTCCGGGAGCGAAACAGAGCTCGCCGCCAGCTGTAGGCCGAAACTTTCATCCTCCCCTGATCTAGTTGTCCAAGAACCGCCCGCGGCTCGCACCCTCGCAGGTCCCCGCTCCGATGGCCGCCAGCCCGGCGCCAGAGGATTCGCCCCCCCCCCCTCACGACATGTGCTGTCCGCCGAACACAGTGCTATGACGTTACACTTAGACTCCAAATTTCTCAACGAAAATTTCCATGTAGGACGAGATTTTACTTTCCTACAATATTCTTAAAAGTAATTTTTCGGTTGTACCGTTAGGGAACAGAAAATTGAGAACATTTTAAAAAAATGTACTTTGAGCGGCGATAGAGGACAGCTGGCAACTGAATTGGGCAAGACCGAAAAGTTAGCCCAGACCAAAGAAATTAGAAAACTAACTAGTCGAGAAAGTGTGAACCATTCTGAAGCAACACTAGTTTTATTTAGAAGGACGAATATTTGGTTGTCAATAGATTTTTCGGTATCAATGATCCACCAATCAAAGATCTGACTACATAACATACGAGAGAGAGTAATTTACTATAAGTTTAAACAGGATTTACCTATTTTTTCGCTACCAAGGCTTCATAATATGAGTTTGTCTAAAAATCGCCGATTTTTTTGCACTTAAGTATTTTCTTTTTACTTCGTACTTTGTAAGGGGAGAGAGTAAAAATAATGCAGTACGTTATTGTATTAATTATTATACATGCGCCAATTAAGTCTCGCCACACCCTGCCGAATCAGTGCCTCCTATTAAAAATTGCATGATCATTACAACGAGATCACTGGGAACCAAGTGAGGAGGACAAACCAGTACCAGCATCTATTATGATTGTAGTGAGTGCGCAATTTACGGTTTCTTTTGTTACACGCTGCAGCTCGCGCAACCAACATAATTTGTGTTGCAAGTACTCTCACCTGCAAGTGTCACTGCGGAGAGAATTTTCTGTCACACTATAATATTAAACGTAATTACATGATCCGTGTCGTAAAAGTCTTTCAGTGAAAAGTAGATTAATTATTTGTAATTAATTGTGCAAGTCAAAAAAAAACTTTATCTGCAAGAAGAAGGGAGGTGCTCGTGAGGGGAATTTCTCGACCTAACTATGATCATCGTCGTGTGTAATATTAGATTTTGTTCCATTTACAGAATGAAAAAAAACATTACGTTCTCAGTCGAGACCGAATATTTTCTAGAAATGATAAAAAGCACAATTTAAAAGAATGTGCATTTAAAATGTTTTTCAGTCATATTTATTATTTGAATATTTTAACTTCTTTTTTCCTAAATCTGTTGAATGCAAGACCGGGAAGTAACTCCCTTTTGAGCAAAACCCTACCGTCCACTTAGGGATTTGTGTCTATGTTACTTCTTTTAAGGGAAGGTTGTACTGTAATGTTAATTGTGTTGAGTTTACGTACCATTATCTCTAAAATTTTTTTATAAAGCTATGTGAAATTTTCCACACTACTTTGTAGAAATGTTCTTCTTACATGGTGTTTTTTGTTTCTATTCAATGTCATTTTCGTTGTTTAATAGTTTATTTTTGTATTCCAGCTCCATAAACGACCTTTTCTGTCGCAAGAAATCGTTCATAATCGGGCGTTTTACGGCACAAATGGTGACGTCTTAGATTTTATGGCACGAATGATTGCGTCATCACACATTCAGCCAATCGCAGCGAGAGAATCGGGGGGAGGTAGAGGTGTACAGAACAGACTCCACCGTTTTGTCGCACGGATGTCAAAAACCCGAGACATCACAGGAAAGTTGTTTGGCAAAATTAAGTTTGATTCTCTTAGAAATTTATAATGCTGTCATACAAAAAATAGCGTAAGCAACTCGTTTATAATGTTGCTTTACTGCATTCATACATATTTGAATACATGATACATAGGTGGTAAAAATTTCATAGAGTTATGTGCAATAGTTTCTGAGAAAAAGGTACGTGACAAAAAAATAATAATTTTCGGGAAATGCAGGATTTGTGACAAAACACTAAGACAATCCTGATGCATATTCTGCCTCTTCAGCATCTTCATCATTCTCTAAACTTTTTCTCTTTGTTCCTACAATCTTACTTCTTTTCAACATTTTTTCTACTTCTTCTTCTGCCTTTTGGCCCTGTGCCTAAGTAGTAGCGTCTTGTAGTGACTAAAACACTATAAGACACTTGGCGCGACTAGACATTTAAATGGCATTTTCAAACTCTTAGGAACAAAAGTCTCGAAAATGTATATTGCACTATGTTACGTAAATTTTAAAGATTCAAAATAACACAAAAAACGAAAATCCGCAATGTTGGTCCTATGAGGTTAAGTTGTTAAAAGCCGTCGTCTTTCCTTGGCGTGTCGTGTGCAGAGGGAGGCTGGCTAGCAAGCGGAGGGCGCCACTTGTTCCCTGCGAAGTCGTTGGCCGCGCCTCCGAACCCTCGCGTCCAGGAGCTGAGGGTGGAGGGGAGGAGGGCGCCCTCGACAGCCCTCGAGGACGGGCGGCGCGCGCTCGAGAGCATATGTGCGCCCCGGGCGACACCCTCCCCCCCCCCGAGCGCCCAGGCTCACAGTGGGCGACGTTTCAAGAGGCGATCGCCCTCTCGCCTTCCTCTCCAGCCAACCACGCAATTGAGAGCGGATGGCGCGGACGCGCTGGAGTGGTTAGTCTCGTGCCGTACATTTCTATTTTATACTCCCATTGTACAATTCTCTCATTTGATGGCTGCAACCAGTTGCATAATGATACCCATTTCGATACAGTTTTCATTATGATGCAGGTTTATGACCAAACACTGAGAAGTTTACAAACCATGTATTGGCACTTAATTAATAATTAAGAATCGTTTTAGCAAAGGTTTCGTTCGATTGTGTACATTAAAATTGCGTTTAATATTATTATATGCTTCTCAGTTTTAATTTCTTTTATTATTAGTCATTTTTAACTTGAAATATTATTTAAAATAAATTAAATCGTAATTTCGCTTTGATCCTATTTGACTAGCGAAGTGGTAGTTATTGGAGAGAACATTTGACTAAGGTTAAGATTTGAACGCAAGTCATTTTGGGTTATATGTTGCTGCCGTGTGGTTTTCCTTAAAAAAATGTCTGGTTTAAAATATCTAGTGAATCAAAGGGGTACTTGACACTTCCAGAAAGAAGAGAAAAAGCAAAAATGGTGACGTCGGAATTATTGCCGCAACTGCCTCGCTGGCGATCTGGTAAACCAAAGCCACCTGCGGCGGGGTGGGTAGGGAGCTGTCCGCTAGATGGCCTTACTGAATCCTGCATGTCAATTTCCACGAAACGATTCAATGTAAAATTTTAACTTATAAAAGTTACCATAAGTCTTAGAAAAAGTACCGTATGAACTCATAGTTTCATAATGTACTATTACAGATCATCAGTTCAACTTTGCGATATGCCAGGAATGGAGAAAATTCGTGGCTTTTCTGTTGGGTACCATCTCAGTAACTAATTAACGCCTGAATATCTGACTGAAGAAACTCTTGAAACGATCCTCGTGATGTATTTCCCCCTTGTGTATATTTCTTTTGTGGAGAAAGGGTTATTTATTTAAATATTCATTTAAGTCTGCCTTTGTGAAGTTAATGTACTTTTACAAATTATGGTCCGACATGAAGAGATTTTACTTATTTATTTTTCTATTCTTCCTCGTATTAAGTGCACCGAATTTTCCCCAACTTTCCTTAACGGAGAATATCAGTCATGTTTGATAGTTCAAGCAGTATTAAAATATTTTGAAACTGTATTATATAATGTAGTCGAGCCGTTAATAGCTGTGACATGGCGACACTCAAAGCAAAACATCAAGCCAGGCTTTCAAAACATTGCCTTAACTCTTCAGAGTTATCAAACCGATCGTTCTTGTCAGGCCTTGTTAATGAAATCAAATCTATGAAGGCACAGCCCATCAGACAATATACTATGTTTAGTGGATTGTGTTGACACAGTTGTGGAGGATAATTTTTTCATATCACTTCTGTAAACCGTATACACTTTCACGATAAAATAGTACTATACGAAAAATTATATTACTTTTAAGGGGGATAGATGCCATAATTCAGTTTCCACAGTTTAAGAAAAATATTAAACAATTCACATTGGATTATAATTGAAAGGAATTAACATAGCGAGTCAATTTAATTGAATTTTTAACCATTTAAATAAAAAGTAGAAATAATTTTATCGAATTTTTAGTCTGAAACTAACTACATATCTACTGGTCTTCAAAAATTTCAATTTGCAAGCGTTTCGTGAATGGCCTTTTTTTTTATTTTGAATTTCCCACACACCATAAGCTAGTTTTTCACGAGATATCAGATTTCTGTGACAATGGCAACGTTGTGCCGTGACAAGACAGTATGACACTGAGTGTGATGATTGAATTATTGTTTTATGCCGGTACTGCCGAAAGGTTGTAAAGGGTATTTTTGGTAAACTATGAAACAAATTTATATATATTTACATATTTAAATATTATATCATACGCGTATAAATACATTTCGCCTTCAATTATGGAGCCTTCTTCAATCCCATTAAAAAAATAAAGTACAATCATGTAATGTTCAAAAACAATGTCCAGTTCAAAAATGAAACACATCCACCATACCGTATATGTGAGGCGTGTTATCCATCGAAGTACGTTAAATGCATTAAGCATAGCGGTCTTGCTACTGCAAAATCACTTCAAATATTAAAGAGATCTCAGCTTTAGATAATCATAGGTAATACGACGAGAGCTATGGAAATTGTCGATAAATCCCCGACTCGCGAAGCGAGGAGATATTTAATACAACGATTCCGCGAATAAAATTATGGCCAACAGATTTCCAAAATGCGCCAAATATTGAAAATAACTGAAAGCTATGTTAAAATGAAAGCGGTTATGATACAGTACATATGCGGTTTTTCTTTATTTTATTTATTTATTTGGTCAAAAAAAACAGTAAAAACTGTATGTGACGTATGTGGATAGAGTTTATCTGCGCACATCTTCTTCTCTTCGTTTATTGGACATCGACACAGTGATAGATGTATACCGCCTCCTAAGATAGATGAACCACAGTTTATGATTGGCCAGTAGGTAGGAGAGGTAAGAAACATGGGATAAAAAAAGCGATAAAGTTCTTGAGATACACCGTCCTGATTGGGGCATTTTGAATGTGTAGTTAAACACTATTGGTTTTAATTTCACGAGTGGAATAGTCGCGGAAAATCCCTCTTTAAAGTTAACAAATTATTACGTTAATAAATATAGAAACGCGTATAAGGAACATGGCAAAATGTATTTGAGCAAATGGGAGAGAGGGCTTGCGCTGAGGGTGGAGCGCTTGGGTTGGTGCCTGCGCCCACTGCCCGCGCGCCCCGCGCACCCGCCGCCGCCGCCGCCGCCGCCGCCGCCGCCGCCGCCACCACTGCCACCACCGCCATCGCCGCCACCGCCATCGCTGCCGCCTCCACCGCCGCCACCGCCGCCGCCACCACCGCCATCGCCGCCGCCGCCATCGCCGCCGCCGCCACCGCCGCCATCGCCGTCGCCGCCGCCTCCGCCGCCGCCGCCGCCGCCACCACCACCGCCATCGCCGCCACCGCCATCGCCGCCGCCGCCGCCGCCACCACCGCCATCGCCGCCGCCGCCATCGCCGCCGCCGCCACCGCCGCCGCCGCCGCCATCGCCACCACCGCCGCCACCGCCATCGCCGCCACCGCCGCCACCGCCGCCACCGCCGCCGCCGCCGCCGCCGCCGACTCCTCCGCCGCCGATTAGCGGCAATTTGCTTCCGTTTGATACGGCGCGGCGCGCGCGCGCTCATCGAAGGGGCGCAAGGCGGCCACGCCCCCTAATGGCACTCGCGTCGCATTTGAAGAAAGGCTTATTAGCGCGCGGCGCTAATGGCGCGCTGCGACGACTCCACAACGAACGCCGTCATTACAACCTACGGCGACGTCAAATGCGAAGGGGAATCCTGCCCGAGGAAGAAGCATCGTTTCATTACAGAACTTGTCACAAATATTGAGATAACTTTCATTGAACATATATCGTCCCCTGAACAATTCTCCCTCTAAGGTCCAGGCACATTTAAGCTTTATCATGTTACAATTATTCAAGGAATACTGCGTTTAACGTATCCGCATGAAACGAGGTATATTTTTTTCTCTTTATTCCTTTTGTAGGCTGAGGGCGGCTGTATGAGTAGTAAAGTTGAAAGGCTGTAGCTAATTGTATAATTGTATTGAAATGATTGATATGTGATTGCTCTAAAAGGCACAAAACGCTTGTGAAGAAGCACTCCTACCCCTCCCCGCAGGAGGGAACAGCTTCAAACCCGCGAGTGCAGCGCCTCCGTCGGCGAGAGGGCGGGTTCCTGCCCTCACACCCAACCCCTACCCCACCCCCACCCCCACCGCCGCCACCTCCATCGTCTCCGCCTTCGCCACCGCCACCCCCCACCGCCACCGCCACCCCCACCGCTATCGCCACCGCTCCCGCCACCGCCCCCGCCACCGCCCCCGCCCCCGCCACCGCCCCGCCTCCGCCTTCCCCTCCGGCTCCGCCACCGCCACCGCAACCGCCACCGCAACCGCCACCGCCACCGCCACCGCCACCGCCACCCCCCCTCCCTTCGCAGGCGAGGGTCCTTTGAAGCCCGCGTGCGAGTGGGAGTGCGCGTCGCGGGGGATATTTAAATACACGCGCCTTTGGCTGCGCGCCTCCGCCAACTCCAGCGGAAGATCGGCGATTGCGCTCCTTCCGTCCTCTCACCTGAATCCGCGCGCCCCGCCGAGGCGCAGGCAGAGGCGAGGCGTAAGTGGCGGCAGTGCTTGTGGTGAAAGAGGGGGGGTGGCGTGGAGGGAGAAGGCGGAGGCCGAGGCGAGGCGAGGCACGTCGCGTGAATGGCGCGGCGGCGGCGGCTTAAACGCCCTTTGATCCCGCCCTTGCGCCGGCTGCAGCCAGGCATTTGACTAGTAGCCGCGCGCGCGAGCGCTGAGCGGCGCGAGCGGAGCGGCGCCGGCAAGACAAGCCCCGACATCAAAGCGCGGCTGCGGCGCCGGCGCCGGCGCATTGTGCGGCCCACACGTGATAATCGTATATAGGAATGCGCTGATGAGTGAGGGACATTCAGGGGATTTGCGCTCCTCCGCCCGCGCGCCCCCTCCTGGCCCCCGCCCCCGCCCCCGTCCCGCTCGCCCCAAGAGAGACACGTGACCCGGAGCTGTGTGCGGGGCGCCTCGCCTCGCCTCGCCTCGCCTCGCCCTGCCCCGCCCCGGGCTCCGCTCTATTGATTAGCCGTCCGTAGATCGGGTTGCAAATGTATGGAAATCGGAAAATTGGGCTCGCGGGAGATCCAGCGGGCGCTGGCAGGCCGGTGACGCCGATTACAGCATTGGGACTGACAAAAGCACAAGTCGGGAGCGCTTTAACCGCCCCCGCCCCCGCCCTCGCCCTCGCCCTCCCTCGCCGTCGCCCCCGGCGCCCGCGTCTGCCCCCCACCCCCCAGCCGCGTCGCGCGTGTTGTGAGTCCGCGGTCTTGCGCTGGCGGCGGCGGCGGCGGCGGCGCGGCCGGCAGCTGGAGCGGCGCGGCGGTCATTAAATTACCTCTCCTTGTGAATGCTCAAATTAGCAACCTTCAGTTGTCATAATAATTTTCGTATCGTTAAAAAAAAGGGAAGGAGGGACGGCGCGGGGCGCGGGGCGAGCAAATGGCGGCCATTTGGGGAGGCGTGAATAGGAGCGTAATGCCATGATGGATCTGCTTGGCGCGGATCGCCCGCGGGGAAGTTTAGCCACAGGCGCTCGGTGAACCTCGAGGGGCGGCCGCCGGCGATGGCGTGCGCCCTGCCTCGGCCGAGCGAACGGGGACTGCGCGCCGGAAAACCAGTGCGAAGCTGTGAGCTCCAGTGAAGACTGAGGCAACACTCTGTACTCAGAAACCATGACGATGAACGTCTTTTCTGTCCTGGTTATCTCAGAACCAAATAGCAGGAATTAGTGTCTCATTCCAATTTTAAACATTTATTCTCTTTTTTTTCACTAAAACTTAATAAAAAGTTAGAAGTAACCAATATTTAACCATTAAATATAACACTTATTTATTTATACGTAAATATAGCGGTGGGGTCTGCCAGACCCCGGTTTTAAAGTATGTATATTTTTACCTGAAGGTTTTCGAAAGTTCTGTAAATATTTTTTTAATTATATGTTTAAGTCCTTTTAGTAGATATAACACCGTTTTGGGGGAAATTAATGTTATTTTAGTAAGATATTAGCACCATTCATAAAAAATACACATTTTTTTACAAATGTGTAGAGATTTGGATGAATAATTTTTGTTTTTAAAACAAAATATCACTGTTAAACTTTATATTTTATTAAAGGCCATAAAAAGTACTGTATCCCAGTATTATCATTACCTTAAAAATGTAAACAGTTTTTCTTATAATACCTTAGTAAATGAAATGTTATTTAGATAAAAAAAACAACTAAATAATACTTCATTAAAGATTTGATAGAAGTAATATTTGACTGAAAAATGAAAACAAATCAAATTTTAACTATTAATTTTAATTTACACACTTTAAAATAACATTTGTGTAAAAAATAAGTTAAAACTATTGAAAATCGTATTCTAAAACAAAATAAGGATCCAAATCCGAGTGATCACCAAACAAGCTCTCCGATGTTTCTTCGTTATCACTCTCATCTAGTAAATCTCGTATTAGGTGTAAATTATCTTTAATGTTTGATGTTATTGTGTTTGGAATAAGTCTTAAAAACAAACAAAAACAAAAATTGCAACTTTGAAAAAGATACACGTAAATATAACGCTGGGCGGACAACAGCAGACCCCAAAGACACTTCCGCACTTTACTGCGATGTTAGTAGCAGACTATTAGAAGGCGGAAACTGTGTAAACCCTTCCCAAACGTACTAACTGAATTTACATGGGAGTAAAATATCCCAAATATTTATTTTCCAATTAAACGTATATAAAGAAATTTGGTTGAGGTCCAATAGACCCCAGGGTTATATTTAAAGGTTAATACTTTGAAACAGCAATTTATCTACAATACTTCAACAAAACTCAGTATTTCATTTCATATAGACTTTTTTAAGATTACGCAAGGGAATGTTCTTGGTTTGAGTACTGTGTGTTTAATAATTTCGTTAGATCGACTTATAGCAAATAATAGTCGTCGGAAACCTAAAAAAATACAATTGAAGTAATGACAACCAAATAATATCTCATCTATTTTTATAGCGAATAAAGTAGTATTCACATGTAGTTTACAGTTTCTTTGCGTTCTTCACAACCGAATAATATGCACAAGACGCATTTTACTCGTAAGAAAGTTTGCAGGTAGACGTTCATCGCAACCAACGGAAAACGGAACGGAAAACGATCTTCACGATTTTCAGTACTTCAAAGCATTGCAATTGTGCATCCAGCTATAATGTTGAGATCACTGGTGCGAAGCGAGCGAAATGCCAGGGCTGCGCCATCTTACTTCGCCTCATCGCCGACTGCGTGGGTGCAACTTGCACAAGGAAATCTTTAACGCAATTATTCATGAATGCGAACCTTTCAGGGTAAAACTATCATTAACCCTCCGGCGGGCGCGTAGCGGCACTCAGTGCCGCATTCTCACATTTTTGTTGATTTCGTGTAAATAATTGGTAGCGCACTATTGAGCTCATTGTTATTCCTCATTCATTATATTTTCAACCGAATGACACTCAAATCACGATTTTAGACACTGCCGTTCAACCGTTATTCATTTGTAATTCGAACTCTGCAACACTCCGTACCACACGCGCTTTTGCATGTAAGTATAATATTTGCGTATTTTATCCACTAGAATTCTTACTGCTGCTTTGTTATTGAGCTTTATGAGACAGATTTTGGAGTACTAACTACTAATTCAAATTTAAATGCGTTGTTTCCGAAGAAACGTTAGAAGGCACGTTTGCACCGTATTCATTCCCCGACAATGACATGTAACACGTGTCAAGACACGGAGGGAGCGAGTGATGGATTAGATTCTTATTAATATTGTTATTTCATTTGATATTTAGTTTTTATTAAGTAAAATATTTAAAAACATAAATAAAGAATATTTACGTCACGTTCCAAAACAAAAGTAATAACTATTGACGCGAAAATCGAAGTTGAAAAATGCTGCACGGAGGGCCGCACGCGCCTGCTGGTGGGAAATGATGGGACGCGCCCACCCGAGGGTTAAAGTCAATGTCAAGCCCAAGGGTAAAATGTCATATCCACCAATACCTTATTCGTCCTGGTAAACTTCGATTTTTTCAGAAGGTCTTCCTTCAAAAGGTTTGTTGACATAATGGCATTACTTCCCGTGTGTTAGTCTTTCTGTTCATATAAAAGTGATTTATTTCGGATGAAAACTAACACAATGATATAGGAATAAATACCACGATGAAATTACGATAGAATAAGAAATTCAGAGGAAGTTCCTAAAAAACATACCACTAGTTATCCACCGCTAATTTCACAAGGGTTAGTGGATTTTGAACCAGAAGTTGAGCGTTCATGGAATTATAAAAAAAAATATTGTGGAGGTATTAGAACGACAGATTTTTTTTCGCAGAGACTTCGGAGAATAAGATCGAAATTTACCATGCAGACTGCATTGCGCGCGAAAAAATAAGATACAGGCTTCGACGGCATTGCACATAGTCGTCGTTATTGTTTGAAAACTCTACGACCGGTGATGTGAAGATGGCGGCCATTTAAAACGCCAGGGGCTATTAAGTGTGAGAGTCGTTGACTGCATTACTTGGCTCATCGAACCTTCACTGCTAATAAGTCAGTGCACAGAAGTATGTTGCTAAAGTACGAGAATAAGTAAATGCAAGCATTTTTACAACAGTAACCAATGATCAAGAATGGTTGGAACAGAGAAACGAAAACAAATATAATAAGTGTAATGACTGAAATCTAGACACTTCCAATATCCCTCAAGTAAGTTAAACGATAAGGCTGAATTTCTATTTCAGAACGTCATAACTCATAAAGACAGAAGACCACTCAGGATTTTCCTCTGGAGGAGAGTACAGGTAGTGTCCAGTTGACCTGTTTTCTTATAAAAAATTTAGGCTGAATCCACAATGTATTTTTATTTGTTGTCTTATAGTTATTATTTATAACGTAAAAAACTTAAATGCTTTTCGTTACTATAGAAAATTAGTAAAATATCTATTTTTAACATGCACATTAAACCAAAAAGACAAAAATAAGAATGACATTACATGACAAAATTAAGAAGTACACTGTCAGAAATTACATTAAATTTAATGTAGTTTAATGCATTGTTTCACATTAAATTTAATGTACCGTGTACATTAAATTTCATTTACGTACATGATACTTACTTTAATGTACTTTTACATTAAAAGTAATGCGGAAATTTCTGTCAGTGTACAGACAGCAATGG
>JAHLJT010009436.1:180698932-181053932 GCA_031308135.1 Acheta domesticus | reverse complement strand
GTCCACGATCCGTCCGTCCGTCCCTCCGTCCGCCGCGCCTGTCCGCGCATCGCCAGCGCGTCTTCGTCCCACGTCCGCCGCCCGCGCCGCTGGCAAAGAGCGCCTAAGCCTATTTCGCAGCGTTTGCGCGGCGCGGCGCGGCGCTGGCCGCTGGCCGCGGTAGCCGGGGCGCGGGGGTTGGCGCCGCCGTAATGAAGCTTCAAAAGGTGGCTCCTCTTTTTACGCAAAATTAGTTATATGTAATCCTTCCTGACAAAAAAATACCGGACTCCCGCGCTCGCTCTCTCTCCGCTGCTTTTTGTTGTGTGAAAAGGGCTAAAGGATTAAATATACATTCAAAGGTTTTTTTTGGTGGTCCACAGTACTTATAGGGCTATGTATCAGTGGCTTTAGCTTTTGATGTTTGAATGGCCTCTTTTAGTGCGGGCAACTTTGCCCTGCTCTCTGTGAGCGCTACATGGCAGCAACTGTGTGTTTTCATTATTCCCGCTGCCTTTCAAAGATGTCCTTTGCCTTCTCTCATTGTCCATTCCTTTTGTTCCGTTCTAGCGACGCTGTTGTTTCATAAAATTAGATTTTTACGATATCGTATTATCTGCCATCGCGAACGAGAATAAATGGGAAGCGTGGAAAATATGCCGAGGTGCTCTTTCCGAGGAATTTACGGAAATTCTTATCGTATTGTCAATTCGTCAAAAACAACGTAACTAGTTCTGGATTGCATCATTTCCTCTAATAAAAAATGTATTTTTGAAAATGTTCTATCCAATCTTCCAACACAATTATTAAACACACTATATTTCTCGTTTACTTCTAAATAGAAAATTAGAAAATCGTTTGCGATAATGTTCTATTTTACGTAAAATATTGGTAGTTTGTGAAGAAGATGTACATCATTCGTATCACGTACCTAAGTTACCCAAATGTTCACATTACTATTATTCCAATTATTACAATGTGGAACAATAAAAGTCAATGACAAGAAAATGTATTATGTACTTCAATGAGATGAAATTATACTAAACATATTTTTATTCATGTAGGTGTTATCTTAAGGATTTAATTCATTGGAACTTTATGAAGTGCGTAAATTTGCCATAAATAATACTTTTAAATGATGTTGCTGCTACTTACCTTACTTTTGAATCTTCAGACTGACGTAGCGCTTCTTCAGAGCTACAAAGTTCAAATTCACAAGAAAGGAATGACACCTCTATTCTACAGGCAGTTCTACCTCAGTTCTACAGGCAATGTATTGCGAGTTAGGAATTCCTTTGAAAATATGCTGAACGAAACATTAATTAACGAAATGAACATTACAGGGTGGTAAACGTAAAATTCGACTCCACCCCATCCTGCACCATCCCAAACCACTTCACAGTACTCAACGCACTCGCCTTTTCCAGCCCGGGAAGGGGGGGGGGGTTCCCGGGCTGGAAAAGACGACACGAAACGATACTCGGCGGTGAGGATTGTCCTGCACATCAGAGCGCTTCACTACGTACTTCGGAGAAAAGACTTCCAATTATGGATGCGACATCGATGTCGATGTTTTTAAAACTTCAGTATTTTGCCAGTTAGGAAATTGATGTTTTAGAACATGGATGTTTTTATAAAAATATTTCGTTGTTTGAAGTTTCGTTTGTGAATGAAAAATTCCCATAATCACAATTTTGTAAAAGTTAAAATATGAAATAATAACTGATAGTACCACTGTTTGTTTTTGAACCACGCGAACGCAATGTGTACCACTTTCATTGAAGAGATTGTTATTCCTCGCCCGAGATGATCATGATGCCATATTTTCTTCGTCTTTCCTCGAAAATCACACTTAGAGAGGCGCTTGTTAACTTTGATATCAGTTAAATTTTTATTATAAAATAAGATGCATGATCATTGCCAAATTAAATTTTGTTGTGCACGAATTTGATGTTAGAGGTTCGTTCACATACTTTAAAATATCGAGTGCTTTTGGATATCAATGTTTGCCAACATCGATGTTTTGTTGTCGATGTCGCATCACTACCTCCAATCTTCTAGTAAATAGGGAGATTTTGCCACCTCGAACGTTGAGCACTACCGATCTTCTGCTCATGCGCAGTTCAAGTTTCGCATCAGTTTAGCGCATCTGCGCATGCGCAGAGGATCGACAGTGCTCAACGTTCGAGGTGGCAAAATCTCCTTAATAATCTGCGCCGTCGAGCTGCCGGGTGGCGCCGTGGACTGCCACCCCAGCGCTGAACGTGCCTTGCTCAAATATCGGCTTAGTTTCTTTTCTCGTGTTATCATTGTAACGATTATTGTTGTTATTAATATTATTATTGTTATTATTTGTTATTTATGTTTTTAAATTATTTATTTTAGGTCGCTTTTTAAACATCTAAGGTCATTTGCGTCCACTATTGATTTACACCAGAGATACATTTTATAAATTAGAACAAACAGAAGTATTATGCATAATCAATTTTAAAATAATACAGAACATTTTATCAAATCCATCGATATTAAGATAATAGAACATTGATTTGCAACTTCAGTTATATTAAATATTTAATATGGCACGTTTAGGATTACAAGAGAGTTTCTTAGATTTTGGAAGCTTAAACATGTAGGATAATGTGAACTGTTGATAAAAATTTATTGATTTTTTTTCTAGACACACCTTGAATTCAGAAATTGTTTTTGATTTGTTTGTCCGAGAAAATAATTCGCTGTACTTTAAAAACAAATTAGTAGTGCTTCATAATAGCACAGTCTTTCTCATACGAGTTGATTTTCTAATCGCGGTATTCTAGGCTAGCTTTTCGGTATTAAATTCCTCTCTCTCTCTCTCTCTCTCTCTCTCTCTCTCTCTCTCTCTCTCTCTCTCTCCAGCTGCTAGCTTCCGCCGTCAAAACATTTCTCGTTTCCGCCATTTTGCGGAACAAGAATAAAATTGAAATATTCCTTTAAGAACATTACAGAAATGTAAAACATAATCCAGTACATACATTTTTGTTGAAAAATTTGGATCCGTTCTTGAGATATGTCGTTTGAGCGTTTTTCACAGAAAGTTTGGAGTTTTCGAGAAACTTCATAAGAAATTGTGTGAAACACTTGTGTTCATATATGTAATAATATATAGAAAATATTAACGATATAAAATATTTTTTTAAATAACTTTGTGTAGTTTTTCAAAAAATGAAAAGAAAACATGAACATGACAAGAATAATTCATTTTTTCGTTATCGGGAACATACAATAAGAATTTGTGTCGAAAAATCGCCGTTTTTTCCCCAGCATTACAAAACTTTCTCTATAATACGTATGTATTTTGTGAGAAAGTAATGTCATAAAAGCGACAGTAATAAGATTAAATGAAATACCTGCTATTCGGAATTTTGTAATTAATGAACAGGCCTCAACCAGAATTTGTACCGAAATATACTCCGCATTCGAGTCTGGGCCTGCCCATCGCGGGAGGAACGTTTCCAAAAACGTCAAGCAGACGCGTTTCTCTTCGGAACGCGTGGCCCTTGCGCGCTACGAAAACACATAATTCAGAAAAGACTAGCGAGTTCTGTTGATTCTCCGCCTCCCGGCCCTGGGCGCGGCCTTGCTGGTTTCGTCCCACTCTCTGCCAGGGCGCCGCCGCCGCGTGAGCGGTTTGAGCCGCACCCTGTCACTCGGCTCGTCCTGTCAGCGGGAAATAATGTCGCCGCGGGTCCCCTCGCCCTCCGCTTCGCTCCTTGTGCGCCGCTTTATCTCGCTCCCCCGCCCTCGCCATCGCCCTCGGCCATTGTGCTCGCCCCGCGCTCTTCGCGCTCCATACAATATTGATGGCGGCTAAATGCGGTCATGTAACAAGCCGCGGGCTAACCCTTTAGCGGGCGCCCGCCGAAACCCAATACTCTGCCGCCGCTGCCGTCGCCACCGCCGCCGTCTCTCAAACAAGATTACGGGGCAAAATGCGTTTCGGAAGCCGCAGCGACACTGCGCGCTGTTTTTACGGCGACCGGCAACCGATCAGTGCGGGGCGGGGGCGGGGCGGGCAGACAGGGTCGGAATGGGATGGGATGGGGTGCGACAGACGGGGTTGGGGAGGCAAATCGGTGGCTAGGGCGGGGGCGATGACAGGGGCAGACGGAAGGAGCGGAGGAGGCGGGTGTCGTGCTCCAAAGGGTGCTCGATATTCGGAAAGAGATGGGGGGAGGGGCATCACGTAGCGGTTGCTACAGCTGCTTTATTTTGTGTGCAATACGCGGGGACACAAAACACAGATGTTTGCCGAATGTTTTCTTATTCCAGTTATTAAAAGCCAGTAACTTTGCTCATGGAGCTGATACAACTCGCACAAATGGTGGTATTACGCTGTTTCCCCAGGCACAAACCCATATAATCCAGAAATAAACCCATATGGTATTTTTCAAAACGTCTCGCATTCTCCTTGTGCAATACCTTCGCATCTGTTATATTGTCTCAACGTCCGTCTGCCTGATCGTTCGTCCGATCGTCCATCCGTCTGAACATTCTTCTTTCTGATCGTTCTCCTGATCGCCCGTCTGTCTGATCGTCGCCACTCCGATCGTCCCCCGTGCCGTTCAGATTATCCTTATGTCCAATCGTCAACCTCTGTTTATCTGTCAGTCTGTCTGTTCATCTGCCTCTCTGTTAGTCTACGTACCTATTTGTCTGTCTGTTTGTCTCTTGTATCTTCGTTCGTCTCCGTCTCTTCGTTCGTCTGTTTGTCTCTTCGTTCGTCTGTTTGCCACTTCGTTCGTCTGTTTGCCTCTTCGTTCGTCTGTTTGCCTCTTCGTTCATCTGTTTGCCTCTTCGTTCGTCTGTTTGCCTCTTCGTTCGTCTGTTTGCCTCTTCGTTCATCTGGTTGTCTCTTTGTTCGTCTGTCTGCCTCTTCTTTTGTCTGTCCCTTAGTTCGTCTGTCTGTCTATCTCTTCGTTCCCCTGTCTATTCGTTCGTCTGTGTTTTCTTCAAACGTCCGTCAGTCAGTCCGTGTCTGACAACATAAGCACCTAAACTAATACTCTCCGGTCGACCTGGACCGACTCGCTCTGCGGGGTTGAACAACATTGTATTTTGTGAGTACTTTACACGAGACATTTTCAAAGTTTTCTCAAAAATGGCACCACAGAGAGAGGTGGCTAAGGGCATCAACTGATGTCACTGCAGTGCCTCTGGCCGGGGAGTCTCAGGTTCGCATCCCGACGGTGGCAGTATTTTCGACACTAACCACACAGCTAGGTCGAACTCAGTCGCTGTCTGGAAGAGCATTCTACCGGCCGGCTGCTTTGATTGATAGTTTTCCGTAGTTTCTCCGATCAACACCAGACGAATGCCAGAACAATACCTTAACAATCTGGGCACGGACCACGTGCGATCTTCCATTCCTCTTCCTTGTCCTATTCTCACCCCTTACTTCCACACATTTACACTTACATGCACTACACTACCACATATTCTGGGAGTCGGATCGGGAGCTTAGAGCTTGTTCCAGGTGGAGCGGTGTCCCGCCGGTGGGAGAACCTCGGTTAACCCATGGGACCCCCGTTAAAGGTGGGAGAAACCCCATTAGGCAACAGTAGGTCGGCGCCAGATCTCGCCAGCTCTAGCTAGGGAAGATTACCGCCACACCAAAACACATGTACTACACTTACGGGTTCAACATCATTATCTGTTGACGCGCCTAGAATCACTAATAAATCAATCAAAAAGTCTCCAAATTTTTTCTTTAACTATTTTGTAAGAATTGTGTAAAATACTTTTACAAAGATGCCACATGCATAATTATTACGTATATAATGAATGAATGTCCCGCAACAATGTATTCACCCGCTGATGTCCGCAATGGCATATCCAATAAATTCAGCTGCCGCTTTTTTTCACTTACCCAATGTCGCTTAAATAATAAATTTAGAGGGAGTACTCATATCTTTTGGGAGTGGTTACGCTGAGAACGCCGTGCTCAAAATACACAGAAATACACAATTAATGAGTTTGGATAAGTTATATGTTTAATTCAAATTATTTTGTAGCTATCAACAAAAGAAGAAATATGCATAAAATAAAAAAGGAGATTCGTCCACATAAATTAATTACTCCTGAAAATATTGTAAGTAGTACTTTTGTGTACACTCTACACTTTTGAACACTACCTCACTATACAAACTTCTTTGTTATTACTTGAGCTTACTCACTTCGGTGACAACTACTCATCAGTTTTTTATATACTCTACTAGTGCGTTAACACATTACATCCTCTTTTCATGATCTATTTACATTAATATCCATTCCAATAAAACAACCGCATTGCCTTACGAGTCAAGTGCTCACTTTAAATACCTTTCTAGTCTTCTTTTATATTACTATAAAACTAATTACAATTGTTTATCAAAGAATTTGGTCCCTCCCGAAATTGTTATATTCTACATTCGTCGTGATAAAAAAGATTGATGGAATTTATTTCATCAGAAATGTATTCCCTTTCCTAATTCTTATGCTTATAATCATTCTCTTGAAAAACATTCATTCTCTAACTTAATATTGAGTGGAGTGTCTTTGACGTTTGACCTTGCTATGGCGATATCTCTTGCTCCTAACGGAGCGCGGAGTTGGAGAACGAACTGCCGCCGTAACCTTGACTGAATTATTTCTCAGTCGACGTACAAATACTTCAGTATACAATATTTACGTAATATATGTAATATTTCAAATGCAATTAGCTTAGAATAATCGAATATCCACTGACGGAAGATGAAACTACATAGAAATTCCCCTATTCACTTGTTTAATAAGAGAACGGGAATTAACAGATTCAGTTTTGCCAGTCGTCCGTGCGTGGGCGCACGCCGGCTCTTTCCAACATATACACCATTTTTTGTTGGCGATGGGGTGTCGTTGTTTCGCCTCCAGTCCTCTGGTTTTGTAGCAAGATTTCCTGGATTCCTGCTCCTTTTCTCGCTTTCCTGGCATCTAGGGCTTCCCGCAGTCCGGGACTTCGCCATCGGTAATTGGAGCGAGCGAGTAGTAGCCCTTGTACAATTACTTGTGAAAGCTCGAATATGATGGTAAGAGCATATATAAAAGACGCGAAAGGATTTAAATAACAAAAAAATTAAAACTGAAAATGAACAGAGAAAGAACATTGGATCAAGAACGTGTCGACTTTTCAACACCGCATTTTCGTCTGCGTTCTTACTAGTTTCAATTTATAATACAATCTTTGAGGTACTTACCTCCTATTATCACAACTTTTCTTGAAGTTTTATAACACTTGTAATAATTCCACTAGCATAGATGGTAAATAGGTCGCTTGCAAGACTTTCGTTCGCACGTGCATGCGAATCTGGTTATTACCCCATCATGACGGTTCACGAACTTTACATTTGTTTCACTTCTTCTCAACGGGTTCTATTCCTGGTTATGTCTGATTGGTGATTCATCTACTACGTTAGTCAAACGAGATTCTGTTTTAATTTTTACGTTCCCGTATACATACGTATACACGGAGTACTATATAGTAGTATATACGTAGTATAGGGAAAGTTATGTAATGCTGCGGAAAATTGATTTCGAGATTTCAACGACAATACACGTTTTGGCATCCCCTGATACCGAAGTAGTGCTATTTGCACTCTTTAATATGACTTAAGTTCATTTTGGTATATTTTGTTGTTTTTTAGAAAATTATACAAATGTAATTTTTTTAAATATCTCTCACACCGTTCATATGCACAGTTCCAACAATTTGTAAACATTATTGTATTTGGCGTTAAGGTGCTTCAAATGACTTTTAATTAAGTTTTTCGAAAATCAAATTTTTGCGTAAAAAAGAGCTTCAAATTTCAAATTTAGAGTAACACTTCAAAACGCCATTTTCTTAAAAACCGCTCAAAATGTTCCAAAGAAAATTGATATTTAGGGGGAGGTTTTACTGTTTTCTAATATTCTTAAAACAATATTTCCGTTCTATTATTAGGAAACCGAAAAATGAATAAAATGTCGAAAGAATGTAATTTGGGTGGTCAGAGGACTTTGGCAGCTGGCAAGAGTATGTGGCAAGTCCGAATAGCTAGCCGAGACCAAAGGAAATAGAAAACTAATACGGGAAAATCTGTGCCATTCTGTAGCACCACTTTGTTCTTTGTCGGCACGGCGGTCAGTTAGTATTCCTAGCAGTCTTATATAGTATACGGAACCGGACATTTGGATATTTGGGTTTTTATTTCTTGGTGCGTAAGGGTCTGTCTTCACGATGGAATATCTCACAGCATTTCGCGTCTTTCTCAGTCGTGCTGCTAGATATCGCATTATTTCCAGCACTGCTCGATACGGTAGCGATTATGCGACATTGAGAAACACGTTGCACGACCGAGAAAGACGGGAAACTGCGTGAGATATTTCATCGGGAAGGCAGGCCCTCACGCGCTAAGAAATAAAAACGCAAGGATAGGTCATACTACATTCAGGTATCCATTTCTTAGGAACTCCAGTCATTCTATCTCTAATAACATTCCGTCCATAGCAACCGACACTTCAATTGTCTCTTTCTTACGAGCTGATACACTCGAAGTTTTATATGTTGATATCGTAAGACTGATTTTCACTGTTAACTCTGAAGTGGAATTTACAAAAATATCCATATTAAAGATAATGAATCGTGAATATAGAGATTTTTTCTTCAAATGAAATTTGTTTTACATGATTAGTTCTTTCATTAAAATCATGCATATTTTTTAAAAATTTTAGTAGTTTTTGCGAAGCTTTGAATGAAATATGAGCAATATTAAACAATATTAAACAAAAGAATTTCTCAAAGACAGGACCATTTTTTTCTTTGAACCTTTTGAAGGGATATGCAAAAGACATCAATGCAGTTTTGCTATATTTTTATGTTTAATTCAAAAGCTACGCAGATGTAATTGTTTTACAATCTTTCACGTCATTAATATTTATGTTAACGGCAGTTGCACATGTTATTGCATTTATGTGCTTCAAATGATGTCTCATGAAGTTTCTCGAAAACTCGAAATGTTTTCTAGGAAAATGAGCCCGAAATTGCTCATTTTCAAAAAACGCTGAAAGCCATTTTCCCGAAATCAGCTTCAAATTTTTCTTCAAACCTTTCTTACGGATAGTACTAATTGTACTGATAATATGATATACGTCACATTGATGTATTATTTTATTTTATGAGTTTTCATTTTTTCCCCTCTTTAATATTTACATTACCGGCGATTTGTATACATTATTGCATTTGTGTATACAAGTGCATCAGATGATTACCAATGAAGTTGCTCGGAAATTCAAAAGTTTTGAGTGAAAATGCGTTTCGAAATGTGCATTTTTAGATACTCTCAAACAACATTTTCTTAAAAACGGCTTCAAATTGTTCAATGTAAATGTTAATAAAGAACCAGATTTTACCCTTCAATAATCTTCTTAGAGTCATATTCATTTCTACTATTAGCTATCCAAAAAATTGATAAAACGTGAAAAAATGTCTTTAAGGCGCCATTACATGGCAGCCGAGAAGAAGGTGGAGCACAACCGAAAAAATATCCTAGAGTTTGGAAAAAAGGAAACTAACTAGTACGTGAAAGCATGTGCCATTCTTTACTACCACTAATATAATTTTATATTGCAATAGTGTTCGGGCAAAGTGTTACTAACTTCTAGGGCAGGTAGAGAGGACGAAAATGATAAGTTTTCCCCAATGAGTGTATAGAAGGAAATTTCAGCTTACGGGGTTGCACCCGAATGTAAGGTAATCCCGTATTCACGGGTGTTACGCAGGTACACGCAATCTTCTTGACTGCGTTGAAACGTGACCTGTAGAGCAGATGTGCATAAATAGTTGCCTAACACTCAGGGGCAAACAGAAACTGTAAGATATGGGTCATTTAATTCGATGTATTCAAAACATTGGTATTTTTTGCAAAATCATCGATATATCTAAAAATCGATTTCATGCTTTTTAGCATCCAAGTTTTATGTTCGATTATGTTTTTATGGGATCAATATTTTTTAAATGAAGAAACTTCAAAATAAAATCCTGTTACAATTTTCAGATATTCACAAATTCAATATTCTTCAGACCAATATAACAAAGGGTGAAAAATAAATAAAATCATGTTTTAGTTAATAAAGAAGCTTATATTATTTTTGACTCATTTAATCAGATAATCCAAATTTTGTTAGTTGTCGAAATGATTTTTGACTTTGTCTTGCCAGCTAAATCTCAGTCAAAATTAATAAACAATATTTTGAAATTAAATCGCCCCCGTAAACTCCAATTGTTGCTAATATAGTTTTAAACACATTTATGGTTTTAGGTCGATGTTTTATTGACTTAGCTGATTTAATTTGGACCATCGATGTTTAGAAATAACGAACGTGTAACTCTAACGTGTAACACTAACGTGTAACTCCGATTCATTCCCTCTAAATTTTCTTTGGAAAAAATTATTTTCGGTCTCTCTACATCTCTCAATAGCGTGTAACATTTATTCTGAGTTATTCTGTACAGTGTGTGCTAAGTGGGTAAAGTGGAGGGAAAAATTGACCAACTATTTCAAAGGTTCAAAGCTATTTTCAGACTTTTCATCTCCCTGACAGAATGGAAAACTTAATGATATGATAATAAATATTCTTTTGGGATTTTTGTGCAATGTTACTCAACAGGTGCAAGGAAATACTGCTTTACTTCACATAAAGCTGAAATAGAGAATAGTGCACTCATAAAACAGTAAGTGTTTTGATTCCCAATAACCTCTAAAATTTGGGAAAATATCAAAAGTTTAGTTTTTTTGTTTTCCTTCTTCTGGAATGCAGTATCAAGATTTGTTTCTTACTGAAATATGTCCTTCAAAATTATATTGTAGAAAGTGTCGTATACACTGTTTTAAAAAGGTTTGCTACTGCATAATTTTGAATGAATTCATGACAGTTAAAAAATGTGCACCCAAGATTTTTTCAAACGCGGCTCCATTTTTGCTTTATTGTTTCTTTCTCTAATAGAGCAAGTTTGTGTAATAAAATGCCTAACGTGCTTTTTCATTAAAACCTCTGGATTTTCGAAACTTTTAGAATTTTGGAGTTTATTTTTTTCTACACCTTCCTATAAGTACAAAACTTAGGATGAACATTTATTTTTTTAATTCAAACCATTCGTAATGTAAGATCTGTAGATCATTTCATGTACATTTTTTTTTCAAAATATTATCGATTTCTACACATCTTTGAATTATACGGTGGTGGAGTTACACTTTTTTGATCTCAAAACTGAAGCTAAATGCAATCTATTCCTCAATGTTAGATATGTAAATAATTTCATTTATACTGTTCTCAATATTTTAATATTTTCCACGTAATTTTGTGTTATGTAATTTCACTGTCACTAGAAGTAAAAGTAGAATAGAAGGAACATTATTACTTTCTCGTATACATACGTATATACAGAGTAATAATATAAGTACTGCAGAGAAATATGTAATGCTGTGATAAAATCGATTTGAGATTTTAAAGGGACAGAGGTCACCTGATAACAAATTTTTAATTACATTTTCAAAGATTTCTCAAAAATAGCTCCAAATTTATTCTTCAAGTTTCCAGTAAGAATAAGTGAAAAACAGTAATGAAGATTGCATAAGATCGATTTTCACGATTTCCCCTGAATTTTTGAAAATTGCTAATGTTTGCATTTTTTGCCGTCTTCCTACAACTACAAGATTAAAGATAACGATTTGTACTTGAAACGATTTTTTTTCTTTCATTAACGTCATGTACACTTATTTGAAAATTTCAATAGTTTTTCCGTAATTTTAAATGAAATATGGACAATATTTTCAAAAAATATTTGAATCAAGGTTTTCTAAAAAATGGCTCCAAATGTTTTCTTTACTTTTTGTACGGATAGTGCTAAATGCACTGTAACAGACAATATCAACGTCATTTCACTGCATTCTTTTGTTGTTGCTTTTTAATTACACAAGTGTAAAATTTTCTCTCTGACGTCATTAATATTTACATAACCGGCATTTTGTATATATTATTGTATTTCAGAGTATTTGGGCTTTAAATTATGTATGATGAATTTCTAGAAATCACAAAAGTTTTCTGAGAAAAACAGATCCAAAATGAGCATTTTCAGAAACGCTGAAAAACGCCATTTCTCAAAAACGACTCCATTTTTAAATTTTTTTTCTATAAATAGTGCTAAATCCCCTGCATAAAAGGACATAAGCGCTATTTTCTGTATTCCATTTTTTACAAAAATTAGGGAAATGCTTTTTTTTAAAAAACTCCCACGTCGCTAGCATTTACATTACGGATATTTCTTGTACATTGTCGCATTTCTGAATACATAGCTTTTTATGAAGTTTTTGCAAACTAAAATTTTTATAATATTCTTAGAGTCATATTTCAATCCCACTATTTGAGATTTTGGCACATATCCGAAGTTTTGAGAAAACAATGAAACTAGTGGTGCTACAGAATGGCACATACTTTCCCGTATTAGTTTTGCATTTCCTTGAGTCTGTGCTAGCTATTCGTAATTGCCACATACTCTTGCTAGCTTTCATCTATTGCCGCCCTTTCTTTTAAAAATTTGGCATTTCTTGGTATAAAAATTCTTTTAAAAATGCAAAATTTGAAGTTTTTCTTCGCAGAAAAGTATTGAGTTTTCAAAAAACTTCATTTAAGGCGCTTATACTCACAAATATAATAATGTTTACAAATTGCTGGTAATGTGCATATTAAAGATGTAAGATATCTTTTAGAAAATGTATATTTGTGTAGTTTTTGAAAAAACAAAGTGTACCCCAAAAATAAACCCTACGTCATATTAAAGAGTGCAATTAGCACTAGCCGTTCCAAAAGAATGAAGAAGAAATTTTGAGCCATTTTTGAGAAAATGACGTTTGAGCGTTTCTGAAAATGCTGAATTTTGAGCTAGTTTTCACAGAAAACTGAATTTTGGACACACGGTACTCGACATTATTTAAAGCATATATTTTAATTAATATAATAATGTAAACAAATCGCCACTAATGCCAATATTAACGACGTGAGAGACAAGTCAAAATAATTACATTTTTGTAATTTTTGAAAAAACAAGAATAAAACAATATGAAGTTTATGTCATCTCATAGAGTACTTTTAGCAATATCCCTACCAAAAGTTTAAAGAAAAAAATTGTAGCCGTTTTTGAGAAAATCTTACTGTATTTTTTTAATTGCAAATATTTCGCGCAATATAGCCAGAAAACAACTAAAAGTTTCAAAAATGTACATGACTTTAATGAAAGAACTCATTTTGGAGAACAAATTATTTTTGGAGGAAAAATCTCTATCATCAATTTTGTTGTTGTAGGAGGATGCCGAAAAAAATTCAAACTTTTGAAATCTTTGAAAATTAAGTGTTAACTGTAAAAGTGCGACCTATGCCACCTCAATAAGTGTATTTTCCTCTATTCTTACAAGATATTTAAAGAAAGAATTTGGAGTCGTTTTCGAGAAAATTTTGAAAATGTCCGGGGGATTTCATGTAAAGTACCCCCAAATTTTAAGAAATCTTTTTCAAAATCTCAGAGCTTTGAATCGAGCCAGATCGACATGGGTTCCTTCAATTGGAGAAAAATCCTATGCATGGTTTAAGCGCTAGTAGTGTTCACAAACGGGCCGACGGACGGACAGACAGACGTTTTGCTTTCAATTGGTTTTTCGGTCTCAAGGATCCACAAAAGATGGATTCTGGCTACACCACGTGTTAGGCGATTTTTTACTTCTTTACTTTCCCGTATACGTACGTATACACGGAGTGATATACGTAGTATAGGGAAAGTTATGTAATGCTGCGCGAAAAATGGCAAAGTTTTGGCGGAAAAAAATTCATTGCTGGACCCTGACAATGAAAATGTGGATAAAACCAGTTGCTAAATTAAGAAAAAAATTCCCTAACACGTGGTGTAGCCAGAAACAATTTTTTGTGGGTTCTTGATATCTAAAAACCAATTGAAAGGAAAACGTCCGTCTGTCCGTCTGTCCGTCTATGAACACTGTTAGCACCTAAACCATACGTACGATTTCCTCCAAAATAGATATTCCTCGGTCGATCTGGTTCTAGTCAAAGCTTTGATATTTTGAAAAATATTCTGTAAAATTTGGGGGTACTTTACATGACCCCCGAACATTTTCAAAATTTTCATAAAAACTGCTCCAATTGTTTTCTTTAAATTTCTTGTATAAATAGAGTAAAATACACTTATTAACATGGCATAGGTCCGATTTTCACGGATAACTCTGAATTTTCGAAAATTGTGAAAGTTTGAATTTTTTCGGCGTCTTTTTCAAACTACAAAATTGAAGATAGAGATTTTATCTTCAAATAAAATGTGTTCTCCAATGTTAGTTCTTTGTTGAAGGAAATGTACATTCTTTTGAAAATTTTAGTAGTTTTCGCGCAATATTGCGTGCAATATGTGCAATTTTGAAAAATTGCACATACAAAAACAAGATTTTCTCAAAACCGGCTCCAATTTTTTCTTTTACTTTTGGCAGGGATAATGCTAAATATACTCTATCAGATGACATAAATTTTATATTGCTCTGTTCTTTGGTTTTTTCAAAAATTATAAAAATACAATTTTTGTCTCTCACATCGTCAAAGTGTACGTTACAGATGCATTTTATTGTTCTGCGCGTTTCTTTTTACATTCAGCGAGCTTCAAAGAATCTCTAGTGATGGTTTTTGAAATGTCCATAAGTGGGCTATAACTAGATTTAAAAACAACTAGACAAAAACTAGATTTTCTCAAAAACACCTCCAAATTTTTTGTGTAAACTTTTGGTAGGTATAGTGCCTAATGTATTTTATGAGATGACAAAAACGCCATATTGCTCTGTTCTTTTGTTATTTCAAAAATTGCAAAAATGTAATTTTTTTTACTTGTCTCTCACGTCGTTAATATTTACACTAGCTGCGAATTGTTCACAAGATTATATTTACGAGTGCATGTGCTTTAAATAATGTCAAGTAAAGTTTATCGAAAACACAACCGTTTTCTGTGAAAACTAGCTCAAATATCCGTATTTTCAGAAACGCTCAAACGCCATTTTCTCAGAAATGGCTAAAAACTCTTCAAACTTTTCGATCAGATAGTGCTAATGGCACTGTTTAATATGACGTAAAGTTTATTTTGAGTTATTTTTTTGTTTTTTCAAAAATTACACATATGTAATTTTTTAAAGGATCTCTCACGTCTTAAATATTCACATTACCAGCAATTTGTAAACATTATTATATTTGAGAGTGTAAGTGCTTTAGATAACGTCAAATAAAGTATTTTGAAAACTCAAAAATTTTCTGTGAAAACGAGCTTCAAATTTCGCATTTTTGTAGCGCTAAAACGCAATTTTCTTTTAAACGGTACACAATTTTTAACAGAAAACTGCCATTTAGGGCTAGTTTTTTGTCTTCTTTAATATTCTAAAATTAATATTTTCGTTCTACCAATAGGAAACCGAAAAATTAAGAAAATGACAAAAAAATGTACTTTTGGCGGTGATAGATGGTAGCTGGCAAGAAAGAGTATGTGGCAATTCCGAATAGCTGGCGAAGACCCAAGGAAATAGAAAATTAATACGGGAAAGTATGTGCCATTCTGTAGCACCACTAGTTACTTTTTGGGAAAGTAAAAAAAAAGTGTTGTAGGCGCCAATAGATGGCAGCTGAAAAGAGGGTAAGGAAAAAACGAAAAATACCCCAGACTGAAGAGGTAAGAAAACTAATAGTACGAGAAAGTCTGTGCCATTCAGTAGCATCACTTGTTATAATACTTGTTCTACGAAACCATTAGTATACTTGAATTTTTTTACATGGCTTGTCATGGTTACACACAAAAAAGGTAAAGGCAAGGCAGACTCCAATAGAGAGCAGCACCGTCACTACAGTGTACAAGCCGCTTTAAAATAATCGAAATATGATCGTACCAGAAAGTACTATTTTAGCGCCACCAGCATTTTTTAAAATATTTTTGCATTTGAATAAGAAAAAATTACTTCTGTCTTTTTTATGTTCTTATATCTTAATAATTACCGTAGATCACGTCAGTAGAAAATATACAAAACTGTGGAAAATAAAAATATGCTTGAGGTTAATGTCTCGGAAATCGTAGGTGATATTTGAGGTGCTTTTGGTACACTTAAACATCAGGAAATCATGACATTTGAAACCTCAAGTTTTACAGCAGAAGTATAAATATGAGTTATCATCATAAGCGATAATCAGCAGGAGTAACTTTCTCCTAGAAATTGATTTCGGAAGCAGTGTACAAATTCAGTGCGCAGAACGAAAATTCATCAAACTATTCGGAGTACCCACCAATCTAATGTGTATCTGTCTAAGAATTAGCAATTCATTTCGCGCTAATTCGTGTCCAAAGTTTCCGTCAGTTCACTTGAAACATAAGATACCAGCTTCGCAAGCATAACGTCCTTAACCCAAACCGTTCCCAGATGGGCTTTTGTTTATTGAATTGCTTGCAAATTCCGAGCTGCAGCGCTTAGCATTCAGGGTGTGCAGGACCGCTCCCGCAGAAATTCCCCGTGTTTATCAAAATCTATTCCCTTTGGAGGATCTAATTGGCTCCGGCGCGAGGACGTTCCGAGGTCGCGAGGGGCGTGTTTACACGGAGCTGCCGCCTCCGTCGCCCGGCCTAATTAGTATTTATTCGGAGATATTGTCAATTAGCGCCATTATTTGGCGGAACGTTAGGATAATTCGATTCGAATTTCCATAATTTTGCATAGCCTTTCATTCCGCCGTTTTCTTTGCGAGTCCCAAGTAACTGAATTGATTCTCTGCACGAGAAGTTGTCTGCGGTTTGCAAATACGTCATAAGCTTTCATTAGCGCTCTGAGCGCTGTCTGGCGGTGATTAAGGCGCTGCCAGTAGCGGAAGTTCTGGCGGGAAACAACTGACTTCCGTCGAATTGGAGATTCGTTCTCTCTGCGAGCGCCATATTTAATTATCCGTTATTCCGGTTCACTCGTGGGCTTTTGATCAAAGTCCAAAGTCGAAGAAGAATTAGAGAGGAAAATAAGTCCCTGTATTTGCTTTGATGTCGACCGAAATCGCATTAACTTCAATTTAGAGATAATTTAATTCCCAGGGTTTCCCTTATTAGAGGGATGTGTTCATGTATTATTTCTTGTGTAAAATTTAAACGTATTTATATTACGTAATTTTGTTATTTTTCCCTTATAGATGGAAGCCAAATACTTTGAAGAGGGATTTTCTGTCAATGTAACTGCGCCCGAGCTGGTTCTTGGTAAGTACTTTACAATTTCTGTTTGCGAGAAAATGTTGTCCATGTTTTTACCAGTGCTGATTTTTGTGGATTTTTGAAACGTAAATTAACTCCCATCACGACTGGAGCGTCTGTGCGTTTCCTCCATCGGCACGTTGAGATCGATTGCTACTAAATAAGATCGCTCAAACGTAGAATTACATCGCATGCAAACAAATATTACATTACAAAATCATCGATATTAATCGACATACGTAGAAAATTGACGCTCATCGAAACTCTGGAATTGGCGGTATTGAAAGTGCTTGTTTTTAATGAATTGTATGGTAGAGGCAGTTTGTCGTAGCCATCAATGTATTTTTAATCCTCTGAACTAGAGCTACGTCTTCGAAGAACTTCGCTCATGCCTCAACTTTTCTGATCTCTACTACAGTTCTCCTAAGCGGTTCAAGAGCGGGATGTCTGCAAATAGAGTTTTCCTCCAAGTGTACTAACATGTATTTTGTCAGCTACATAACGAACTCACGATAATTGCCCTTAGGATGATTTTTCCCTAGGATAATTATCCCTAGGATCTTGTAAAGGTCAGGTGGGAATTTTCAGCACAATTTGGCTCTGAGAAAAATTGTACCACTTTGTCGCGGAAAAGGAATCACTTTGTCGCGGGCACAGAATATGGCAATGTATATTCAAAATCCACAATGAGCAGTAGAAACGAAATGTGTTATCTTTACCAACATTTGTATTGATATGATGATTTTTAGATGGCTTAATCATTGCCATCATCAGTCTTCTATATCTTTATTGATTTTCTGTCAAAAGTTGGTAAGGATGAATTCTAGCTGTCATTGACTGAAGCGCATAAAGGATAGATCGATCGTTCGATAGAGAGATAGATACTACTTACTAGTTCAAACCTATCGAAGTCTTAGGTTTTAATATCCGTTGATAAATTTCTAAGAAGTAATGCCATGTGCATCAAACAAACATATATACATCAAAACACACTGATGAAAGAAGTAAACTATACAATGCTAGGTTCACAATACAAATATATTCACAATTTCATTTTAATACACGCACTAAAAACATTCAAATAACGTATCATTTACCGACATACATACATAGGAAACAGACAATTTAGCGACTTCTTTCCGAAAGTCTAGTTTCAAGGGATCCCAGCATACGTCCGCGCATTCTAAAATAGAGTGCACAAGGGAAGTGTAAGTCAGGGTTTTAACATGACTCTTGGCCTTCTTCAAGTCTGTACTACAATATACAGGGCTCTCCACTATTTTTTCACGGTGCGATTTACTCGATTTCTCGAACTTCAGTCACTCGCAAAGAATGATACCCAAGTACTCGAAGCAGTAGATATCGAGTTACTGCTTAAACGTTACTTATAAATTACATTTCGCCGAGATCTAGAAAAAAATATAGTTTTCGACTTCTCTGGATTTATGATCATGATACTCATCCGCATCCATTTTTCTGCCTTTTTTGAGTTTCTAGGTCCCTTTGTAAGCTTTCGTCGTCTTCCGACATCGTCGTTCGTGATGACGGGCTGGCGACGACTCTAACCCCACTCGATTCGGAAACCGGTCGTTGCCATGGTTCGGTTCCGTTTCAGATACAAGAGTGTTTCGTAAAACAGAAAAATATGTGCACTAAATTAAGAAAGAACCGTGTTTCATATTAAAGGCATTTACCACTTGAACAATATTAACAACTTTAACTTTTTGCTGGACATGTTAAATAATTATTTGCTGTACAACGAATGTAAATTATATCAAGTAGGGACTCCATTCAAAACTTTTTTTATTAACAAAATTTTAATACCTAAAATGTGATTTGATTATGTATGTTTCAATAACATAATTATTCTCTTTTCGAATAATTCCTACCCTTTAACAAGTTTTTTTTTCAGATTGAATTATTACGTTTAATTTCTTTTCATGTTTTGGAAATTCTGTTTTAATGATCCGTTTTTTATGCATTTGTGTGTGTATCCTATGTTGTTTACCCAACAATCAATAGAATCTGGATGACTAATAGTAATAACCCGGCAATAAGTATATATTTCGAACTTTGCCATATATCCCATTGATATAATGTTGTTTCATGTGCATAAAGTGAATTCTGGGGTTTAACAGCTAGATGAGGAGCATGTTCCGTTCTTTAAACTACGAATCGTTGTGACGCCATTTTCCCTTCCTCGGAAGTCGGAATCCTTGGAGGAGAGTTACTAGGCGTCATTTACTTCTAACCTACCATCCACAACAGTGGCGAGTCTTTGAAAACTGTATGGAATTATTTCACGTCCTGCCCGCCAAATTACAATACATCCGAATACGTCACATTTCGCCTTCCAAACTTTCAACTTCTCCATTATTCCCCCTCGTAAACGGAACCTGCATTGTGTGCGTGGAAGCATTCCCCGAAACGAACGCTTCCTTTCCGCGTGGGCCTATAATTTTACTACAACTTTACGTTTACGCGTGTTTTCTACAAGTAATCTACGTGTAGTTTATGTGACTCTTTTTACGGGGAGACTACGTAGACAATATAATCTGTGTAGACTATTTAATTTTTCACATCAAATAACCCAAAAATTTTTATAAGTAGTAATAGTAGAAGCATGTTTTAATGTAATATTTAAAAAAAATATTTTCGATTCACTAAGACAAACAAAATATAGTTGCCTAATAAAGAAATGACAGCCTTCGTATCCGGCATCTCAAGAAACCAGTAGGGACTTGTTCCAAATTGCACTCCTTTAGTACTCCTTTAGATGTGATCCAATCAATTTGTAGTATTGCTTTGGATGTATAGAATATAATTATAAATAAATTTTGGATTTGGGGGTGGAACATGGCCCTAGTAGATTCGCCCCTGCCCAACAAAGAAGATAGATTACAGTTGTCTACATAGATTAACTTTTGTCTACGCAGAATACGATGTCTACGCGTTGTTTACATGTAGACGTAGACTATGGTTCTTTACGCGTAGACGCACATCACTGGCGTGGAGCGGCGGAGGCCCCGCGGTAAGGAGCGTCGCCGCCCGCTGCGTTTAACGAACTGCCCGCCGCAAGCGCGCGCGCCCGCGTCCGCCTCATTTGCATAATAGTCAGCCGGTCACAACACGAAGCGAGCGTGTCGACATTAAACGCGCCGTTTGTTTCAACGACGCGTGCCGCCATTGTGGTGCAGCCGCCACGTTCCGATTTCCCCCCCTCCACCTCCCCCCTCTCGCCGCCCCCCTCCCGCCTCCCCCCGCGGCGCTGTTGCACCGACGTGTATTCGTGACCACGGGTCCAGAATATGGTCACGTAATCTTTTATCTCGCTACAAATGATTTTCACGCGCCGCGTGTATTGTGCGGGGCCTCGCGTCGCTGGGAGAATGGAGTTGTTCGAATTTTGTTAAAGTAAATGTCATTGCGCTTCGCCGCGCTTCCATAGAGAACGCGCCGCGCGAATATCCACAACAGGCGACAACGCGTCGCAAACAGACCGCTCCGCGCGCGCCGCGGGCCCGAGCGCGACACGGGCGCCGCGCGGACATTGCGGTGGCGATGGTGTAACGGTTAGCGTAACGGTCTGTAACACCCAAGTTCGCGAGTTCAAATCCGATCGAAGCTGTGGATTTTTAAAGGCGAAAAAGTCCTTCGTACGCCTTCCTACGGAGGGGAAGTAAAGCCGGCTGACGAATGTTAGTAGATTTACTGCATGTAAAATATCCTCATGCCTAAATGAAGTCTCTGAGCCAAATTGAAATCGTCGCCGAAGAAATACCTTCTTTCTCCGCTAGTTGGTGGACGGAGCGAAGCGAAATTTGCGTGGTCAGACGCAAGAGCCAGGTCTCGTAGACTGAGTCTCGCCACAAAAATAAAAGGCAATTCAATTCAATTTAATTCAATCCAGCACTCACGCGCAGCGGAAACAGGCTCGGGCGCTACAGCGGTGTACTGTTCTCCATGCATGCGACAGTTCCTGTGCTTCCGGTCCCTCAACAAACCGTGATCTTTCCCAGCCCAAATGCGGAAATCTATTTCTCAAGAAAAGAAAGCATTCAAAAATGTGTTAACTGATTTTCCACATAATGTAAAAATGTACTCCTGATATTTGCATTAGTATTTATGTCTGTAATTGGTGGTCCATTATTATCATGAGTAATATTAAGGAATCATTACAAGATTTGTTTACCTTTTTGTATAAAGGTATTAACTTTAGTGGTTCGCAAACTTGGCAATATTCCAACTTATTGGCATTCGAGATAATTTACTGGAAATCATATTGTGTGGTAAATATTAACCGCCAAAGTTGAGTTTAAATTGAAAAAAAAATGAAAAAGTAAATGCAAACTACGAAGCCAAATTAGGTACGTGCGTGTTTGCTTGTCTAATTGACAAAACTTGAAAAGGTAACGATGATGCTGCGTCACAACACGGTAGGTTACAGGGCCAGTGGGTTCTGATAGTTCGTGCTCGTCCCTCGTCTTTCGTGCGTGTGTGTCCCACGTTGTCACGATTGTATTTTGTCCTCGCGAGCTCATAATGGTACAACGCGAATTCTAAAGTAGTCCTGACGAATTCTACGTGAAGTAAGCGGGGGTTCAGCCTATGTCAGTCTGTTGATCCGTTACTTGCTGCTAGACATCTTCCTCTCCACCACTCAAGTGAAATGTCATTAGACGCATCTCGATCTGCTGGTGGGGAACAGGTCATTTGTCATGTTCTTCCAAAATACGCTAAGAGCAGTCTTCAAACAAAATGTTCTTGGGGGGAGGGGTCAAGCACTTAAAACACTTTTTTTGGCGGAAGGCCCCATCAGATGTGATCAATAGCACATTTTATTTTGCTCATCAAGACTACTTGATTGTCACTATTTGTTTCCGGATCCTTCTGGAATAATAGTTTCCAACTTGCAAGAACTCGAGGAACATTTTGCCTTTTGCACTAGGTATGAATGCGGACCACGCTTTAATATTAGGTAATTTTTTTTTAAATATACTGAAAATAGAAAGGAGATACTAGTACGAAATGTACGAGTAGTATGAAATAATACACATGGTTTAATTGAAAGAAAGATTCAATAATTTTAATCGTTTAATACATTAACACTGTATAAATATGTGGAAAGAGTAAAATTAAAAATAAACGAAAACTACTTGCCCAGAACAATCGAATTTTGAAGAAGGGCACTTAGTGATATTATTTCATCCTATCAGCACGGAATTGATGCCATTTCTTTAGAATTAATGCAAGACAAATATCAAAATAAAAGAAATAGCCTAGAGGCAAACTTAAATCAATAACGTAGACGAAACAGAACTTAAACATGATGAAATGGGAGTACTGTGATTGATCCCGTGCATCTGCCAATTAACCGAGTGTCCATTTCCAGTTCTACTGTTTCAGATTTCAAAATATGCAACGAGGAAGAATTTACAAGTCTACACCTGTACTAACTGTTAATGAATTTCATAGCAGGAAACATGTTCACATGAATACGTGCTCCCAAATATTGAAGTGATTTTTAGTCTAAATAGTCGTATGTTTGCTTGCTTTTGACTGTTAATGCTTTATCAACCTTGCCTGCTCATTTTTGCCGTATTAAAATAATACGTATTTTGAATGAACTATACATATTTTCGTAATTTTATTGAAAAAATGTTTATAAAAAAGCTTTCGCGAACCTCATGCAGCCGCGGGGTGCCAGCTGGAAACCTTGTTCTGCAAGATTCCAGAGGAATTCTAGAAAAAATTGATTAGTATAATTTCAAGAAATCTGAAATGGTGAAGCGCTTTGAAATTAGTAAATTGACTCCCGGCATAACAAGCATCTTTACGATTTGATTCATTAGGTTGTCGATAATTGAACCTAATTTTGTAAAGAAATATAACAGGTTTAATAAGTATATCTATTGATTATTTTTCATGCAACATTCTAGGCCAAAAAAACGGACGACAACGGCAACTATATTATACTTCAAAGGTCTTTTTATTATGAACTTGCAAAATACGAGTAAACGTTTTTTTAATAAGTTAAAATATCCACCAGAGTATTTTAATACCACCACTAAGCTCATAAATAATGATTTTGAATATTTTTAGCATTGCTATGTCCTTTCGGCAGAAAATAAAAGAGAAACTAATTCATCTGTCAAATGCAGCTAGTGAAACGCAGTGGTTTCGCAGTTACGAGTTTTTGCTGCCGCCCGCTGAAGCAAAGCCGCGTGCAAACAGCACAGCGGGCGTCGGCTCCGCAGAGGCCACAATGCGCCTAGCGCACGCCCCTTTTAGCCGAGTGGTATGCCGGGCACGCGAATTCAATGTGTACATACAGATAATTACACGGATCAATAAGGTGACCTCACTATACAAATCTCTGATGTAAACATGTGTCGCACTAAAGCTTCCGTGCCATTCAATTGAATGGCTTCTACACAAAATATTCGCCATTTCATCAAATAGGGCCATCGATATTTCATTTACATTTTGATGATTTCCGACACAGCGGCTTCTGTCTCGCGACAGAATAGCGTAAAATGGGAGATACATGCAATATCAAGCGGACAAAATTTTGAAAAGCTGAAGAGAGAAATTCCAATAAACGTAAATGGAATATTTTTTGTGGCTGGAATACACATGTTCACAGCCTTCTGGTTCTTACAGGTCAACAAATTTCACAACAAATACAGAATTTCCCTTTATCATTTAAATTCAATATCAGTCCGAAAAGGGGTAACTCTATTTTCCAAAAATATTGTGTCATACTGAATGCCGACATTTTGCTTGTGTAGAGGATTATAATACAGAAAAAATCATCCATGATGAGCTACATTTGTGTTGAACTAATACCTGTACCAGTTGAATTATGAATGTATTTTGAAAGCAAACAGTTCCGACATAGGAACTATGTAGAGACTACAGAATGTAATTGAGTTGGAAGTAATAAAAATACCAGAGGAATCTACTGAAGATAATTTAACTTCAATAAATATATATTAGGCTATGTCGAAAACAATTATTTCATTTCCTTGGCAAAAAAATGTTAGTTTTCAATGTAAAAATAATTTCTGTCTGAAAGAAACTGTTTTTAAACTGGGTTTAGGGATGTCACAAAATCCATAAATCTGTTTTATCTCTCTCTTTTTGAGGTACATTTTAGAAAATAAGGAGTAAATATTATTTTGATGTTTTTTTCTTTCTTTAGATGATGTTACCTTGAGATGGCGCCTACTAACTCGCATAATAATTTTCTGATCACAAAATATTACTTATAAGTCTCAAAAAGTCTGCGACTGCTGTGGGAATGTAGTTAATTTTATGTGAAAACCTATAAAAACAATTTTTTAATGGACGTAGTGTCGTGAATTTTCATCCAAAATACTTTTAGTAGAAGTAAAATTAAACCTTGATACCTGCACTTCGAACATTTTACATCATTCGCCTGACATGTGGATCAAATGTGAGTCGTTAACGGTGGTGGTATCGATTGCAGTGAAATGATTAAATTGTTCTAATAAATATTCTTAAAGTAGAGATTTCAAGCTTTAATTTTGTGTACATTAAAAGTACTTTAAATAAAAATTCACGAAGCTATGGCCATTTGAAAATTGTCTAGTTTTTGTGGGTTTTCACATAAAATAGCCCAATATAGTGATACACTTTTTTACTCGATAATTTTTTGTCATCAGAACATTGTTATGGGATATAGTGGATCCCATCTCAAATTAACATCTCTTGAAAAAAGTACCATTAAATAATATTTACTTCTTTATTTCTAAAAAGTAACTAAAAAGTCGAAGAACAGGGTTTATGGAGTTTGTAACTGCTTTAATACATTTTATATCTCACCGTTTCTTTGGCGCGTATGTTGCTTTTACATTGGAAAGTAAGATATTTTCGCCAAGTTAATGGTGTCTAGTTTTTTACATGCTAAAATTGAATTTGAATTTAATTAAAGCATTATTCTTTATTTAATTTTATTCTTTATATTGGTAGTTAATTCATTCCCCACGAGTCTAAACGTAGTATTGAATAATCATTCTCGAGACATTGGAATAAGTGTAAAATGCATACACAGTTACATGAATGTGTGAGAAAGAAGACAGGAAAATTGAAATTTTATGAATCGGTATCTTTAAGGCAAAAATGTTTGACTTCAAAATAATAAATTCAATTTCAATTAAAACCTGTTGGAATTCAGAAATTTCTTGTAAAGTATTTCACAACTTTCTATAACAAATAATCAAATAAAATACTTAATACTTAAATCGTGTTAAATTTCCGTTATCAAACTACTTGTATATGAGGTCCACACAATTGCAGATATATTTAAGTTTTGGTATTGCTGAGTATTATTTAGCTGGAACGTATTTACAAATATTAGTTATTATTTATATTTCCCCCCTGTAAAGTGTAGATTATCCAAGGAAATTAAGTTGTTTTCCTTAGAGGTATTGCATTGGCGCTTGCCCTATGATGGCTGATGCTCTTGCGATTGCCTATTCTTCAACCGTATGAGTCGGCGCCTATGAGATGAAGTGCTGGGTAGCGCCTTAGCGGAAGCCACTATGGGCGCCCACGCTGCACCTTTTGCCGTTATACTGAGATTTTTCTTTGTCCCTCAAAGCCCGTCTTCACGATGGAATATGTCACGGTATTTCGCGACTTTCTCAGTCGAGCCGCCATGCATCGCATGATCGCGACCGTATCAAGCAGTGCTTGCGATCATGCGACTTCTAGCAGTACGACGTGGAAAGACGCGAAATGGCGTGTGACATTCCATCGTGGACGTAGGGGCTTGAGAGGCAGAGTTACTAAAATTGCACTATAAAAGAGGAAACCGAGAGCCTCTTGTGCCTTGAGCCGCCGCCGCCGCCACCGCTGCTTCGAGGGCGCTATTTGATTCGGGACGGCGCGGGGCGACCACGTGGGCGCGGGCGCCGGGCAGCGTCGGGTGCGAGTCGCAGGGGGGCGGGACGGTGCGCGGGGCTTTGTCCTGCACCCCCACCCCACCACCTACCACCCCACACACCGGGGCCCGGGCCGGCTTTCTTGCCCTACCACTCGCCCGGAGGTGTCGAAATGGGCCGATAAAATACGATCCGCCCGCAACTTTTTCTTTTGTTGCGGCGTCTCATATTTTCCGCGGTTGCCGCTATTTTGACATCCAATTTCCTCCGTCAATAGAAGAACTTTATAGTCGCGAATTCCGCGATTCGCGTCCACAATGCGCGAGCAATCTTTTGAGTCGCCGCGGCACGAGGGTCTCGTTTCCTCCGCGCGGAGAGAAAGACGCGGCGGCGCGGTCGTCTTGTTGGCAAATGCGGCAGCGAGGGGGGCCATTCGAGCCTATTAGGGCGCGCCAGGGGAGGGGGGAGGGGAGGCGCGCCCTTCCACGTTGGGGCTGCGGCCGCAAAGCTGTTCTTCTATTGAAAGGCGCATTAAAATACTAATAAAATAGCTATTTACGTCACTAGTACAAGAAGTGGGTCTTTGGGGGTACGAATGAAATGTTGACGAACGATGCTAAGAGGCAGTCCGACATTTTGAAATAGTACACCAAAGACACTTTCCTAAAGGTTGCTTATCTTATTTCAAGTACGAATTTCATGCAAATTTCCAAGACTATATCTTTTTGATCATTTGAAAATATCAGGCAGCGATGTTGACTTATGCCGCCTCAGTGGTATATTTACTTCGCAGTTTTATGCAGTTTTAAACAGCCATGCCTTCTTTGCGGCACGCGTACGTTAGTCTCTGTGCCCCGCTCGAACCGCAAAGAAACTTCCCAACCAATAAACAGCGAAGGTAAGGACCAGTTTGCATGTGTGACTGCTGGAAATGTTCTTTGTGTTCTTGCGATGGTAGAGGAGCATTTGACATTCCACTTTAAAATAGCTGCTCCTCAATTATTGTCTTCATTTCTGCAATCTTTTTGCCGCGCTGAAAGACACCTCATCTGCTACCGTAGGTGCATCGCTTTGACGAAAATGCTTCATAAGCGACGGAATTATGAAGAGAACTACGCACAACGGAACAATATATTGACGCGTTGAAGTCTTTTTAGCTCCTCAAAAATTATTACTTTCAATATCTTATGGTAGAGAGGTTATATAAATAAAATAAAATACGTACATTTTACACATATTCATTCTTGTAAATAATAATTCTTCTTTTGTAAACATATCTCATATTTCACTCGCTTAACTAAGTAAAAAGTTCACTTCCTGTGTTTCTCTAAAATCTATCGTCTTCATTTCTCCTATGTCACAACTATAGGGAATCCAGAGACAATACAAACCGAAGGAACTTGGTTAAAGTAATAACTTCACTTTTAATAATATCCATATTTATTTCATACCTTTAATCGATTTTATTTCATAGACAGGAAGATATTATTCTTTCACCCGTTTCAGTAGTGATACAAGTTTGAAAAATACTGAAAAGGTAAAAACAGTTGTAGGAAAAAAATTCAACGTCCGAGTGTGTCTTCATGCATTTGTCCGTAGGAACTAAACATCCTATTTGAGATCACACTGTCAAGCAAACATTTTTGGAGTAAAACCCACATTTCCAATAATACATAAATTAGTCCTTATATTCTTTAAATAGGTATTTAAACATTCCCAATATATCTAGAAATATTTGAAAAATAGTTGTCACTTCAAATTTCGGAATAAGACCATTAAATGTGCTTTTTCTTGATCCATTTTCTCCCATAGTATTCCTCCATTATATCCTCTTGCATGTAATGGTATTTATGTTTGTTATTTTTCTTTGTAGTTTGGAAACTGATTATGAAATCTAAATATGTGAAAAGATACTGTATATAAGGATGCAAAAGAAACTAGGGTGAACGAAAATAACTCATGTTTTTGATTTTCATCAAAACAATGGAAAAATCAAAAAAATAATGTCATCAATTTATCATCATCATCATATCAAAAACATGACGTATTTCCTGTGCTTGCTCTCATAATAAATAAATAAAATAATAATAATAATAAATAAATAAATAAATAAATAAATAAATGTAATATTTTTGAGAAGTTACCTGAATTGCGGGAATACACATCAATCTATTTTTTTATCACTTTTGAATACAATTTTATTTGTTGTATTAGAGTACGTATCTTTTTTTTGTTTTAGACAATCAAGAATTAAAATACTATTAAAATTCATTAAACAAGGACTTTGATTAAGTTCAAGAAGGTTGAAATTAAAATATCACAATTTGTTGAACAAAGTTTCGTGAATGTATCTTTTCACATATTTAGATTTCATAATCAGTTTCCAAACTACAAAAGAAAAATAACAAACGTAAATACCATTACATGCAAGAGGATATAATGGAGGAATACTATGGGAGAAAATGGATCAAGAAAAATTAATAGTTAAGAGACTGGATATAAGGATGCAAAAGAAACTAGGGTGAACGAAAATAACTCATATTTTTGATTTTCATCAAAACAATGGAAAAATCAAAAAAATAATGTCATCAATTTATCATCATCATCATATCAAAAACATGACGTATTTCCTGTGCTTGCTCTCATTCCCTCTTTACAGCCAAAATATATCGTTTTTAAATCCAATTTACTACGAATATCTTGTTTATTTGATACAAAGGAAACGATGTATAATATTCTCGAGAAACTATAAGAGATTGTAGATCCCATTAGATGAGATTTCACACATAACTTTACTTTTACATATTTGCTTTCATTTGCATTTCGATAAATAGCTGCAAAATATTTGTGTTTTGTAAATAATATTATTTTGCAAAGTCTCTTTTACGTGCTTTGTTTGCAATTAACTTCGAAAATTTATGGGTGCTAATCCTCTTTACATACCAAATAACACTCTCTGTGATATACAATTGTAGAATTGATGATTATTTGTCACTTATACTAGTCAGCACTCTCGCCCACTTCGTCGGGATCAGGAATTGCATTAAAATCTAACTAATCGTACAAAAGTGGTAGTAGTTCAGGCTTTTCGCCGAAACTGTATTCATAATATTTGGGGGGGGGGCGATCAAGAGTGTCAATAAAACTCCATTTAAGCCGTTTTTCGTATTTTTTAAAAATTAGATTATATTCTGAGCATTTGTAGACTCCAGTGCCCAATAGCACTCGAGTCTTCTGTACGCTCTCTCTTGATTATGTTCATCACAATTGTGTTTCTTCAGGTGGACTAATATAGATTTAAAAGATATACGTATCATAAAAAACTTGTATTGGGGACAAACTGCTCAAGTGCGAGTTGATCAGCACCTTACTGCGGAAGTGGATGTGAGAAAAGGAGTGAGACAGGGTGTATTCTGTCTCCATTGCTATTTAACCTGTATTCTGAACATGTTTTTAAAGATGCCTTACAGGATTGTAATCTGGGAGTAAAAGTGAATGGTATTCCTATTTCTAATCTACGTTACGCAGATGATACACTAATCTTGGCAGAATCTGCTGCGGATCTGCAAGAAATAATGAACAGAATAAATCGAGCTTGCAAAGATTATGGATTAGAAATAAATGTACATAAAACAAAGTACATGCTAATTAGTAAGAAAGGTGGAAGACCATTTCAACTGTCTATCAATGATCGACCGATTAAGCAGGTTTCTCAATATAAATATTTGGGACAAATTTTAAATGAGTCGTGGACATCAGATTTGGAAATAAAAACGATAATTGAAATAGCAAGATCCACATTCAACAAAATGAGGAATTGTCTATGTAGCAGAGACTTGAGTTTATCCTCAGATGGAGAATGGCAAAATGTTACGTGGCAAGTGTTCTCTTATATGGTGCTGAAACATGGACTCTGAAAACAGCATCAATTAATAGACTGGAGGCCTTCGAGATGTGGATGATCAGGAGAATGTTGAGAATCCCCTGGACTGACAAAGTTCGTAATGATTACATACTAGAGAAAAATGGTATATGCCGAGAGATATTAAAAATGATTAAAATTAGAAAAACATTGTATCTTGGTCATTTACTTAGAAACCCCAAATATGAACTATTACAACTAATAATGATGGGGAAAGTTCAGGGTAGAAGGGGAGTCGGCAGGAAGAAGATGTCCTGGTTGGCAAACATCCGAAAATGGACAGGTATCTCGAGTGCTTCTGAGTTGTTCCATGTGGCACAAGACAGAGAAAAGTTCGGGGAAGTGGTCGCCAACCTCCAGTAATGGAGACGGCACTTCAAGAACAAGACAAGGTGGACTTTATTTTGAAGGGAGCCCTAAAACAGATGAGCGCTGACTAGCCTCTTGTATCTCCGCATATTGATCACCGACCTTCACAATGATATGGTAGGATCTAAGAGGACCATGGTCTACTTAATGAAGTTTACCTGAAATATTATTGAAATCGGCTATGCTGTAAGGGAATTAATCACAAAACTATTTTGATTTTTATTTATAAAGGTAAACTAAGTGCAACTGGGAGTCTCGAATGTAAGAAAAGACGAGAAAAACCGACTGCTAGAAAACAGCCTGGTTGAATGGCTTCCGCATTATTATTCAGGTACTTTTGCTTGAGCTTGCTTGGAGCGTAATTAATAAACTTTATAAATGAACTGAGAATGGGAAAGATAAAAGCTACAAGAACGAAATTTTGCTGGAGAGCGAAAACAAAGCTCAGGAAACGTTATGATGGACGTTAGATTGAGAACATTGAGTCACTGCAATGCTACCCGTTGGCGAAACATCAGGCTGTTTGGAGAGGAGCTGCAATATGAGGTTTCTGATTGAATTACACACACGCACACACACGCGCGCGCGCGCACACACACACACACACACACACACACACACACACACACAACGTCTATAAAAATATAGCTTAGCTCTATGTTATTCTGAACGGGCAGGGCGAGGAGTGGAGGGGTGGGGTGGGGAAGAGTGGGGCGGGGCAGGGCGAAGCAGGGCAGAGTGGGCAAAGCGGGGCAGAGCGGGGCAGGGCGGGGCAGGGCAGGGTTTGGCGGGGCGTGGCGGGCTAGGGTTGAGAGGTGCGGAGCAGGGTGGGGTGGAGCAGGGCGGAGAGGGGCCTGGCGGAGCGAAGCTGTGAGGGGTTGGGCAAGGCGGGCGTGACGGAGCGGGGCGGGACGAGGAGGGGCGGGGCGGGGCGGGGCGGGGCGGGGCGGGGGGGGCGGGGCGGGGCGGGGCGAGCTGTTTACCCACCCGAGCTGCGCTCATTGCTATTCCTCGGCCGAGGCGGCGCGGCGCGGCGCGAAGCCCAACTCGCCGGAAAAGATGTAATTACACTATTTTGCCGACCCTCCCGGCCCCTAGGGAGCGCTCTTTTTATCAACGGCCATTAGCTCACAAAATAGGGACAATGAATATTTATACACAGCTTGGCGGGCGGGGCGCAGGCTCTGGAGGCCTCGCGCCGGACACGGACGCCGAGCGCGGGGAGGGGGGGAGAGGGGGAGGCGGTCCGACTTGCGCCGTGTTTGTGTTGTTTAAAAATCTGTTTTGCAATTGGTTCATACACAGCACCAATAGAAGCAAATGTCTGAAATGTATCTCCGAGAATGTATCGCTTAAGATTTTCAAGTTGTTTCAGTGCATATGTGACACATCATATTTCTAAGCGGAAGTGCCTAATGAACCACTCAATAAAATGCAACGCTTTTAAGATAATTTTCTGTAATGAAGCTTATCCGCGTAGTAATGGAACATTAGTTCTTATAAATATTTAGAGTTATGATATGAAAAATACAACATTAAACGTTGAGTATAACGTAGACCTAAGCTACATTTTCATAGAAGTTCTTTTATGTGTTTGTGTGTAATTCAATCAGAAACCTCATATTGTAGCTCCTTTCCAAATATCCTGATGATTGGGCAGCGGGTAGCATTGCAGTGACTCAATGTTCTCAATCTAGCGTTCATCATAACGTTTTCTGAGCTTTGTTTTCGCTGTCCAGCAAAATTTCGTTCTTGTGACTGATATCTTTCTCATTCTCAGTTCTTCATATATGAAGTTTATTACTTCCATCACCATCATGGCACGCATTGAAGAGTGCAAGGTGTAAAGTATTACCATAAGTGTAACGTCTTCACAAAATGTGCGCAAATCCGTTGCAACAGTGATTTTTAAAAATAGAATGTAGGGACAGTAGTATAGTTCGACGTCAGCGAATTTACAAAATGTCAAAATGCAGGAATACATCTTGAAACATACTTTTTGGTGTTTACGAAACAGTAAGCACACTCATTGTTTTGGAGTCATGAATCACCCTCTATTATTTTTATAAATATTTTAAACGAATTTTTAAATGTTTCCCATTATGTTCACAGAAATCAAACCCCTCATTGAGCCTTTGCAAAAATTATTTCAACAACTAAGTAAAATTGTGATTTTAAAGGCCTGAAATGAGTTGTGTGCTCTGAAAACATTCCATCTGCCAGTGTGTAACCAACCCGTTTCGGAGAAAAGTGTGTTCAGTGTGCGCGAGCTACGCACACACACTTGGTCTTGTGGCAACACAGAAACACATGTCTAGGCGAGGTATTTGCTGAAAAAATCCAAATAGTAGCCGGTTGGATTTTTCCTGGTGCTACCACCTGCTTCCTGCCCCCTACCTCCTCCCTTCACTTCCCCCTCTCCTGTGCCCTTTCCTCCCCTCCCCTCCCCTTTCCTCCCCCGCCCCCGCGCGGCGGCTGAGCAATCAGCAGCCGCTCTCTTTGCCCAGCGGCGTTCGACACTCCATTACACGCCCTCGCGCCTCAAGCCAAACACCCTGCCCCCCCCCCCAACACACACACACACACACACACACACAACGCAGCCTCCAGCAGCGCTCTTCAGGCGACACCCAGCGCGCGACTGTTCTGGTCGGGACTTTACTGTGCTTTCTTCTTCTTGGACGGTTTCTACCCCTAGGAGTTTGCCGTTTTCGATTTCCATATTTTTCGGTCCTTCCATTGACCTTCTTCTAGTCCTTTCTCATCCATTACTTCCTGTATATACGCCTTCCAGGTAAAAACAGGTCTGCCTCTTCTACGCCTTCTTTCAGGTATCCAGTTTAAAATTTGATTTGGCCATCTCTCATTTTGCATCCTCTGGACATGTCCGTACCATTGAAGAGCTTTATTTTTTTGTCTTCTGGTTATGGTTGTTTGAACCCCAGCTCTTTCCCATACCACTTCGTTTCTTATCTTGTCTCTGCCTTGTTATCTGCAAAGATCTTCTCATAAAGTCGAGCTCTACTGACCGTATTCTGTCTCTACGGCGTTTTCGTAAAAGGCGATATTTCTGCTCCATATAGTATAATATTTTCCACTACACTGTGGAATATTCTTCTCTTTGTGTCTTGTCGTAATGCATTATTCCATATAAGACCATGTAGAGCTTTGATTGCATGTCTGCCCATTGCGAGTAATATCTTCCTCAAATTTCCCATGACCGTGCATTCTTCGATCGTAAAAGACTACCAGAGCAGTGCCCTTAAAGGTAGCTCCACACATTCGGCATTCGCCGAGTAGCGAGCTACTGCTCGCCCGATCCCGACCAGCTGATGTTTTCGGTGAATGTTCGCTCCCTTTGATGTGTCCAAAAGACCGACACGCGGTGGGGTGGGCGAGCGCCAAATATTCGTCACTCGGCAAATAGCAAGCGACCCATCCACACTACTCGGGATTCGGCGCGCGGTTCCTCACTGTTCGCCGAATAGCGAATGTGTAGAGCTACCTTAAGGCGGCTCCGTACATTCGTTATTCGGCGAACATCGAGCAACCGCTCGCCGAATCCCGGGTAGTAGAGAGTTTTTGCCACCTCCAACGTTAAATAGTATCAATCTTCTGCTCATGCGCAGTTCGCATCACTTCAGTGCATCTGCGCATGCGCAGAAGATCGATAGTACTTGATGTTCGAGTGGCGAAAACTCTCCAGTGAGGATAAGTTGCTTGCTGTTTGTCGAGTGACGAACATTGGGCGCTCGCCCTACCCACCGCGTGTCGATCTTTTGGACACATCAAAGGGAGCGAACATTCGCCGAACACATCAGCTGCTCGGGATTGGGTGGACAGTAGCTCGCTGCTCGGCGAATGCCGAATGTGTGGTGTCGCATATACAAACGTAACACGGACCGCACGCGGTCTTTCCGTCCTCTTCCTTGTCCTAACCTCGCCCGTTACTTACATGCATTTACACATACATGCACTACTCTACTGCACATGTACACATGTCGGGAGCTTGGACCCTGTCCCGGCTGAGGCCTTGCCTCGCGGGTGGAACTTTCCCCTGAAGATGCAGACCCCGCACGCATTGTAGGTTGTCGCCAGATATACTTTTCCAGCGAGGGAAGGAACGCCGCCTCCACCCCGGGTACAACATGCACTACTCTTAAGGAGCTAATGGCCTTGGCAGTCACGCCCGGAAACAATCGTCACTTCGAGCGGAGTCACCAACGCCTTCAGATTACCATCCCGTCATCGTCCCACGACAATATGACCCGCCCCATCAACTCCACATCACCAACCATCACCACTCCATGGGCTACTGTATCGTTTGTCATCGCGCCATCTCCTAATCATAATCTTTTCCCCATCTCCATCCCAACCCCTCCGCCACCACCTTCGCATCCGCTCTTTCAAAGAACCTAAGGAAGTAGACCTGAGACCTGTCCCTTTCCATCACGTGGAGAGGAAGGAGAATTCTTTGTCAATAGCAACTACTTTCTCTCAACATGTGAAAATCCGCAGATTGACGTTGACACAATACTGCTACACCATTAAGTGGCGTTATGAAGCAACCCATTGAGCTATCCCTACGCTCCACTTTAAGTAGTGCTTTTTTCCCCAGCTTTCCTTTATTCATATCACTCTTATTATACTTATATACATTAGCCTTAAATACGTCACGCTTGGAAATCTCATTGTTTTCTTAAATATCTCATTTCCAGTAATCGCAGATTTAGTTTGTGAATAGATAAGCTTTTAACTTTGTTGTGCAGTTGTTACAAACTTTGCAGTCTTTATGAAACAGTTTTAAAGTGCTGGTCATTTATTTTCAACCGCATTTTGCGGAGATTGAAGAATAAAACAGATTTGGGATGTAATGTGCTATTATGAAAATCTTAAAATTTATATCAATTAAGTAGTACGTGATAACTGACCAAAAACAACGGTAAAATGCTCTATAAACGCCTTAGTAAGAAAAAGATTTATGCAATGAATTATATGGTGTCGTTAGCCTTGGACCAGAGGAACCAAAAAAATACACGGTGGAGACCTTTCAGCCGTTTACATCAATGATTTTTGCAAAAATTTCATGTATTCGGAATCAAATAAATTGCATTTTTATGCTTGTTGGTGAAAGAAGAACAGCCACTTCACGGAAATGGGAAATTTGCCTTTACTCGCAATAAGCGACCAAAAGTCTTCGTCTCTACTAAAACTGTATTTTTACTGTCATAAAATTAAAAATGTAATAAAATAACCATCTTACAAATATTAAACACAGAAATTAAAATTATTCGACCGCTTGCACATACCCAAACACGAAGGGTAAGGTTAATAGAGCTCTGGTTCAGAAAGTGAGTGGTAATGTGCCATACTATTGAGCGCTTAAATATTCCGAACCGAATTTGTAGACGATATGAAATGACAATAGAATGTTAGGAGTCTCAATATTTGCACAAAGAAAATATTATTCAAGAGTCGAAAGCGTTCAGTGCCATAACCAATCCCGCTGTCGCGAGAGATGGCTTCATGGCGTTTTCACTCTTTGAAACTTTAACCTCCGCACATTCCCTCATTTCGTGTAAGTTTTTCTTCGGAGGGTGAGATTTGCTTCAATTAATTTTCCGCATGGTGCTCCCAACGTGCATTCACTCTTAGAGCTCTTAAATAAAATGTGGAAATCTGTTCGTCTGCGACTGCCATTTGGGCGTCGGCCGAGACTGGTTTCCTCCTTCCCTCTGAACTGGAGCAACGGCTCGGGGCGCAGGGCGCAGGGAGCGGGGCAGAGACGCTGGGCAGAACTGCTGAACCCGCTGCACGAGGCAACGCGCCACATTTAACTCCAAGAGAGAATCACCTGGGAACTATCTTGTTCAAGCATCAACATGGGTCGCAGGATGCCTGGCCTCAAGGATGCATGGGACGCGGTGGCCTCAAGGATATGTTCCCTCCTCTGTGGCTAAACCTCGCTCCTCGACTGCAAATTTGCTTTACACGCAATAAATATATTGAAAAAAGAATCAATTGAGAGAAAAAAGCTACGTAGAAAAAATTAAGTGCATGCATGTTCGATATTTTTTGAAATATTCTATTACTTAGAAACAAGTTCAAAGTACAATTTTAAAGTATTTTTTAAGTTAAATCTTTCGAAAATTATCAACTTGATTCTTTTAGAAATGAGAAAGAAACTTATGCGCTCTAAGGATTTGTTATTGGTAAATTCAAGGAACTCAAAAATAATTTGAGTTCCTTTTGACCTTCGACTCCGAGTCATCCGAGGACTATTGCCTAGGTGGTTGACCTTTACGTTCCTAAAATTAGGTTGTAATTAGAACCATAAATGAAGTAACCAAGTCAGTCCACATGTGTTAAATCTGGCTTCTTATTATTAAGTTCTAAGCGAGGTAATATTTATTCATTTTGCTGAAGCAATCGTTGTCATTTTATTTTCATAGCAGGTAATTTCGTCTTGCTTAATTTCGGAATTTAGTGTGTCCGTATTTAATGCTTCTGGAATATTGGCTATGGTTGAATGCGTCAACATCCTTTCCGGTGGAAATCACCATGCTAGAATTTTTTGGTGCATGGCAATTATCTCAGAATAGTTACTCCATAGTTAAGGCATCAAATACTACACAAATTTATCGGTTCAGACATTCAAAACGGGCATTATAATTTTTATGGTTTAAGGAAAACAGGTTCAGTGAGAGAATCAAATGATGTTGAAACGTTCCCGAGGAGAAAGTCGTATCTGCCGCAGTATCGATAAATTATTATTGTCCCTCTTGTATGGAACGGTTGTGTTGTGAAGGGAGTGAAGTGGAAAATAGAATGAGAAAGAGAAATGAAGTTGTGTGAAGTGTAGTGGTGAGGTGTTAAAAAATTACACGTTTGAATTTTATAATAAATGTATTGGCTTTTCGATAATATTTACAAACGTTCTATTTTTATTATTTTTATTATTATTATTATTAATTGAATTAATATATAATTTTGATTGCAATGTGTGTAAATTACAGCGTAGGTTTAAGAATCGTCTACGAGAAATGTAGTCCAATTAATCTTTCGTATGTTGTACGAAAGATTGTATGTCGTATGTCGTACACGTATGTCCAATTAATCTTTCCTTTCATTTTTCTTTAGTTAACCCTCATGCCCTCACAAAAATTACACGTTTGAATTTTATTATAAATGCTTCGCCACTGACGGTTTCAATGGCAGGTAATTCATACGCTTGTTTTTGAAAGGACAATAAAAATTGTTTGCATTTGGGAAAGCAGCCTCCGCCTCCTCGGAATTTCTGCGCCGCAGACGCGTGTGCCGCGCTATCCAGAAGGCGCACGCCCACCGCCCGCGCCGTCGCCCGCGCCGTCGCCCTCGCCCGCGCCATCGCCCGCGCCGTCGCCCTCGCCCGCGCCATCGCCCGCGCCGTCGACCGCGCCGTCGCCCTCGCCCGCGCCATCGCCCGCGCCATCGCCCGCGCCGTCGCCCTCGCCCGCGCCGTCGCCCGCGCCGTCGCCCGCGCCCTCGCCCGCGCCCTCGCCCTCGCCCGCGCCATCGCCCGCGCCGTCGCCCGCGCCGTCGCCCGCGCCGTCGCCCGCACCATCGTCCACGCCGCGCCGTCGCCTGCCCCGTCGCCCGCACCATCGTCCACGCCGCGCCATCGCTGGCCCCCTCGCCCGGGATATTGCCCGCCCCATAGCCTTCGCCGCCGCGCGCGCCGTCGCCCGCTCCATCGCCGGCGCCATCTCCGCGCCGCCGTCGCCTGCCCCGTCGCCCGCGCCGTCGCCCGCGCGGTCGCCCGCGCGTCGCGACGGGCCGTCTGCGGCGACACTCGATCGCCTCCTCAGAAACATGTCCCGTTGCACGCGGTGGCGCCGGAGCCGCGTGTGGTTCTCGCGCGAGCGCAGTCCACCTCCGCCCCAATTAGGCCTAAGACGCGGCGCCGGGGAGAGGGCGTCACGCAACGCCGCGCACTGCAAATAGATTACATTCACACACACACACACACACACACACACACACAGTGTCGTAGTTAAGGGGGGCAGGGGGGGTGGCGCTCCCCGGATGACACCATTCTAGGGGTGATACCAATTACATTATTTTATTGTAGTAATTATGTAATTTAAATCATTTATTTACAAATTTTATATATTTATAGTATGTTTTTTTAGTTTTAGTAGTTTGAACATTTTATTTTTGGAATTATATAATATTTATGGTTTAGTTAAAAATTATTTATATTAATTCAATAAGTATACATTTAAATCATAAGCCTGTATATATTTAGATCTATTTAATTGTATTTAACTTGCTCCAACTTGCTCCTCTTGAAACAGACTTATTTTTTAATACATATAAACTTTATCCATTAGAAATTAATGTAAAGATGAGATGAAAATTCTTCATTCAAAAACGTAATGTTTCCACTCAAACTTGAATGTGTAAGGTTTTAAAGATCAGATGAAAGAAGTTTCTTCATATGAATAAATAATGTTTCCTTTCACAACACAAACAATATTAAAACAATATGTATGGCTGTAAAGATTTGAAGAAACCAAGACTTTCATTATCTGATAATTTCTTCTGTAAGGTTGTAAGGTTCTTATTAAAACTTGTTTTTCTTAATGTGATATGGTATTCACAATCAATTCAACTCTATTGTTCTGGATCTATTTATCCACAACTGTATAAACCCACTATAGACCAATGTGGGAAATTCAATTATTTATCATATTAACTCTGTATATCTTTTAGATTATAAAACTGTTTATATACCATTTTATGTATTTACATTAAAGTTTATATTTATTAAAAAATAAGTCTGTTTCAATCATAATTGGACCAAGTTAAATACAATTAAATCATTAGCACAGATTATGATTTAATTGCAATTATTTTGCAATTATTCTTAATTACATAGAATTTTTTAATATATTATAAATAACTATCATGTGCAAATATGTGTGTATTTTAAATAAAATAATGTATAATCAATGCAGCAAGATATATTTTTATACTTAATTTACGGGGGGGGGGTGACACCATTAGCTTCGCCCCAGGTGACATCAACTGAAGCTACGCCACTGCACACACACACACACACACACACACACACACACACACACACACACGCACGCGCGCGCGCGCGCTCGCACACGCGCGCACACACACACACACACATGCACACACGTACACGCGCACACACGCACACGCGCACACACACATGCACACACGCGCACACGCGTACACACACACACGCACACACGCACACACGCACACGCAAACACGCGGCTGCGATGGCGGCTCGCTCTGAATTGCGCGCATGAACTTTTGTCGACGGCGCTTCCGCTGCTCGTTTTGCGGGCCCGCGATGACGCGCTCCTCTCGCGTTGCGAGTGGCTACGTCGGTGCAGCGCCGCCTCGGCCTGATAGGGCTTTGTCAAACAACTGACGGCGGCGGAGCGCCAGATTCTTCTGCTCATCGTGACGGGGCCAATTTAAATGAAACCTGGGGCGAGCGTGGAAGTTGCTGCGGCAGACAACCCGCCGGCGGGAGGGGAATTATCTTTCTTCGCCGCTTCGGAGCTCCTATTTGTTTCTTTATTGAAGTCTTAATACTACTTGTAACTTATGAAAAGGACTTTGCAAGGGTACTCGCATTTCCACGTTCTCTAAGTCACGACAGAACCTGAAACAGAAAATAAATTTGCCTGGTAGACACCGGAGTCTTCAGTGATAAATTTAATCTCCTTACAATACTTATAAACTTAATATTCGAATTACGTTTACTATGTGTGTCTTAATTTAATTCATTGTTTGTAGAAACTAATCAATTGCTAGAATTTGTCATTGCGGTATTCTTGACAGCTAATGATGCATAACAGTCACGACGTGGTGAAATGTCCTTAAAATATCACATGTATAATGCTTTGTATATTTATATAATAATGCTGTAATATTTATATAAGGTAGCAATAAATAGTTATTCTTAATATTTATGTTTTTTTGTTATTATTGTTATTGTTATTATTATTATTATTAAAAATATTATAATTTCTAAAAATTAAATTATATTGTATTAATGCATAATTGTATTTATTTTTTTGTAAAATACACTCGTAGTGTTTTACAAGCGGATTTCACAGAACCTATTTGCAGAAATATCTATACCTATCTGGTATTTCCCCGAAGGGCGTCTTCATTTCCTTGTCCAGAGTGAAATTAACTTTCTGAAGAGCAGCGGCTCGTTGTGGAGAAGGGCACTTGGGCCCCCGCCACGCCGCCCCGCGCCGCCCTGCGCCGCTCTCTACGCTCTCCAGAAGGGTCGAGGGCGCCTCTAGAGCTTCGCCAGAGAGCGACGATCTTCACAGCACAAGGCGGTGGGGACGGCGATTTAACCCCAACAGTTCAGGAAATCCTACTGTCAATCTTCAATCTTTTTCAGGCCCGACACGTTCTGTTAATGCACATAGTCTAATTTCCTCTTGGGGTATTTTAACATGCACGCCGGATACAGTAAACCCTCATTAACACGAATTCCAAGGGACCGAAACAATCAGTGTTCATGTTGTAAAAATTCGTGATATCCGAGTATTATCAATGTCTGTATTACCGTAATCCCTACCGAGACCGAAGTTTTGTTCGTGTTACAGAAAAATTCGTATTAAGCAAGTTCGTGCTAACGAGGGTTTACTGTATTTTTTCTGCAACAAAATGTATGTATAATAATTGACAATCAAAAGAATGTCAACTAAATAATAACTAACTTTGAGTATATTTCATGTGCTTTTTTACACAAATTTGACGTGTCCACCTGCCAGAATAGCGTTCGTACGTGACATTTAAATTACCAATTTGCGATGAGAGTTTGTCGTAACAAGGTGGTTTTAGCGAATGCAAAAGAAGCATCAGGCTACGTGTCGAAATGTGTTGGAGGGTGACAAACGTTCAGTTTTGATTGTACGGAAAAAAGGAGTCCATTCAAAAAAATTATCCCCATCTTTCTTTCACGGAGTTAATTAACAAAATGATGATAATAATAATAATAATAAGAAGAAGAAGAAGAAGAAGAAGAAGAAGAAGATGAAGAAGAGTATTTCATAATACAGTAAAACCTCGTTAACACGAACTATCTTAACACAAATTTCGCCATAACACGAAGAAAACTTCGGACCCGGCAAGGGATTAAGGTAATATGGACATTTATAATACTCTGATAACAGGAATTTTTATAACGCGAACTCCGATTATTTCGGTCCCTTGGAATTCGTTTTAATGAGGGTTTACTGTATTTCCAACAACAGTGATGAATGACTTTACCACCTTTTTAGTTCCCTGTCATTTAATATACAATATATAATATATTAAATAAACATTAAATTGTGACTTTAACATTTAACATTAAGATGTAAAGTTTAATTATATCTTAATGCAAGTAATCTGGTTTTAAGAGTATCGTATTTTATTATTGTATATAGTCATATATTCAAGTTTAATATATAAAAAAAGGCACAACATAAAATAACAATATCATGCTTTTGTGCAGAGTGAAATGTTAAAGAGAATTATAAAGTATATAACGTATAAGAATGTTTCTCGCGCTTTAAGACTATACTGAAGGACAACAGTCACCAGCACTCATTCAACAACCTGAATATTTCGGTAGCCGGTAACTTCAGAAGTCGAGATAACGGCTGAATCAAGCTTTGTTCCAATTTTGTACTATACGCAAATGTTGCCGTTGCAAGATTTAATTATTCAGAGCGGCCGCGAGACTGCGACAATTGTTTTCAATCAAATCTGTGTATCCCACTGCTTTTGTAAGAAACTCTGTCAAGTTATGATAATCCAGGGACTACATCAGAGAAAGTCTCAGTATTTTGTGTTTCATAGGATATATTTTTATGGATGTATCGTTTATAAATGCATAATTATCTCTCCACTGAAAGTGACCGTCTAATTATGACCCCTAATTGCTTTTTCATTCATTCTTCTGGCACTTTTGCACAAACCGAATTTTCAATCTTATATTTCAGAGGGAAACATCAATTTGCCTTTTGCAAAATTACAGTGCATTTCAATTCCTTAAAATCCAAAATTTATAATTCGGCAATGTTTTACCGGACACATTAGTGCCCCAGCAATCAACTAAATATTTCTCTCACCATAGTTGCAAGGATTGTACTACACAGACAATACTGTTTATTCAGTCAAATCTGTGTACCCAATCTGTGTATCCCCAACAATTGTTTTGTAAGAAACGCTGTCTAGATCTGATAATCCAGGGACTACATCAGAGAAAGGCCGAGCATTTTGTGTTTTATAGGATATATTTTTATGGATGTATCGTTTATACATGCATAATTATCTCTCGACCGAAAGTGCCCGTCTAATTATGACTCGTAATTGCTGTTGTCTGCCGTCGGGGCTGCCGCCAGAGGGAGGACGAGGGTTTGCGCGCGGTCTTAATCGGGCCGTGGGCGCAGCGGCGCCGCGCGGGCGACGGGCGAGGGCGATGGGCGATGGGCGGCGGGCGGCGGGCGAGAGGGACCGGTGCCGCTCCCCTCCGCGCTGCCCTTATTAGCGTTTGATGTATCACGCTAATCAATATGCGACGCAGCAATTTGCCTGCGAGCAGCCATTTTGTTTCCCTCGTGTTTGTTTTGTTTCGCGTTGGCAACATCAAAAGCCGTCGCTCGGGCGCTGTGTGTTGCCCCGGCCGGTCTTCATTAGCCTCGCTACACAACATGGCGCGCTGTGGCTTCCATGAATTATTAATCTTGTTTTCGTAATGCGCTGCTGATCGCGTTTCCCGCGCAAAGGAAGTTGCTGTTTTGTTTAGCAAAGCTTCTTTAGAGATGCGGAACGGCGTTTTTTCCGCCGTTACTCGCAGCCCGTGCCCCGCCCAAGACGGAGGGCGCTTCGGCGATGTAATTAGAGAAGACCCTGAATACTGAAGACTTGGAAGTAATTCCGCCGCCGCCGCCCGCTCCATCGCCCGCGGGCGTGGGCGTGGGCGTGGGCGCGGGCGTGGGCGCGGGCGTGGGCGCGGGGGCGGGCGACGTTGTTGGCCAACAAAGGCGCAAGTTGCCGCCGCCCGCGCGTCTGCTTTTAATAACATGCCTATTTGCCGACAACGTCGGTGGAGCCTTTGAGGCGAAACTTCGCCATGAAAGCCAAGTTTGCTTCCCCATAAAATGGCTTTTAACTTGTTGTTCGCGTAGCTCGCTTTGTATACGGCCCAGAAGCGTATGCTGCAAACATTTGAGAAGCAGAGGCAGCGACCGCCGCGCCGCCCCTGCCAAATTCTATTCTGGAAACGCCGCGGTCGGCACGGCGCGCTTCACAGCAAATAAAAACTCGCAAACTTCTCCAACGCTTCGGGGATGGACAAATATTGCTTTCCCGATATTTTCTTTGAACTTTAATGCAACCAGGAAAGAAACTGAAACACGAAACAGACACTTTTATACGAAAAATTGGATGCCGTTTGTTTTGAAACGTAATAGAAAATAAACCATTCAAAACGCATTTTCTCTTTTGATTAATATCTTCAGTTCCTAAGTGTTTTGAAACTCCATTTACAAAATACCTCTCATTATAGTGTTACACGCTTTGTACTATCCTTGAACAAAATACGTTACTATTACAAATTCTTTCGATGATATATTTCACATACGTCAAAAGTTATTTTAATACAGTTATCTATAGCCCAATATATTTTTTCTCTCTTCACTAGTACGTTCTGCATTTCTCTGATCATTCAGTATTTCATCGTGATCTACCTAATTTACCATCAAATCTCGCATTGTTTTCCAAATATATAATTTACAATGTTATGTTTTATTTATTTATTATGGTCGGTTGGGGGCTCAACTCCTCAAAAATTGTATTTGTTGAAGGGAGGAGCGAAGGAGTGTGGGCCCCGTAAAGTTGGTGTCCGTGGAAGGGAGGCGCGGGCGAAACGGACAGGAAATTCTCGACCGTCGGTTTCGTCCTGGAGGGAGGACCGCCATAGTGTTTGTTCTTTGCATAAATTTCTCATAGATAATACCACTCGTGCTTTGGAAATTGTTGATAAATCCCCGACTCGCGATGCGTGGAGGGGATTTATCTGAGAATTTCCAAAGCACGAGTGGTATTTAATAGGACGATACCACGAATGAAATTATGTCCAACAGAGTTTCAAAATGCGCCAAATATTGAAAATAACCGAAAGCTATGTTAAAATCAAAGAGGTTATGTTACAGTATATACGCGGTTTACTGGACATCGACATAGCGATCGATGTACACCGCCTCCTAGATGAGACACAGTTTATGATTGGAAAGTAAAGGGAGAAGCGGTAAGAAAAATCGGGTAGAAAAAGCGATAAACTTTTTGAGATACATCGCTGTGATTGGGGCTTCTTGTATGTATAGTTAAACACTATTGGTTTTCATTTCACGAGTGGAATAGTCATAAGAAAATCTAATGGATGACATCCATTCGTTAGAAGAAGTACATTAAGATATAAACTCTCAAAATCAACAACGCAATAATCAAACCATTCAGATATTTCAGCCATTCAAACACTTACATTCTGTATTACTTATCCGAACGAAAAAAAATGCTTGATTAAAGAAGTTATATTTTCTATTGCACATAATTTTTGCCATGTTAAAAACGAACAAGTGTTCCAAAAATTAATTTATCAGTAGTATACATTATTTCTGAATAGAGAGACATTTGTAAATATTTAAAGATTATGTAGAAATTTAATGTTGAAAGAATTAATAAATATTTCCCAAAAAGTAATTTAAACAGCCTCTGTATCAAAGATCAAGCCCTCTTCGTACAGTTAGCTGGATAGCCTGTCAGTAATGCGAGAAGAGTCTTTTCTTAGCTCTGAACAGTAAAAGTAACTGGTTTTCCCACACATTTTTATTTATTTTTTAGTATGTTTTATTAAAAGAATACAACGCTTCTTTATTTTAGAGTTTAATCCCTCCTTGTTAACTCAACATTCAACTCAAAAATTAGAAAAATTAATTAAACTAGTGGACATATCCAAGCATTTCCTCTTAATGTCATTACTCAACAATTACTCAGATTAAAAAAAGTGCATGGTATCATTTAAAGACCTACAATTGAATGAAGTTTTATAAAAAAACGTTCCTCAACACCCAATATGATTGAAAAACGGCTTGAAAAGTTACCTCAAAATTTCGGGCAGCAAGATGCACACAGAAAATTAGATATGTGGGGCTGTAGAAAAGTTCTACATGTTCATTATACGCAAAATATAAAATCCCAAAACATTGTTTTATGTGCTATTGTTTCATTATAATGAACTCATTAGTCTTCAATATTTAATACTGTAGTATTAAATCTTGAAGACTAATGAAATTAATGAGGTCTACAAATTCTGGAACAATACCATCACTATTCACTGTGAACATAAAGTATGTTCACAGTTTCTGAAAATATAATGGAAATGTTTAATATTTTCCCAGATCTGTGCACGTGTGTTGTAGGAATCTATGGCAAAGAAATCTTGCTCTTTATCATTTCTTAAAAATTTAATGCAACACTTACAAATATAATCACTGAACCTTTTTTTGTGAAAGGACACATACGTGAGACGATTGCCGGATATTGCGTTTACATGATCATTTATCTTTGCATTTAAAAGCACTCTTCAAAATTTAGAAAAATTTATTCGCTAACAATAACCTCACATGTGTTTATTTTCTCGAAAAAGAAATGAAAAAGAATACTTCCAACATTTCGATTAAAACCCTCACATTGAAATAATAAACAAAATGACGACAGATAAGCTTTCATTCAATGAACTTAATGAATTTATTAAAATGTACTGTTTATACTATAAAACCGATTAACAATAGCTAGCAATAAAACATCTCGGGCCCTCAACCGTTAAAGTATAATATATAAATATATTTAATAAAGGGGAACTACATCGTACTGTGGGAAATGTTATAATGAAAATCAGAACTATACCGCACGTATATTCTCTTCCTTCTATTTGAGAAAAGAATATCAAGAAAAATTTTCAACCATTTTCAGACATGTTTGAAAATGTCAGAGGGGGTTCGTGTAAAGTACTTCCAAAAATAAAAATATCTTAATGGTCTTCACACACAATTCACATCACAACTAAATCTTGCTCCTGATTCTGTTTGCCAAGATTCAGGTGAAAATCTCTTAATCTGTAAGAACTATTGTTTCGTCATTCTAAAACGATATAAAAAGTTTCAGTCGAATCGGAAGATGGTCGGGAAATTTTGGCCGATTTGACATGGAATGACCCATCTGTAGAGTGCTCCAAAATAACGATACTCTTGCCCTTCAGATAGAAATTTACTCGTACATGTCACAGATATAGTTTTTGTTGCTACAAAAATTGAAATAATCGATAAAAGTATTAGAGAATTAATTTTTAATCCATATTTTTAAATAGTATTACAATGTTTATATATTACTGTCGGTTAATTGAAAATATTAATAATATTAATACTTGAATTGAATCATTCATATTGTAGTATACAGTAAATTCTTATTCTTGAAGGGACATTACCTTGAAGTAATACTTTAATACATTATTTCCCGAAATGAACTCAAGAAAATTATTTGTAACTCACAATAAAGATACTTATTAATAAATTAATAAGTAAAATAATTAATAAAGCAACTTTGGATTAAGGATCGTAGGAACTGACAGATGCATACAGTTAATTTTTGCTGGAGAAAACTATATAGTGTATTTCAACAAGAATATCTGATACATCCTGTAAGCAAACTTATGTTCTGTTCAAATTGTTGTTCACTTACAGAATCGCTTCCGATCAGGAAAACTCATGAATCGGACACTAGCCAATCATTCTATTAACATGTCATTCTTCGAGGCTGCGAAGGTAAAGGGGCCTATGTTCATTAATGTTCATGGATATTCTAACACACTTCTTTAACTTTCATTGTTCTTCCTGAAGTTATTGAGAACTCTATTCAAGAGACATCAATAATAAAGTTAGAAGCACCCAAAACATAATCAATGTTCATTCAGGGACAAAAATATATTTAAAAAGCTCCTCTGTAAAATTACGTAAATGTGATATAGTAGCCCTATATCTCCAAGGTAAAAAAGATTATTTAACTATTATAACTGAGATATTAAGATAATGAAACTATTTTTACTAAGAAATTAGGAATTCTGTTTTTGTACTGTAAATTAATAACACTATTTTCTGAATAATGGTTGCTTAATGTCTGATTAAATCAAATCAAGAAAATTGGTGTATATTGAGAACGTTTTTATAATCGATAATTCACACAATGTTTACTAGTGAAACTTTTTCGCACTGTTTTTTAAATATAAAGAAGATATAAAATAACCAAAAGAACAGTAAAGAATATCAACAAAGAAAATTGAAGCATCTGAAGCTTGCTTGCAGTTAAGCTTGAAGAATACTTGCAACAAAAAAATATTGAATGTGATAACTTGTAAAGAAGAGAAGAAATACTATAAAGACATATACCAGGAGTAGGCTGACAAAATATATAAACTGTGTTATCTTCTCACTTCAAATGGTATTTTCAAAATTGCAACACTAGCAGTGAGTGGAAAAATTATCAAGGCACCGAGAGAGAAGGTGACAGTCAAAATTATGCCCGATATTCATTGAGAGCAAAGTACTGAAAATAATTAAAATATCAAATTGTAATTTACATTGTTAGAATAATATTTCTTTCTTCTGAATGATTTCGTATTACTTTCTCGCCTTACTTCGTAAGAAAAAAAACATTGTAATCGTGCGCCGGAACACTGATTTTTCGACAGAAAAACTATTATTGCCAAAAGCTTGGTAACAAGAAAGTGGATAAATCTTGTTCATATATATAGTAACTTACTTCCTCTAATACACTTTGTAATCAGAATCTATATCTTGTGGGTTCTTGATACTGAATAATCGATTCACGGCAAAACGTCTGTCACTCCGTCTTTGTGGTCAACGCTAGCACCTAAACCGTTCAAACAGTTTTCATAAGTAATATCACGAGAAGTGCTGTGCTAGCCGGTAAATTCACGACTCGTGTAGCGAGGAATCCTGGAATAACTTATAATCAAGTAACATTTGAATAACAGTTTAATGCAGAAAATGATTTCAAATATGTTTCAATTTTATGGTAATAAAAGTTTCGGAAAACAATTATAACAAGGCTACTTAAAAGAACATTTATTAAAAGCACAATCATTAAAGTTGAAGGAAGTTGGTTTCCAAGTCTTGGTCTTCCATAGAAGTATTTGAAATGGAAGATGTACAAGATGAATTAGCAGCGGAATTTGTCATTTTCGAATGGATTGAACACACGTGTGTACTCATTAAAATATTTTCCTGAATAATTTTGGTTGTAACGTTCCACGTAGTTTTGATGGGATATTCTTTGTACTCTTCACAATCTTATCTTCGAATATTAATTGCCTAAAACATGTGTAATTTCTTCATTTGTAGTTTGTGCTGTCCATTTGTATTTTCTATCTTGACAAAATTCTTGAAATTTCTTTTACATACTTTTTCAGTACCTTTCTCTGTTTTTTGGCACTGAATCTTTAATAATAGATTTTATTTCAGAGTTTTAAACATTACCAAAACCACACATTTTAATATTATATTGATGCACAAGAGCTATTTTGGAGGTGAAACAATTGCTATCGTTATTTTAAAAAGGTAAACAAAGGTTTTACAGCGATAAAAAAAGGTAAACAAGCTGATGGCGATAAACATCTGGGATTGGTTTAATTTGAATATATCCAGGCTTACCATTGGCTACTTACGACGCGGACAGACATGAGTGAAATAGTCTCCAAAATTGATATTCCCCCATAGATTTAAAGGAACTCGAGGCCCTGCGAGTTTGAAAAGTATATTCTGATTTTTGGGCTTACTTTACAAGATGCCTCAACAGTTTCAAAGTTTTCTCAATAACGGCTCTGACTTAATTTTATTAATGTATATCCTGGAATAGCGTAAAGGGCGCTTCAAACAAAGGCGTGGGTCTCATTTGAAATCCCTGATTTTCTTTGAAAATAGCAAAGTTTAAATTAGCACAACAAAGAAAATAGCAACAATTTTTCGGCGTATTTCGTACAACTACAATATTGAAAATAGATTTTTTATGAATCTATTCTTCAAAGGCAGATCTTGAAATTAGGTTATGTAGAATTTTTCGAAAATGAGTAGTTTTCACGTAATTTTGGAATATCAAATTTAGGCAATATTTAAATATTTTTTTCTCAAAAATGGATTCAATTTTTGTCTTTAAATTTTCTCCTCGTATGTGTCAAAGGACGGTACAAAAATTGTCCTATTTGCAAAACACTCTGTATTTTCAAAATTTACAGTAAGTTAACAATGCAAAGATCAATATTAAGGTAGAGATTGTTATCTTTCTCGTAAATAAAATCAGTTCTAAAATCTCAGATCTTTAAAAAAGGATATGTAGCACAATTATTTGAAAAAACGAGTTGTTTTCGCGTCATTTCTGTCTGAAGTTTATGCAAATTATTCCCAAAAATTCACAAAACCGTTCACTTTTTAATTTTTTTCATGAATAGAACAAGGGACGCTTAAAAGAATAGCACAGGTCTCAATTTTATTGTTGAACTCTTTGAAAGCTACTAAAATTGAACTCTTCGAAAATTGCTGCAGTTAGAATAATGCGAAAAAGAATCCGCTATTCTAGCACCACTGGTGTTTTAAGTCCTTCATAAAACTATTAGTGTTATTCCAAGTCATCGCGTTTACATATTTACATTTGCTTAAATTCATCAAAGATATTAGAAAGTTTTTATTTTTGCATATTTATAAAATGTGCTTTGAAATCACATCCCATTGAAGACGGTAAATATTTCATGCTTGTTTCGGAGAAAAATATTTTAGGTTGTAACTGAAACCGGTCGGCCACGGCGTGCAATCGGGAAACGAAGCAGTTTATTCATCGTTGCCACTTCTTTCATATATTATCCCTTTTATTTTTGTTAATACTTAAAGTTTGGAGACTACCGATGTGTAAATGCGTGAGGGGGTTCCCCAGGGACGCGAAAAGTGTGCTCTAAACATTTTCGAAGCCACAGCGTCCACGACCTGGTCGCCGCGTGGCGACCGCCCGCAGTCGTACTTGCATCGCGTGTCCGCGAGGGTTGTGGGGCGGGGGGCGGGGCGCGGAGGGGGGGGCGACGACCTCGATTATTCACTCGCTTTACAAACCGCGCGCCTTCAAAGCAGAGGCGGTCGCGCCACTGTTGAGTTCTGTGTACCACAAAACACAGCGGAGGCGGCCGACATCTTGGCCGGCTGTCTCGCTCGCCGCCGCCCCCGGCGCTGGCACGGAACAACACTGGCCGCGCCCCCAAGCACCCTTTCACACCCCCTTCCCCCCTGCCTCCCTACGCGCACCGCACACATGTCACAGCATTTCACTCACTCACCTTTTCATCCGCGCCGCGCCGCGCAGGCCGTCCGTCCGTTTACATTAGCAACACAATGCGGCGCTCCTCGGGGCAGCCACCACCGCCGTCCCACAGCGCGGAGAGCCGCGCTGGGCCGGGCCAGGCCGGGTCGGGTCGGGCCGCGTCGGGGCCCCGCGCGCTGGCCAACATGGCGGGCGGGGCGTGGAGCGAGCGCGGCGGCACGGCGCGGAGCGGCGCGCTCGGGGAGGGGTGGGAGGGGAGGCGGAAGGGCGGCGTGGAGGGGGGCCGAGGGCGTGTTCGGCGTGCGCGCGCACCGCCACCGCTGGCTGGCTGCGCCCAAACTGTGGGGCAACAGCGCGCGCCGGGCGGCGGTTGGCTGGCGCGGCTGGGCCCGCGCGCGCTTTGCAAACAGTGTACGCGCAACAAGCCGGAGGTTGGCCAATCAGGAGAGCGGGGGCAAACCCTCCCTTCCCCCGCGTACACTGTGCTCAAATATTGTGCCACAAATACGAAGCCTGTTTTTGCGCGAGGGAGCCTCCCGGCGGGCGCGCGGTGGGGGCGGGCGACGAGGCAGGCAGGCGGACGGCAGGGCGGCGCACGCGAGGCGAGGCCAGGCCGAGCGCACTCCACGCGGCCACCGCGCTCCCGCCCGCACGCGTCCGCGCCCGCGCCGCGCTCCAGCCCTCGGCCAGCGCACTGCATGTGCAGCAACGAGCGGCCCGCGGGCGCGCCGCCCGGCCTGTTTGCCCTACCCGCTGGCGGCCCTCAAGCAGCTCAACGAGGCGGCGGCGGCGGCGGCTGCGGCGGCGGCGGCCGCGGCGGCGGGCCCCCAGCAGCAGCCGGCCGCGCCCGCCGCCGCCGCCGCGGCCTCCGCGCCGGCCGCCCACGCGCCCGCGCCCGCCCCCGCGCCCGCCCCTATGGCGCCCAACCTGCTGCAGCCGCTCGACCACTACCGCCTGCAGCTGTACAACTACGCCATGGCGGAGCGGCTGCGCTTCTCGCACCAGCTGTCGCAGGCGCAGCACTACCCGGCGCCGCTGCCGCTGTACCCGGGCTACCCGCCCGGCTACGCGCCGCGCCTCGCCTTCTCCATGTCGCTGTTCCATCACCGCGCGCTGCAGCCGGAAGAGCCCAAGCCGCAGCACTCGTACATCGGCCTCATCGCCATGGCCATCCTCAGCTCGCCCGACAACAAGCTCGTGCTGTCCGACATCTACCAGTACATCCTCGACAACTACCCGTACTTCCGCACGCGCGGGCCTGGCTGGCGCAACTCCATCCGCCACAACCTGTCGCTCAACGACTGCTTCATCAAGGCCGGCCGCAGCGCCAACGGCAAGGGCCACTACTGGGCCATCCACCCGGCCAACATCGACGACTTCAAGAAGGGCGACTTCCGGCGACGCAAGGCGCAGCGGAAGGTGCGCAAGCACATGGGGCTGGCGGTGGACGAGGAGGGCAACGACTCGCCCAGCCCGCCGCCGGCGCCCGCCTCGCCACCGCCGCCACCGCCCCCGCACGCGCTGCCCTTGTGCTGGGCGGCCCCCGCCCCCGCCCCCGCGCCCGCGCCGCCGCCCGCCACCGCCGTTTACCCCGCGCTGCCCTGCGGCCTGGGCGGCGTGGGCGGCGGCGGCCGCAAGCGCCAGTTCGACGTGGCCAGCCTGCTCGCGCCCGACGACGAGGACGACGCGTTCGGCGGCGGCCGCAAGGCGCCCCGCTGCCGCCCGGCGCTGCCGCCGCCGCCGCCGCCCCCGCCCACGCCGCCCACCCCGCCCGCGCCGCCGGCCCCGCACGCCCACGGCTACCCCAGCAGCGGCGAGGAGGACGCCGCCGACGAGGACATCGACGTGGTGACGAGCGACCAGGATGCCAAGGAGGACCGCCCCACCCCCGGCGGGCCCGGGCCCGCGCCCCCGCACGCCCCCTGGGCCTTCCAGCCGCAGCAGCCAGCCCAGCCCCAGCCACAGGCCTTTGCCTTCCCCGGCAGCGTAGAGCAGCAGCTTGTCAGCCGCTACTACGAGCAGCTGGCGCACCAGCACCAACAGCAGCAGCAGCACCGCCGCCTCCTGCACCAGCAGATGCAGCAGCAGCAGCAGCAGCCGCCGCCGCCTCAGCAGCAAGGGCCGGGCCAAGGGCAAGGGCAGGGCTCGCCGGCACCCGCGGGCGGCTGCAGCCTCAGCCCCGGCGCGCCGCGGCCCTCGCCGCCGCCGCCGCAGCCGCCGCCGCCGCCCCCGCCGACGGACGCGCCCGCCGACGCCTAGGCGACACACCGGAGGTACTTCTCCCCCCGGAGCCACGTCTTTCACGCCAGCCCCCGCGCGCCTCCTTCGCTCTGTCTTCGGCAGTTGGTGCGTCGCCTGTTTTGCCGTGCTCCCTCGCACGTTTCGCTCTTCCCGTTTTTTGCAAACCTCAAACGTACAGTTGAACCATTCTGAACGGTTTTACACGTAGAATGTGACCTGCATTTCATTTACAACATAATGAGGAATCATTCTCTTAGTAACATATTGAACGAAATCATTTCTTCTTACTTCATGTCAGGGAAATAATCTAAATAATATTGACATAAATATTGATAATCCAAATTATAGCTGCTAAAGTTAAAATAAAAAATAATGCTGCAAATTTAATGAAGACTTTCGTATTAGCAGCACTATTCACGGGTATTTTCTACGTCATTGACGAAATCGTGTTTTCTCATACTCAGATCTTTTTCATTCTCTGAATCGTTTAATTTCAATATATGAACGGAATTTTATAAGACATTCTGTAGCATGTTCATTGTGGTTTTCGTTAAGATTCAACGTTTAGCAATAAGATATATATCCTCGATTTCCAAATATTTAGAACATTCCAAATTATAATTTATGTTGTTTTTTGTCTCTATAAATTTTCTGGGTGTTTTCTTTGTTTTCTGTAACTACGTTCATTATAATAATAATAATAATAATTAAGGTACTACTAAGACTTAATGAAATGCCCTATATGATATCGTTGATGTTACATGTTTTCTACAAGTGCCATAACATTTTAAAATGTGACAACTCTGAATACTATTTCATAGTATATGCTATTGTAAGTGTAATCTCTCTTTTCACTCAGAAAATTTCGAGATTTTAGTATTCCAGAAATTCCACAAATTTTTGTATCAAGTAGGCCTTTTCACCCCCGTCCCGTTCCTGTTTACAGTTCTGACATAGTGATGTATGTGTAGTGTCGACACGGATCTCATATTGTCGAGGGCAACTGCTGAGTTCTCGATGTGCATGGCAACACATGTAGACAGCGTGCGAACGCTCCTCATCTTTTTCCGCAGCTCCGCGCTGCTGTGCCATTGTTAAGTCTAGAAAAAATGTAAATAGACTGAAAATGTACATACGTGAAGAACATGAGTCTGTATTCATGAGCGAAGTCTGTGAAGTTATGTAAATAATTAAATTATAAATTAAAGAGTTTTATTATCATGTGCCGAGTATTATTTCTCTGACATACCTGTCTCTTACTTTGTTTCGAAACGAAATGTTCTTCAATGAACAACAAAAATCATACACTTCCCAAATATTTTCCACTGACAGGTTCTCCCTGAAATCTCCAACAATGAGTCATTATGTTCATAATTATCTTGATTATTGTTTAACGAGTTCGTTTGCAAGAAAAGACACATTGCGTCTCGTGTTTAATAAGAAACGTATTAATTCTTTAATACTGAAAAACATTCCGCTTTAGAGCGTTTGCTCCATTAGATGGACTTTTGACCTTTCGGTTCAAGTTACTCTTCTGAGAAAATGGATTTATTGTATGTAAACACGTTTATCCTTGACAACTTATGTAAAAAATGTGATACACAAATAAACAGAAAGAAAAGAATTTCAGTAATATCTGAATGAACATTTTTCGTGTGCGCAGGTTCAAAACAAAAAGCTATTCTTTCACTCTGTAGTATGCTTTTCCTATTTTTTTTAAAATTGTGTAACGCTATGTTTAATGCCAAATTTATTAAATTGTAGATGAGAATATTTTTGTCTGAAATGCTTGTTAGCAAGGGAAAGTTTTTCTATTTTCCATGGATTGTTTGGCTGTTGATTGTCTCTGTAGTACATCTCAAAAATGCAAACTTGTAAAAAATTTCTATTTCGATGTCATAGAGTTATATATCGTTAAATTTTCATGTGACTATAAAGCCTATGCATCGTAATCGTAAATGCATCGTAATTATTTAAGTCAGCCTGCTCAGAAAATCAGAAAAGACCAGTAAGTGTGTGTACATGACACGGTTTTTCCGAAATGACTAGCAGAACAACACGAGAAAAAATAAGAATCAAAATGGGTTATGATACCTTCAATGCGTTAAGTAAATTAATATTTTTAATTGAAACTTGGAAGAAATGTTACATTTGAATGTTAAGATTTGGAGAAGTATATTCATGAAGTTAATATTATTGTTTCTGCTCTTCAGTGACTTTATTTTATTAACGGAGACGTGCACGCACATTACTGACAGGATCGGAAAGATGATCTCATAAATCTTCCCTCTCAATCATGGAATATCCAGGTTTTCTTATTCTTTTGTATTGGCAATGAACAAAATCCGACAGGAACACTAAAATTCTCCTTTCGATAGATAAAAAAATTCACGAAAGAAAGATAAAGTATTCAAATAGTTTCATTTATTCTTCTGGCACTGTTGCATAACCCGAATTTTCAATGTTATATTTCAGAGGGAAACATCAATTTGCCTTTTGCAAAATTACAGTGCATTTCAATTCCATAAAATCTAAAATGTATGATTCGGCGATTTTTTACCGGACACATTAGTGCCCCAGCAATCTACTAAACATTTCTCTCGTCGTAATTGCAAGGACCATACTACACAGATAACACTATTTTAATAATAATAATAACAATAACAATAACAACAACAACAATCATAACAGTAGCTTATCTAACGAAACTCACTGTTAAGATATTGTAATTTTAGGAAGGTAAGAAAATGAATATTATCAATTTCATTGAGGAATTTGTGAGGTTTTTCATTAGTGAGTGAAAAATAATTATGACTGATTTGAGAATTCTCTTAGTTCCTGCTTGATTTTTTTCTTTTTCATAAATTTCGTCTTAAAAGTGTAATACAATTGTGTGCAATTAATTTTTTCAACTGTTGATTATGGCAAACATTCCAAAATCAAAGGATAAAATCTTGGTCATTATTACACATAACACAAATAAATATAGAAAAACATATAATGTGATTGTGAACTTGTAATTACGTGATTCATGGCACTGAAAATGATATCTTTTATATTCGTAAATTTAAACATCTACTAAACCGACCTTTGCCATCTCATGCGAAATGTACAGAAGACTTAATTGAAATCACTTTTTAATAATGAGCCTACCCAAATTAAAAGGACAGGAAAAACTTGTCTTATAATTAGAGAGCGGATTTTAATGAAATGTCTTTTTTCTTTTCATTTTAGAACAATACCGTTTAGTAAAGAAATAAATGTTATATTATGACAAAAGGAAACTACCCATTTCTATATGTCAATTTTACCTTTTCCCGTAATTATTAATGCATTTTTAGCTGATTTCATCGACTTTAGTATCGTTTTAATGGTCTCTCTCTGTTCGGTTAATAACAATATGGCTGGTTTAATGGTACTTGCTACAAATAATATTTACCAGATGCAACAAATGTTCTACACAAAAATCATGAGTATTGGATTTCTTCTCTCAGAAAATTGTAATGTTAGCTGTTGTATTTAATCTAAAATTCCTGTGACGCCTAACAACAGAGATCTCCTGGTAAAAAAAACAGCCCAAACCAAAATTTGAAAGCTGAGTTCACTTGGACGAATAGAATCAGCCTCGATTAGAACAGTAACGCATCCAATACTTTGAGTTGTTCATCCGAACTGGTTTTGATCACATTTTTTGCGTCATTTTTCTTTGCTTTTAGGGCATTTTAAAAACATTTTAAGAGCTTTTTATTTATAATTTTGACGATCTTTTAGTTCATCGAAATTTGCCCCTACTTATAACTGTTGTTTTTTGTCAGAAAACACTCCATTATTAATTATAAAACGATCATACACTTACAGCTGTTACTTTGAAATCATGTTTCGAAAAATAAACATATATTTTTTGTAAGAAATTCTCAGCATTTGATTAATCTCGCCTTCACTCTTCTCCATGTCCAGATCAATTTCACAGCTTGGAAATATCATCACATTCTGAAAATTATCTCCGAACATTCTTGTAGAAAATGAGGCGCTCAGAATTATAACGGCAGATCCGAATCGATGTTCGTTTTGAGAAAAAAATACTTTTCATCGTTTCGTTCACGTTCATTTTCATTACGGGCAAAGTTTTCATTGTTTAGCCATATCCTAATTCATTTTTGCCAAATATGAATTGGCATAATAAAATACTTGTCATTGTCGCTAATAACCAAATTGTTGATGCGACTTTAAATAAATGTTATTTTTAAAATTAATTTGATATTTCAGCAAATAATAGGTATATGGGAGGAGTTTACCGTCACACTTTAACTGAAAATGGGAGGTCGGTTGGGATCTGCTGTTATTGTTCTGAAAGCCTGAATTCTAAAGGCCATCGCCCGGGAAAGTTTACCTAATAAATTTTAGGAAAGTTATCATGAATATTTAAGACACGACTTTTGAATGTTTACGTATAATCTCTTTCTTATGCTTAGTAACTATTATATTTCCCGAAGCTTAATTGAGGCGAAATTGAGTCTGAAAATAGTTAGATGTGTTTTGATGTGTGAAGAAATAAGGTATTGCATTACAACAAGAGAATGACCTCCCAACTTTTTCTAATAGCATATCGAGGAATAAATTTCTTTCAAGTGTGGTGGAGGGTAATTCGAAGTACACTACAATTCCAGAGAGAGTTGCTATATTTTTTGTTTAAACGTTTATTAGATGTGTGCGAAGTTAACTGAAATGCAGTAGATGTTATGATCGTTACGTACCACCTCAAAATTGTTTTAATACTAAACATGACTTTGCACTGTGTGTTCCATACGTGAGATTTTTGCTTTGTGAATCGATATTAATTCTTTTAAAATGTAAATTAAACGTGATCCCCTAGAAATGTATTTAAATACAAAAAATCGCTTTTTTTGCCGCAACATGACAATACTTTCTCTGTCTTGCGTACACAGGCGAGAAAGCAAGAAGGATAATTTTTGGATGTTATCTATATCTATAGATTTGTACTTAAGACTAACGGTTTGAGAACCAAGAATAAAAAAATGTAAATATAATCGATGATACATTGTATCTTGTCTACGTATCTGTAGGATTGTGAATTCTTTTAAATCCCAAGTTTTATGTTTGAATTTTACAATTTAAGAGGTTTCATCTCTTCATTAAAATAATTCGACTGAAAAGAATAAGACGTTATTTCAAATTCAGTGAATTAAAATTATATTTTATTATTGCAACAGTATGAGAAGAAGTATTATCCCGTAACATTTTATGCCTGAAAACGTTTTTGGTTTTCTTGTTTTCCAATTTTAGTCACAGCGAAGGATTCTTCTGTATCATGATGTTTGTGGACGAGGTATTTGCATATGGTTCAACGTCACATTTCTTGGGAGTTAGGTGATTGCATAACAAAGAGAAATAAAAGCTGAGATGCAGTAGAAGGAATGATAGGGGGAAGAGAAAGACTGAAAAGCATTTGCTTGATAAAGCAAACTTCTCTATGAATTACTTTCGCGAAGAACTGATTCAAGCCATTTATAGCTTGAACTGAATAACACTCAAAGCAATTTGATAAAATTTTTCAACAGAGTAGAATGTTGAAAGCACATTTTCTTTGTCTTTTCGTGTATTATTTGTGTCATTTTATCTTCGTCTTAGTGACGTCTCTATCATTTTACTAAAACTGTGCCGTTGAGATAAATTATAATTTAAATTTGGTATGTAGTAATTAATTCATTAGTAGGGAAGGCATTCCTGATCTGGTATGAAACCTTGTGTCGTATCTGTCAAGTGTCTTTTTGATGGAAATTGGTTATCCCATTGAAATGTGCTTCCGAGACGAGTTTGCGCCTGTAAGAAGCGTTGATGTGAGTCCAATCTGAAATCACTGTCAGTGAAAATCCAGTAGCTGTAAATTGTATGAATACAGTTTGTTTACTATATCTTTACATGATAATAAGAATCGTATGTAAATATAGCATCTATTTTGAAATTTATAATTGAAATACGTTTTTATAACTTTCAGGACTGTGGAACAATATTTGGTAGGGCGCTGAATCACAAATGTAAATTTAAAAAATATCAAATAGTGACGCGATTGTTCCTTTCATGAAATCAATACTTTAAAGTTTGTTGTAAACATCCATATATTCATTTACAATGTTTACTCAAAATCACCTTATTTTGATTGAAATTTTAGTAGCCGTGTTGCTTTATTATCTTTCTTATCGTATCTTTTTACATTTTTTATTTTCAAAAACCTCGTGATTTTATTATTCTCATCATTGTTTTCTCAGGAGGTATTCATCAGTTCAATTTTCTGGAAATAGTGAACCCCCACCTTCATAAACAAGAAGATGCTAATGTAAAATATTTGAATAAAAGATAACATCGACTAGTCGATTTTCTGGCTGACAGAACTGACGATAAAGCCGTCGAAATGTGCTGATGTGTATTACATAGAATATATTATCATTATCATTATCATTATTATTATTATCATTATTATCACTATTATTATTATCTCTCAATATATTTTCTGTACTGTGGGTTGTCTTCAGCCACATTAGATCCGATAGTGCCAAAAACGTGTAAGGAATATCTAACATTACATCGAGAGATCTCTCCGGAAGAAGTTTAAGCGTGACAATGCTTGAATGATAATGATTTCGACAATAAAGATTAATGTGATGGTTCGATTTCCACAGTGAAAACGCCCTATTCGTTTCACACTAGAATACGTTCAGTAAACAATAATGATATATTTATTTAATATCTTCACTTACAGTAATAACAAGCACTTTTTCCGGGGTTATAACATTATTTCGTCAATGTCCATATCTGTTCCTCAGTTTCCTCATATTCGTATGAAGTCATCCCCAAAATACTTCGTTTTTAAAGTTTTCATGAATTGCGAAACGGTTATTATTGTGTCAAATAAAATTTGATGCGTCCTAGACTTCAAAATAAAAGTAATGTTGCTAATGTAAATTGTTCCATTGACCTTTCAGAAACTGAAAACTGGAGGCACTCAGGTTTTGGCATTAAGTTAAAGAAAGATTCCTTAGTGTTGTTTTGTCTTGAACCTTTGCTTTCATTTATGGAGTGCAACTAAACAACAGTGAAAGTAAAATATCCGGTCGCTATACTATTTCCACGCACTAATCCGTTCGTTTTCTCTATGACTTCAAGTTCTATTGTGAGAATTTGTCAACAACTCTTAAAATCCTGTTATATATCCAAAATTTGTAGAGTTGTGCTATAAATATAAAGTAATGACGTGAAAAACTGAATGAGGCTTGATTGAGGTTTGATTGAAGCTTTTTATTTTGATTAGCATGAAGGTGGAATACATAATTTTGCATCAATTAACTAAGTTTGGGAATTCTCATTAGTGCTATTAGATTCTTCATTAATACACATTTCAATATGTAGCAAAAATATATGTTGATTTAATAGTTAATTTGTTTTTTGACCATGTTGAAACGAGATATGACTTTGAGTATAACTGTTATTTCTGGTTGAAATATATCTTGGATATCAACAACGAAAAGGTAAAATATGATCAAAATAAAGTCAAGTTTTCATTGGTCCTCATATTCCCATCATTGCACCCGTGAGCAGAAGAGTGCATTAGTGGTCATAGAATAATTCAGCTTATTTATTTAGTTGTAAATTTTGAAAATCCTTCTTTGTTGTTTTCAATGCTGATTTGTTTTTAGTATTTGAATTCTGTAGTCATCAACAAAAACGCTGACATTGCCATTTTTCAATGTTTAGGATTTTAAGGATTTTTAAAAATTTAAAAGTCTTCTATTAATAAAGGTTAGGTTGAAGTACGATTTTTATTTCATTTGTATAAATACCAATTAAATACTATTTAGAACAGGTTCATTTACGAGGGTTGGAGCTGAAGTCATGACAACTATTTTTTTTCTAAAAGGAATGTTATTGGATCCCAAAATTTAATTTATATCTTGAAAGAAATGCTGCAGTAGGGTGAGTTTACATCCACAGATAGTTCTGCAAGTGTGCCTATTAGCACAGAGAGCAACTTGGAATCAGCTGTCTGTCTACCGCGGTGTGAGGTGAATGTATCATGTTTCCAACAGCGCTCTTATTCCAAGAGAGCCGGACAGGAGCGAGATGCGCTGGGGAGTTTCCGCAAAGATGTGCAGCAACCAGTGATCAGCAACGCACGTTCCGATCCTTGAGTGTGCCGATCAATGTGATATGCGATAATCGAGCATCTACCTAATCAGGCCTTTAGAACGGGTATGTAATGCTTTTCGAATTTGTGAAGTCGTATTCTCTAAAATATTTTAGAACATGAAGCGATTACTGTAATTTCAAATACCTTAATAAGTATGATAAATTCAATTTGTGTGTTGATAAATATCCAAGCACATAGTTTGTACTTTGTCCTTTCACGTGTATATTTGAATTTTTCCACCACTACTCATATTCTCACAAAAAAAAATTGCCATGACTTCCACCCCAACCCTCGTATTATTTTATGACACATAAAGTAATAGTAAGAACGAAGTTAAGTAGTAAAAAGTACAAATAACGATCTGGCCTGATACAATTGTCATGTGCAATAATTTAAGCTGCTTCCAGAAGGGGAAGCCTAACAAATCTCTTTTTTGTAGGACTGATTGCTTTGAGTGCAGGACCACTTCGGATATGTTGATCGTATTTGACATTTCTCAAAGGAAAAGAACGACCATTTAATTCTCGTCCCAGATTAATCCCTTGCAATAATCATTAGCTGGACAAAGAATATTTACACAAAATTTCTCATAATCAAAAAGTATTCTGAATATTTTTAACGTGTTCACTTTTTCTCTTCCGTTGGCTGGATATCCGTCTGCCTGTGTGTATTCGATGTCTATATGATCGAGAACAGGGGGTTCCAGCGAGAACAGGGGGTTCCAGCGGAGTCGGTATCAAGCTCTAAGGGTCGTTGAAATGTTAACGGGGTCAATGGTGATCAAGTGGTGGTTGAGGGACAATAGCTGAATGTACACTGAATTTCGCTCTGATCAGTAAGAGAAAGGTCAAACCTCCGTTTATTAGAAAAAATACAAATGAAGATGATAATCGAGTGAGTTTCGTTCTGAGACCGCATTGCCGGCATTTTCCACAAAAGCTAGGTCGGATTCAGCCGCTGAGTGGAGATAGTGACCGGTTGCTCTTATTGGTTTTCTATAGTTTCTCTGATCAGTACTGAAGATCAGATTTTGCTGATCTTCTGATCAGCTGAGTGCCGGAGCAGTACTCTAATACAAAGTTAATGGACTGCGCGCATTATATCCTTCCTTTCGTACCCTCTGCCCTCTTTCTTCGCGCTGCCCCGCGGCGCGAGGTACCTGCAGCTCATTTTCGCACTTTTTGGGAATAACAATTCATGCCAGAATAGCCATTTTAAATATAGGAAGTCCAATAAGACAAAATATTGGTTTATTTATTTATTTGTTTGCGTCAAAGACAGTAATTGAATGAATGTGTAACGTTTGATGGGCAAAAATCTATATTTGAGGCCCAGTATATGCAAAGAAAGATACCATCTCAGCATTTGCTCCGATTGCTATTATCGATAGAGATGGTGGTAATTGATCACAATTCATAATTATTATAATGTTAATTGTCTAAAAAAATTAACACCAGATTACAATATTAACAATTATACATTTGTTACGGAACCAGAGAGTAAAATTATTTTGAAATGGTTGAGAAACGTTTGAGATAAAGAGCGTTCAACATACTAAAACATTTTAAATCGCTTAAATGAAAAAAATAAAATTTTTAAGAGTACTGCCAGTTTCTCTTTTTGGTAAGGAATGGTTTCCATAATAAGTATGAGATCATTTATATAATCTGTTTCAAAATGTGTATGAAATTCGTCTCATTGTAAAACAGATTATTCAGAAGGTTTCATCCTCGTCTTGGAAGTGCTTCATGGTTTTTAAAATAAAAATTATGCTGTAATTTAAATAAAACTTACGCTGTATTTCTGTCTGAGAAGTTTGCAAAATATTGGCAGCGGGCAACTTGCGAACTAACCGTCACATCGTACAAGGTACTCGGAATGCATATTACTAAGTATTTAATTTTAAAATTAATTCACTAATTTGAATATTCTATTTCAAATTTTTGAGTGAATTAAAAGATCTAAAATTGTATAATACTTATTCAATCGTGCTTTTTGTGTCAATTGTGTTTTTTTAATGTAGTGCGAACTACACAAGCATGAGTTTTATCAAAAGTCTTCATTTTTGTTAATTATTTTTTTATTGCCCTGAATCCAATTTCTAAGATTCAAGAGCTCCATCAACTGTTTCGCACTTGCAGAGGACATTAGCGTAGTCGGTAAATTTTTAGGAAGGACAATTTTAACATTTGCGACTGAGAATGTTAACGTAATGCATAACTTTAACCTAACTCAGTAAGGAAAGAATGGATTCTAGTACTGATCCATGGGCACATTTTTTTAAATCTTGGCACCAAAATATCTTTATTCGAGAAATCATTTCACCAAAAAGCATTTTTTCCCGTCATTAACCAAGCACAATTCCAACTAGTTTAAACTCGAGATTATGAAACGAACTATCCTTTACTGCTAAAAATGTTTTGGGGTTGTTTTCTAATTTCTGTAGGTAACTAAGGCTATGAAAACTTCAGGAGGCATGTCTATTTATGGAATATTAATTTACAATTGATCGCACGAAAGTTTAAATACGTAAAATTAGTTATTCTCCTTGCAGTATGATACATTAATGAAGTCGTTAGAAATTACGGTAAATAAATAAATACAATACTTTACTTACAAGAAAGGCAAATATTGATATAATAGTGTTTTATCTTTATTATTGGATGCTACGATGTTCTACGGTGAGAGTTAAAATATTCTTGGTAGGCATTATCAGCTTAAATCATACCATGATTAACCTGGTTTGGGGAAAACGTAAACGTAAACGTTCGAAAAAATCAGGGTTTTCATGAGACCTGCACCATTCTCTTAAACGTCTTTCATACTATCCAACAACAAAATTTAATCAAAAACGTAGGAGTCATTTTTTTGAAAGTTTGGAAAATGTCTCAGAGGCTTCATGTAAAGTACCCCTCAAAATTAAAATTTCGGTTCCAAATTCAAAGGGCTGTGACGTCGGACAGATTGATAGGGAAATGTGAATTGTGAAGAAATCTGCAGAACGGTTTAGCCTCTAGAGTTCACAAATGAACAGACGGACGGACAGACAGACAGACAGACAGAAGTTTAGTCCTCATTCGATTGCGCGGTATCAAAGGCCTACGAAACACGCATTCTGGCGACACCACGTGTTAGAGGATTTTTTCTACCTTTAGCAACTGGATTTATCCACTTTTTCATTACTAGGGTCCTGCAAGAAGAATTTTTCTGCCGAAAATTCACCGTTTTTTCGCGGCAACATGACATAACTTTCTCTCTACTCGTAGCGAGAAAATAAAAAGGAGTCTATTTCGTCTTATGTTTTTTGTTGTTTTTTTGTTTTTGTTTTGTGTGTGTGCGTGTGCATGTGTGTGTGTGTGTGTGTGTGTGTGTGGGTGTGTGTGTGTGTGTGTGTGTGTGTGTGTGTGTGTGAATGTTAGACTAACAACGCATGCTACGAATTTTGATTTGAACAGTTTAGAACATTAAAATTATAGCATAATGGAATGATTCTTGAGATTAGGTCATTGATATAAAAACTTTTCAATCTGCCAACGTTTCGGCCTTTATTCAGCCTTCATCAGGGCACATATTTTCCGCATTTTTTTTCCGGTTCCACCACAATCCATGTGTGTGTGTGTAATATGGCGTGGCGGAAGGAATGTGTGTGGTAGAGGCTATAAGTAAATAAAGAGGATGGGGGATGGATTGTGGTGGAACCGGAAAAAAATGCGGAAAATATGTGCCCTGATGAAGGCTGAATAAAGGCCGAAACGTTGGCAGATTGAAAAGTTTTTATATCAATGACCTAATCTCAAGAATCATTCCATTATATTATTAATAGAGGTCAAGAAATCAAGCACGTGTAAAATTATAGCTGGTAATTTTGTTTTCTAGATAACAAAATTAGCCTACATTTTTTGCAGTGTAATAATTTTTCTGATAGTTCACATTTGCCGTAAAAACGTATGTTAATGATTTTAATTGATGAAGCCCTGGATATTTTAAAGTAATGGTTGGATTTTCCCCCTGGGGTACAAAATTGCCGTTTCGTTTAGGAGCTTTTTTGCTGACTTTTATAGGGGTCAAATGTCAATTTTGTGAAAGCATGTCGCTAACTTTAGTGTAATGTTAGTAGCATCCATGATTTTGAAAAATCGGAAAGAGCCTGAACTGCGGAACACTTAACAAGACTAAAATGGGGTTTGGCAGCAGGGCTTTCTGGGGGGCGCTGCGTGCTCGGCTGGCGCGCGGCGACAGTTGGGGCGCGGACGGCGGCCTTGGGGGCGGGGCGGGGTCGGGGGCGGGGGCGGGGGCGGGGGCGATGGTGGCGGCCCTTTGAAGGGCGCCCCGCGCACGCACGCACTCGGCCCTCAGCCCTCCGCGTCCCCTCTCCTCGCGCCATCTCGAATCGCCAACTTGTCTCGTGGACAGGGCCCCACCGGTCGTCTCTTGATCTGGTCTTCAACAACAGATTTTTAGACCGCTTCCTTTGAAATTATAAGACTCGCCTCAGGTTACACATCCAGATTGCGGGTGGTGGCTGATCGAGAAGAGTAACTAAGACAATGCTCTAATGCTCGCATTCCAACTTCAATTCGATTGATGGTGCTCTTATTGAAAGTTGAAAACGATCCCGTATCATAGGCCTATTCCATTCTGCATCACTTGCACTGCCTTCCCTTCCACTCTGCACAGTAAACTTTCGTCCCATTCTGGCTATCCTCTTCGCTCGGCCCTACTTCTCTTCAGAAGGACAGATAGCGCAGGGATAACGCTGGCAATGGTATACATGGAGCTCTACTGCATTACCGGCAAAAAAAATGCGAAGTCTGCTTCCTTAGTTAAAATGGTTCCTTATTTAATAATGGTGTCGTCGTGGATGGCCCAGATGGATAAGAGCGTGTACCGACTTAGTACTTCGGTCCGAAGGGTCGCGGGTTCGAGTCCCGTCTTGGGCATGGTTGTTTGTCCTGTGTCTCTCATGTATTTGTCACGGAGGGCCTCGCGTTCTGCTGACCCCAGATCGGAGGAGCCCGGCAGTGCCAAAGTTTTGATGTCTAGAGTACGGTTAAATGTATGTTCCATCGGGACCTAAAGGGTAACCGGCTGTCGGCTGGAAAAAAGCCTTAAAAAGTTTAATAATGATACATTGTTGAAGCATGTTCAAAATTTCAACCAAAAAAATTCAATTTCCTTAAATCACTCGCTCGTACTTTGTCTTGAGGCAGCGCTTGATTGCGATTTGAGTTTCCCCTTGGGCCAAAGGAAAGGAGTACTCCGCGCTGCCTTTCGTCATCGCCCCACCCTCCATCGCGTCCGGCCGGCACAGCTTTAATTAAACCGCGGCCGGCGAGCGCACCGGGAGCGGCGCGTGGCGGGGCGGGGCGCGGGGGCGGAGCGCGGGGGCAGGGCGGGGGGGACGGGGGCGGGGCGCGCGGGCGGCGCGCAAATACCTTGGCGTGCGGTGATCTTGCCGTGCACGCCACGCGCCGCTTGCCTTCAGAGAGGGCGCGCGGGCGACGGTATCTGCTGCTTGTGCTTTTAATCTCCCCCACGGAAGTCCACTCCAGCCCACTTCTCAGAATTCCCCGCTTTATTCTTTGGGCTTTTGATACATGGGAGCGCCTTTGTGCATTAATGCAAAGTGACTTCAAGGGAGGAATATGTTCCCTTTCCACTTCATGGACGTTTTTGTTGTTGACCAATATAATCACATTGATCGCATAAAACAGTGAGAGAATATTTCATTTATTCGCACAGTAGGATAAGCCGCTTGTTACATTTTCATCTATTCTTATTTTCCGAGTTCACGTGTTCATTAAGATACAATAGTGAACAGTGGGAATATTTACAGACATAATTCTGAACATTTCACATGTAAATTACGCTGCCACTTGTATTACAATGTTCCCTTGTTTCTAAATAGTATCTAAATTGTTTCATAGACGATATACCATGTATTTTTTAACCAAATTAACTGCAGTAATATGTAAATGAATGCACATTCTTTTTAATAATATTCCTACTAATACTATAATACTAGGTTACTCCTTTTATTTAAAACTTTCTCTTGTTGTGTCTAAATCTTTGAGAAGATTTTCGCGCAAGAAATATCAGTATTTGAAATGATTGTAAAATTGAAAAAAATCGAAATTGAAAATTGAAAAAAAAATAGCATTGCACCGTATCAGAGCGTAGGCTTCTGTGGCCGGAGTCACTGATTACTTGTCTGTCCGGGAGACGCCGCATTCTAGACCAGGTGCCAATGTGTCGGTCGTCTTTCTGCGACCTGTGGTATCTCGTTCTGAGGAAGGTCGCAATATGGTGGCCGAAACGTTGGCACATTTGCCTAGCACTCTCGGACAGCAAAGTAGTGTTTGCACCGTATCTCTACCGTTACTGATTTTATCATGAAGAGAAGATCGAAGTATTAGAATAAATTGAATCGTCATCCCTAGCAGTTATTACTTTACTTACTAGTTAACAGTTAACATAAAAAGACAAATTCTAAATATTTCACAAGACAACATTTCCGCTGGCAGTTGTATTACTTATGTGAGTTTAATGTTGTGCATCTTACATATTTTACTAAACGTCTCTAGAGACTTTTAAATTTAAAATATTTGAAAGAATATAGTTATTAATAGAACAAGGCATAAACATGGAAATTATCAAACAGGGACATAATTCTTTCGTGCGAATAAAGCTGGACTTGGCTTGTACTTCATGCCATATAAAAGTTTATATTCTGAACATACTTATTTTTATAAATTTAATTTTAAACCGCGTTCACGTTCACATTCCTGTAGATATCGACATACTTGGTGGTGGCTACGTATATCAGAGAAGCGGCAAAAGCTGTTTTAATCCTGCGGGAATAAGATAATACTTCAGGCAAGGTAAAACTATTAAGTGTAATTAATCGCGCTTTCATCACTTATAAAAATAATGTATACGTTTAGAAAATATGATAGTGTTGTATGTTTTATCATCGACACACAATCCTGTAAATGTTCTATGTCTGCATATGGAATCAAACACATTTAAGGCGAAAACAAAATTGTAGTTTATTCATTGAGAAAATAGCAGGTGCGCAACAAGGGAATTGCTGCAGCACACATTACCGCTGCGCGCATCTCGAGAACAGTGCGTCCAAGACCCTTGAAACCTCCTCGGGTGATCAGAAAGGTGCCGAATTTCGAAAGCAACGTATAAGTAAATTGCGCAACTTAATCGCGCAGCTGTAGCATTTAAGTGCATCTGTTTGATAGCAAATGCAAAGCAATACTTGAATGCTCCCGGGCGTTAGATCGGGCTCCGCCGCGTCCCCCCATCGGAGCAGCGCGGCGTCTGCACGTAGCGAAGTGACGTGCCCTCCACCGCGCCCCAGGCCGAACTGGGAGAAAATGGGATGGTGGTGATTACGGGGCGGATTTTAATGAAATGCCATTTTTTCTTTTCACTTTAAGACAATGCTTGCGGAAAATCGATTTCGAGATTTCAACGGAAATACACGTTTTGGGGTCCCCTCATACCGAAAAAATTGGTTCTTTTCACAACGTCCGTCCGTCTGTCCGTCTGCCCGTCTGTCTGTCTGTCTCTCTGTCCGTCTGTCCGTCCGGTGTCTGTGAACAACACTAGCGCCTAAACCATCAGTACGATTTCTTCCAAAATGAATATTCCCCGGTCGATCTGGTTCCACTCAAGGCGCCGCGATTTGTTGCGTTTTTGGTCGATTTCAACCAAGTCGTATTTCACTCTTTTCCAGCATTTTTCATGCATTTTTTGCTGATTTCATCGATTTTAATATTTTAATGATAATTACTTCAAATAATATTAACGAGATGCAACAAATGTTTTCCACATACTTCCTGAGTAGCCTATTCGATTTCTTCGCTCATAGCTTTAATGTCAGCCGTTGTATGTAACGCAAGGTTCCTGCGACGGCCATTAGCGCCATTGTCGGTTGAGCCGATTTCGGAATAACTAAAGGCAGAGGTTTCGTGGTAAAAATCACTCCAAACCAAAATTTGAAAGCTGAGTTGACTTGAACGAATAGAAAAAACCTTAATTACATCAGTAACGTATCCAAAACCTTGAGTTGTTCATCCGAACTGGTTTTGTTCACGTTTTTTGCGCCATTTTTTTCTAGTTTTAGGACATTTTAAAAACATTTTAAGAGCATTTTATTGATCATCCGCTCCTACGATCCGTGATGATAATGAGAAAAGAATGGGAAGGAAATATGCGTTCAGCTTATCGGCTGTATAGGGTGATGCTCCGGCATTCACCTGGAACTGATGAAGGAATCCACGGAAACTACTGATCAGAGCAGTCGGCCTAATATCCCACAGGCGCCACCACCACACCGATGATGAATGCATCAGGGAAATTTCTGTCACCTCCCAATTGCTGGCTCGCTTCTTGCCTCACGCCCGTCACTACCGGTGTTGGGGAAAGTTTCTCCATGCACCGCATCGGCTGTAAGTGATGTAACACTGTGCGTGTTCTGGCTGTTCGATGTCGCGCTCTGAATCGCAGGCCTGAGCAGCCAGTCGATTGAGATCGACTCGTCGATCGTACCATATTTTTGTGCCGTTGTTTTATAATTTTCTCTTACTAATGGTACGCCAGATTGTCAGATTTTGGTGCATGATATGCGTACACTGATATCACGTTTATTAGAAAATTTAACGATTCATTTTCTTGTAATGCTTATGCTTACTTGAGTAAATAAATAACATTTGTTTTTCAACAATGTTCATTTTGTTTTGTTAAAAATAAAGACCCCTCTTCCTATTAACATTCAAATGGGAGGTGGTCGATGACGTTGGTTTTTATTTACAAAAGTAGATCTCAACTGAGTTAAAATTGCCCAGCCCTGCTGTATCGAAATGTTTGCCTTTTAAAACAATGATTTACGAAGTGCGAAATCTTTTCACGGATACAACTAGTGTTACAGTGTTATTTTTTTATAAAAAACACGAACATACGCATTCCCTGAGAAGGGTGGTGAGTTACTTGGCGTGCGTGCTACTTGGGGGAAAATCTACAATTTTGGGTCTATTTTGTTTTCCTTTGTATGTTTCATTTTATAATGATTTGACAGATTAGGTATTAATTTTTTTCAATTTGTTTATAAATAATTGGCAAAAATGTAGGTTTTAAATTCAAACACGACTCTTCAAGAAATTGATATATTTTGATAATTCTTTTTTTTAAAATTAGTCACAATTAAATTATCTAGTGAATGTACTAGATAGGTAAAGGTAATGTGAAAAGTAAATGAGTCAGCACTTGTTTATTTGAGAGAACAAATTGTATATAATTTTGTCTGCACATTTCAGTTCACAAAACTGAACATTTTAGTGACGTATATAACTATTCTAGTTCATTCACAAGAGAATTTTATGAGTTACATGCTGCAAAAAGACATAATATGATTTTTGATAGTTATTTATGATGTTCGAAGTGCATGAAGGTGCTGAAAATATGCATTGCAGAAAAATGCACCTGAAGGTCACTCAATATGGGTTGACAGTTGACACTTGCTTCGAATTTTTTTTAAACTAAGAAACGTGGCGAGAAACGATTTGAAGCATTGATAAGAAAATAAAACACAACATAGGACCCAATAAAAATTGAAAAACACGACATTTCACGATTTTTCATCATTCTCAGGTAGGCAGAAACATTTAATACGCGCCCTTCCTTTGTGACTTGATTTATTTGATTTATTTTCGTGAAAAAAGTAGAAACGCTATGTGCCGTATGGGGAAAAATCTACCCACGTTTTCTTGAGTTTCAGAATCGCACTCACTTGCGTTCCAACCCCTTGCAGCCCTTCCGCACACCCGCCCTCATGCATCAAGTTATGCTCACTCTCATCTCAATCACGCTCGAGACTTACGAAACAAACAAATTTTTCAAAAGATTTAATTTAAACAATATTACAATGTTTTAACTGTGCAATAACGCAAAATCGATGCTTTCTTTCTTGCGTGGACACCACAAACCTGTTGCGGACGTCAATTTTCTGTCGTCCCTCTGCTGCTTCCGAGGATTGCAAACTGTACCGTGAATTTCAGGGTTTTGAGGTTAGAGTAGAGTCTTACCCAGAGATTAGATTTCATAATTTTTAAAAATAAATACAAAAGACGCAAAGCAAGACAAATTTTGCAAAGCATACCAGTATGAGAAGTCTCTGAAATAAGACTTGTAATGTGAAATTAATGAACAGGAGTTTTCCCATAACAACACGTAGGGAGCTCCATTATAAAATATGACATATTGATTCTCCAAAATTTTCTTGTAATATTTCTAAATAAAACACGTATGAAAATATAAAAACAATCCGCTTATTGTGATTGAAAAGACAGACGTACGAATATGTAATTGTGAATTTTGTAGAGAAAATAATAATAATAATAATCAATAATTATTCTATTCCTCCATTCTATTCCAATTAATCAATAATTATACTATTCAATTTTCCACTCTTGTGTTGAAACTATCATATGTGTGAAAATATTTCTCTTTGTCATGTAAAATACAGTGGTTTGCCTCGCAGTGTTTATTTCAATGAAGCAAAGATATTCTTAGGCTCTAGAAATGTTCGACGGAGCATCATTTGCATGGACTGTGATCGGAATTCTCGCGCTTTCTACAATAGTGACCGGCGCTGCCCCGCCCTCGCCCCACCCTGGCAGGAAGGATCGACCTCCGCGCAGAGCATCACGTGGCTCATCCCCCTCCACACACACACACACACACACACACGCGCGCCGGCGACCCTGCAGCCCACTCGACGCACGACTCGCTCCCTCGCGCAGGCACTGCTTTGTGGGCGTGCGAACTCTTTACTCGCCAATTGCACGTAATTTGCAAACGGGCTGTTCCCTAATGATACTGACAAAAACATCGTGTACACAATTACAGCTATTTAGAATAAAATAGAATACAGTAAAAACTCTCTTGACACGAATTTCGCAGTAACACGAACAAAACGTCGGTCCCGGAAAGGGATTATGGTAATACGGACATTCATAGTACTCGATAACACGAATTCCGATTATTTCGGTCCCTTCGAATTCGTATTAATGAAGAATTTCTGTTTTTATTTTGCTGCTTAGGAATACATAGAATATTTTCGATGGTCGAGTTTTCTCAGTAGTTACAAATACTCAAAAGAAACAATTAAACCAATATTATCACATTAACATATTAATAAAATTGTCCAAAATTAATATATTAATTCTATAATGATAAAGCTTACCTAATATAATATAACAATAATAACACAAAAAAACTATTGCTAACATACTCTAAAAAAATACTATTTAATCTAATTTTAAAATTTTTGGCTTTCTGAGGGAAAGTCTCCAGTACTGTTGCAGGTAATTCGTGAAATTTGTTTCAGTCAGTATCTCGACATTTTTTCCGAGAAAATGATCCTTCTCTGCTGGTTCCTGGTGAGCAGTTTCAATGCTGCCCGCTGCCCGCTGCCCGCTGCCCCGCAACTCGCGCTGCATCTGAGCTGCGTTGGGGCGGGGTTGGAATGGAGGGGAGAAGAGAGGGTGGCCCACATCCCGGGGCGGGGGCTCCGACACCTCTTGGGCCTCATTCACAATGCAAACTTAAACAATGCTGTAAACGTAGCGGTAAAATTTACACGTAAAAATAAGCATTCTCAATGACGAACGTAAACTGGAACGTAAGTTTCGCCTGAGCCAATCGGAATTCAACGTAATAAAACTTGATCGATTCGTTTCTAGTGCGGAGAAAAGATCTTTCCACCATGATTTCTAGCTTTTTCTTCGACATTCCTATCGATTTGTCTTTATATAGTACATGCGAATAACTGTTGTAGTAGTGCTCACATTTCTTTCCTCTTATAAACAAGGATTCTCTTGTACCAAATTAACGAGTAATTCGTCGAACGTAATAACATAATTAGTTTATTCTCCATGTCAGGATAAATTCACAATAAAAATTGTCCAAATTCTCACATTGAATTCACTGTAAGAATCAAAACCATTCGCAAACTAGTTCTCTACATTACAATAACAATAACATAACCACAAACTACCTTAACACAATCTGAAAAAAATCTTCCACGCTGATCTCTGATTGGTCTTTGGTAGAATTCCGAGGTAAACTTAACGTAAAAGCATGCAGCTTGCGAACTCTTTATTTTTACGGTCTTACGTCAACGGTTACGTCAAGGCATTACGAATGGTCTCCCTTAGTAACACATTTCTAGGTTTTGCGGCTACGTTACGTTTACGTTTAAGTTTACATTGTGAATGAGGCCTTAAACGGGACGGGGCAAATGTTGCTGCGCGACACCAAGATGGGAAACCATTCCGCTGCCTACCTCTCTCCTCCACACCCGTTCAACGCAACGGACCTGCAGCGGGTCAAAGCAGCTAAACATTTTATAAAACTAATCCCGGGGCTAAGTTACGGTCACCAGGGTAAGGGAGGTGTTATTCTCGACATTTTCTGATAATGGCAAATTTCGAACTTCAGGCATTCTCTTTCACTCCCATTTCAGCGAACTTCTCTCACTATTGTAATAAAATTATTGAAACGTTTAGGTCAGTAAGACCCTCGTTGTAACGTTTAGACCCTCGCTAACCTATGCGAGCCCCGTTTGGATAAAAGCAGCCAACAGCCACATTAACAAACTCCAAATTTTCCAAAATAAGTGTCTCAGAAAAATAACCAAAGCTCCGTGGTTTATAAGTAACGACCAATTGCATAGAGAACTAAGAATAGAATCTTTTCAAAACTACACAATCAAAATTTCAAAAAACTTTTATGAATTACTACCAGATTCCCCAGCTACAGCAACTTACCATTTAGGTAAAAATTACAGCCAACCACGGAGAATTCATTCACGCTACCCTAAAGACATTTTCAAGCCTTCCTAAGTAACTGAAAGTATAAACTGTTGCTCTCTCTCTCTCTCTCTCTCTCTCTCTCTCTCTCTCTCTTTTATTACACTCTCGCACACACAACACCAACTCTTTTTTTTCTAACTTTTACAGAAAGAATATTGACGGACCTGAGGATGGTTCATCCTAAAACGTTATGTAATCGTATGTAAACGCCCTTGAAAGGCAGAAATGTCGAACAAGAAGAAATAAAATAAAAAATGGTCGCTTTTGGATTACAGTGATTAACTTATTTAAATTTTTACTACCTAGTAATGTTTATGACATATACTTGGGAGCTTCCACGTCACATCACAGTAAGGACATGTAAGCTCCCTATTGGAGAAAGCCTTCCCTCTCCATTTTTCGTCCGTGACCTTGGTGCGCCAAGAACGAAAAACCCAAGTATAATATTTAGTCAATATTCACCATTTTATCAGACTATTCTGCTATAAGCGTAGGCAGCTAAAGAGCGGAATGATTAAAAAAAGTTTTGGTTTTAATTTTTATGTATTTTAAATAAATCATAAAAAAATAGAAAATATCAAAAAACTTGCTAAGTGTGGAGCTCCCCGCCGCCCGCCGGGCGGTGCGCCTTGCGCCAGCCGCGGTACGTCTCGCGCATGAAGTGCAGCGAGTCGGTGGCGAACAGCACCAGCGCGTAGAGGGCGCACGCGAACACGAAGCCCACGATGCTGCCCCCGAACTCCCGCAGCGCGCAGGCGCTCGTGTCCAGCGTGATGTTGACGAGGTAGCCCAGGTGGTAGGCGGACAGGTCCTCCAGATACGACGCCAGCATGCAACTCACGTTCACGGAGATCCTCGACAGCGGAATCCACACCACTAACAAAGTCGCGTTGGAGATCAGCAGGGCAAACAGGACGTCGAAAGTCAGTAGGACGACGGGGTGCGGCAGTCGCAGCGAGCAGGTCGGGTAGAGCTTGTACTCCGCCGTGAGGCTGGCGACGGCCAGCGTGAACACGGTCGACGCGACGCTCGGTCTGAATTGCACGATGGCGTCCGTCACGCAGAAGCCTAAGACGCACAGCTCTTGGATGTGGACCCACAGGCAGGTGAGCACGATGGTCAGCCAACGAGCGTTGATGAATCGTGCTAGCAGGTCGAGTATCTCGAACTCCTGTCGACACAAATGGTTTCGTAAAGGGTACGTACAAAAGCTACAAGCCTCTGTAGTAATTGGGTTTCTTTAAAAGTGTTCTTTGGAAGTTAAATTTTTTCATGGATAAAAAGGCAAAAATTCGAACTAGTTTATTGCTTACAAGACAATCAGAAGTTAAAACCGAACATGTATTAAATGTGTAGATGCTTTTTCTATGGCTTGTCTATAAATATTTTAGACGCTAGATTTGCTAGTTCAACAATATGATTGAGACATTTCATTTACAATTATTTTTGTTAGTAAAATAAAACAAACTTGAAGCTTTGGTTAGTGAATCTAAAACTTCTTTGGCACTTTCAGTGTGCTGCCCTAAGAGTTCCGATGTCTTAAAAATCCGTGTTATATCATTCGTTAACTTTTATTCTTTGCACCTTATCTCATTTTCCAAGCTCAACTTTTGGCACACAGCAACGTTTGATCAACATCATATCGCATGCAACGTGTACAAAACTTCCTATTTTTTTCAATGAATGTCTTCAAGAGCATTTGTGGGTGTTAAATTCTCATTGTAATGTTTAAGAGAAGTAATGGTATTGTAGAATGAAATGTAAATAAAAAATTCCTTAAGTTAGTGTTATTGAAAAACGTTAGAAAGAAAAGCGTCTGCAATGAACTGTTTTGTTTTTCAAACTCAATTTCACTTCATGTGTAAGTGCAGCCGAGTTACAAGATAAATTGCCTTTCTTACAACCGAGTTACACCCGAGTTACAAGATAAAGGCCCTCTCTTTACTCATGTCTCGTTTCTTGGAAACTTACTGTCTACTGGATAACAAAAATTCAACTTGAAGCCGTTACTGCATTGGTATTTTTCGAAAAAGTTTGGTAAGCCTGTCCGATAAATGTCAACGCTAATGTTAACGAAGCAATTATTTGAGTATTCTACCTTACTGTTAGTCTGAGGTAATCCTTCGAAACCAATACAAGCATTTTTGCGATACTTACTTCAAATACGCAGTTCTTGTGGGTCTTAACATCCATTTTTTGTTGATAAGAATTTCTAACCTAGGGTGAGATCATTTTGCTTACATTATGTGTTGTTATTGTTGGGACGCTACATATAATATTTTAGAATTCTTAGTCTGGTATCATTGTTATTGCTGTTTTAAATCAGTCGCCCTCTAATTCACTTTTAGCGCACTTTTTTGTAATGGAAATTTACACAGGCAAATTAAATTGTGTTATTAAATGATCTCTGTAATAAACATGAAGGTTTTGGTTGACCAAGGAGGCCTTGATATTCTCGATTGCATGAAGATTTGCATATTATTGCACGACTGGCGATGCAAAGAGGAGAGTAATGTTATTGGAGAGTTTGTCTGAATATGGGTTCTGAATTCCACTCCACAGTCTCAACAGTTGGATAATTTTGCGTATGTGAGATTCTGTTGAATTCGTCTAAACTCTCGAGTGATGACGGACATTATTATTTTAATGATAAATCGCTTTTAAAATATATTTCGCACCAAATGCAAATGTCACACATTACGATCGATTAATTTGTCCCTTTCACAGCATTTTCATCAAAATAAAGATGTGAACTATTTGAATAAGTTTGAAATTCACTTACACTTTCTCGCTTTTGTTTACTTAGTTTTAATAGATAAAACGTTTTCGATAATAAAATAAAAATTTAATTCAGGAAGGAGAGAGTTTTCATGACTATGGATGGGATTCTTATGCACTATAAAATTTCAGAATTTGCCATAAAATATGCAGTATAAAATTGATAAATATGCAAATCTATATAGCAAAGACGTAAAATATTAACTTAAGATGAATGAAATTATGTGAAACCATTACCTAACGAATCGAAATACCGACTAAAATAAATAACAATTACTTTTAGATTAAATTACATCATGGTATGTTGCGAAAACAAATTTACTAATATGTGTATTCACCAAAATAAAGAAATAAAAAGAGCAGGTTTATAACAACATTTTTTATGAAATTATATTAATGTTAATATATAAATATATCTCAACATTGTCTTGTTTAAAACTGTGATGATGATTTATGAGGATGTTTTTGTAAAGCGAAAATTGAAGGTTCGACATCCACGCTAGAGATGGGTGCAAATAGAAAGCTGTTTAAAATATTTGGATGTCAGAAACTGAAATCACTATTAGTCTGATCACTTAAAACTTTATTAATGTTTTCAATATTTCCAATCCTTTGTTTTTGTTTTCATTGTCATGCAGATTTTCTTTTCCCCTTCCACCTGTTTCATTTCCACCCATTTTGAAAATGTTACTCAGCCTAATTTTCATTGAAGCGATGTAATACTTGGTTGTGTTTCTTCCAGTAATTAGCATAAAATAATGCGCTTCTAACTAACTCCCCCACCTCGTTAGATTGGTGCAGATGGTAAAGATTGATCTTCTATTTTCTGCTTGTAAATGGCAACACGCATTGGAGCTTTTAAAAATACTTTTCTCCTCGTAAGTCAGTTGTTTCATCTACCATTACGTACGGAAAAATACTTCCGATACGGTCTTTTAATAATTAATTGCAGAGTTTTTTCGTAGCACTGTTGCAAATAATTTTTCCTTAGAGTGCTCGCGTCCGCAATAATTTTGTTGGTGGTTCTCAAGAACACTTTTAAATATAGAAATGCTCAATTTACTCAAAAGAATATCTGCTAAAATTAGAACAGAGCAAAGGTCTTCAAGGAAAGTCTCTCGAGAATAAAATGTCTCACATTTACTTAGTCAGTAGTTGTTTATTAATTGAACGTTTACAGGCAGAAACATGGACACCTGAAATTAAAAATAAATAATTTACTTATTCCGTTCTGAACTATATTCAGACATGAAAACATACGTTCGTATGCATAGGTATAGGTATAGGTACGCATAGGTAAAGTGCATTGTCTGAAGTTCATTTCAAACATTACTGTGAAAATATGGACTCGATGCTAGAATTTTCGTCAAAATTATATTGACATTGGTCTTCCCGACAAACACTTAAATGAAAATCTATTTACTCAGAAAGAAAATAGAAAAAGCATGCCTGTTGTTACATGCTATAATTGCGACTTCTGCTTACCACAAGGTTGGCAAAACACCACGTCTCTGTCACTTGTAAATATGTCTATTTCACATTTCTCTTTAAAATTCTCAATTCAAAGTATTTTCGAACTACGCAATGAAACACTTTTGGGTATTTCTCAAGTGAACCTCGTTTTGGGCTGGCGAACAAAAAATATTCCAACTAATCGCAACCTCAGTGCAAAATGAGAAAGAAAAGTGATGGAAAGTAGTGGATAAGTCGAGATAGATTCTACAAAATCGATGTTCGAAGAATATGATTTGAGCCGGCTCCTCTTTCAGTTAAGCAGGAAACGGGTTGTGATTAAAGGCGTCGTTTGTTTATATTATCGTTACATAATTCTGCAAATCGTTCCTTTTCAACACAGAGTATAGTAATCAAGAGGATAAAAGGAAAATAAATAATTCAGGGGAAGTCATAATCTGAATAATATAATATTCATTAATAGCAGATTTTCACCTTTAGAAAAACAAGCCGAAAGAGAGAAATAATAAATCATTCTTGAAATTTGCAATTTTATGCATTATTAATCTAAAATATTAAAATAATGTAGCATTACAATTTTTATGCAGAATAACTGAAGTATTCAAAAATATGTCAAATAGAAATTCTAAATGAGCATCTAGGGGCTCTTATTCGGAAAGAAAATCGAACTCCAGGCTTTTATCACTATGCTTCTGGATCAATGAGCCCCCATCTCGGTCAGGTTTTTCTTTCAGTTTCCCTAATCTCTTGAGCCAATGCTGAGATGTCCCCTTGTTTTGCTTGTGGACATGTATCATCATTATCTGTGTACATCTTCCAGAGATCAGTTGGAATTATTGTTATTCAAATTATCGTTCCCCATGTTCTCAATCAGGAAGTCGATCCCTTCACGAAAGTCATGATGAGGGATAATTGCCCTTGCAAATAGTTATTAGACTGGAACGATTTTTCCTTATAAGTTCTTGCCAAAATGCTCATTTGTATCTGTATTCAGAATGTAACTTTTATATGGGTTAGAGTAGGGATTCCATAATTTAAGAAAACGTGCCCTGATACACTTTTCCTCACATTATATTCTTGGCTGTCGGGATGAGCCGCGTCTCAGTCGATGGAGCTGACGTTTCGGCCATCTTGCTGTGGCCTTCTCCCGACAGCCAAGAATACAATGACTCCGACCGCGGAAACCTACCAATCCACTTCTCCTTATAATACTTCACACACAGTTTTTAACTTTTTTAAACATTAAATAAATTAAATTAAAATTAAAAGCAGAAGAAATATGCAACAGCATACAAATCCGATCCCCACTCATTACATTATTTAGTGAAGTCAGTTTTCATTTGCTCTTCATTTGTTCTGAACGATGATCTTCTTTTAATGTTTTCTAGTGTTACTGAGGATCATTTTACGTAATCTATGCAAATATACAGAACAAGAACTAAGAAAACATGAAATTGGAATTGAAGATGGAAAGTTAAAAGTTGGAATGTTTTCCTTAGAAGTAAAATTTTCTTGGTTGAAATCTTTTATTGGGTGCTAAAAAAATAGATGGTAAAAAATGTGTTTCCAAATTCCTGAGTTTTCGTTTTCGGAATAACACTTCGTAATATATAAGATGATAGTTTTTTTGCGTTGAAATTAAATGTCACGTTCTGAGAGACCATTTATGTGTTGCTGTCTGTTAAAACTCACACGCACGCTTCCACCGAGAGGTCGGAGGATGTGGCCTCGGAAAGAGTTTCAACCTAGAAGACCTGCACAAGATTCTCATATTCGCAACATTCATTGTTAAATTTTTAATCAATTTTTGTTTAGTTTTTGTTGTACAAAATCTCATAACTGCATGTAAAACGTCTACATTTTTTGTTGGTTCAAAATATGAAGCGTGTGCGAGAGTGTAAGTTAAAAGCATGCAATGAAAATCACATGCACGTGTTCTGACGGGCTGGTGCTGCTGCCGTGATGCAGTGGTGAGAGTCTGACGTGAGGCGGGTGCCTTGGTCTTCCAGAGCAGCCAAGAGACTCTGCGGTGGGTGCCTCACTTCGCCTCTGTTGTCGCTCCCACCCCTACAGCCTCCTCGCCCCGCTCCGCCCCGCTCCGCCCCGCCCAGCCCACCCTGCGCCGGCCACCACCCCGTACCCGCACCGTACCCGCCACGCGCCCCGCCCCGTACCCTGCCCCGCCTCGCCCCGTACCGCTCCGCCCTGCCCGGAACCCTACCCCGTGTCGTACCCCGCTCCGCCCCGCGGCCCGCCTCGCGCCCCTCCCCGCTCCCCGCCCCGCTCCCCGCCCCGCTCTCCGCCCCGCTCCCCGCCCCGCTCTCCGCCCCGCTCCCCGCCCCGCTCCCCGAACCCTCGTGCACCGCTCCTTTCCGCGCACCGCCCCGCCCCACCCCACCGTGTCCCATCCCCGCCCTACGCCCCATCCCGCCCCGTCCCCCTCCCCGCCCCACCCCACGCCCCGCCCCGCGCCCCCCCGTCCCGACGCACGCCCCGCCCCACCATTCCCCCCGCCCCACGTCCAGCCCACATCCCGCCCCACGTCCCGCCCCCCGCTCCGCCCCACGACTCGCCCTGCCCCGCCCCACGCCCCGCCCCACGCCCCGCCCCACGCCCCGCCCCACCCCACCCCACGCCCCGCCCAACTACGCCACGCCCCACATCCCGCCACGCCCCGCAACGCCACGCCCCACGCCACGCCACGCCCCGCCACGCCACGCCACGCCACGCCGCAAGCCCTGCTCCCCGCCCCACGCCGTGCTCCGTGCCGCGCGCGCCTCGCCGCGGGCGGCTGCAAGAAAATGTATGCCATCGCGTTAGTTAGCGCGGCGCCTGCATTTGGCTCGGCTTTATTCATGAGGCGGCTGCAATTGCGCGGATTCGCGCAGGCGACGGCGCGCAGCATTGGACTAATCAGCGAAGAGGCGGCGCCCCTTCCCTCCAGCCCCCGGCAGGAGCAAGGCATTTGGGTCATTGGAGCTACTCCCGTTCTCATTGACTTATAATAAGATTGTGCTTTTAATACTACCGTCGACTATACAGATTTATAAAATTATTTCTCTTTGTGTACGGGACCAGCATATTTCCACTTACTGTTTTCGAGCCGTGTTTGTTGTAATTTCAGGCTAACAGAAAGCACACGACCATTGCAAAAATTGTTCTTGCCCTTCCGCCCTTCCAAAATTAAATACATTACATTTTTTAAATAATAATTTGCCTCACCAAGGTGTTAATTTCTGTGAACATCAACTTGCGTAATACCGCATAAGACGTTGCTCGCTTGAAGGTCATCGTGATATGGAGAGGTGGCAGAGAAACATTTCCGCATTGTCTGATCTTTTCTCTCTCAAGAGGGCGCGCAAATCCATGTCGCACGTTACAAGGCTGTCCAGGCGCCTCAGCGGGTGACTGGCGCGTAGCTCCCCACTCATAGACTTCGCAGTTTTTGGGCGGGAAGCTGTGGTGGATCTTGCTTCATTATTTCTTTGCCATGGATTTTTATTGCATGCAAGTTTATTTTGTACTTTAGAAACCTTCTTGAGCGTTTGTATTTTTAAATCTCCCCTCCTTTTTCTGGATGACACTTGTGTCTTTGGTTTTTGAGGGCCCACTCTTAATTAATGGCCCGTATCTCAATCATTTTGCAACAAATCGCCAGTCAAAAATCGATTAACTGGGAAAGGTTACTAAATATATGCTATAAATTCAACTAAGAGCTAGTGGTTTAATCCAAACCACACAATTCTGTGGTCATGGGGTAAAAGTTCTTAAGTCAATTTTTGGCGAAATTGGGTTATGTATTGAAACTACAAGTTAAGTATCCATATTTTACTTTAGTAAAAGGACCGAATTCAAATGTTCCCTCTTTAATGAGAAAAAAGGCGTTGGTAAATAGCATTGAGCGTAGAAAAAAGCAATGGCTCAATAATCTAACCCTTGTGTTCTCCAAACTAAGATTTTTGACATAAATTTTACCCCGTGACCACAGAGTTAATACGATACAGTTATTTGACGCGGCAGGTGAAGAAAATCCGTAGACAGAATCACGCTTTTTTGCGACGCAAGAGCACATATTATTGTAGTCAGTAAGTTGTAGAATAATATGTTACAATTTTTTAAGAAAAAAAAGCATTAATGTGAATGAAATAAATTTATTTCTTTCCAATAGCATCGTCAAATGCGGCGTAAACTCCCAACGCTGCCTGCGTCTGTGTGAAGATAATGAAGCGTGACTCTCTTGTGGTGCACTGGGCCCGTCGGTTGGGAGCGGGGCCGCCCCCCGCCGCGCCCTGGCACTTCCTCGTGACGCGAGAAGTGTATTAGCGCGCGCGAATTGTCGCGCCTGCCTTAAGCCCCATTCACGTTTTGGCAAAACCCCGCAGCGGCCGCGTTCCAGCCCTCCTTTTTCCGCGCGAGCGGAAAAGCCCCCCGCGACCCGCCCCCCCCTCATAGCCACCGTGCCCCCCCCCCCGCTCCGCCTCATTGTCTGCGCCTTCGCCCCGGAGCGCGCGCCTGGCCGCGAAAGACGCGCGGAAGTGAAGGCAGCGTGCGAACTGAAGAGGTTTGACTCGCCCTTTACACTCGTAATTACTTTTAAGTAGGCTTACGGTGCGGGCACGGGCGCGGGCGGGCGGGCCGGCGGATGGGAGAGGAATGTCGCGTGTTGTGACAGCCGCACAAAGGTGCGCGCGGCTGAATAGGCGCCCTGCGGGGGTGGGGGAGGGGGCGTTGGGCCCTGTGGAGTGGGCGTGGGCGGGGGGGGGGCCTTGCCCGCCCTTCCGGCTGCCACGGCCATCTGGGGCGGTCACTCGTTGTTGGCCCTCGTTAAACCTGAGGGAAGTGTAAACAAACTACTTATGCTGAGCTTAGCACCTTCCCAAATCTGTTTCTTTTTAGGCTGAAAGCGCCTTCACTGACAGGAGACAAATTGTGGAGACGTCGGAAAGTAATTATTGGCTGGCCACTGGGGGGAGGAGGAGTGAGAACTGTGGCGAAACGGTTGGTGATTTTTGCCACCCCACCCCTTCTGTTTTAAACCGGACTCCGTGCACTTCATTAGTCGTGTGTTACTGGAGGAGTGCGCTGAATTTAACAGCGGACATTAAACAATCAGTTCACCAGCCGTGCATGGGAATTCTAACCTCCCGCGGTAACCACTGATTTTCCACATTTTGAGAGCTGGTTATGAAGTCTCTTGATCTTCTTCTTCCACTTTACTTCGGTAGTTAAAAAAGTTGTGTTGGTGTGAACAATCCTTGGAAAGAATGAATAGTGCCTGAAGAAAGTACTATTCGTCGAAGGCAAATATTCCTTCATTAATCTACCATGAACGATTTTTAATGATTGAGAATGGTGGCAAAATTCAGTGCTAGTTTGCACCATTCTCTTCCTTCGTAAATTTATCAATGATTCTCTGTATTGTGAATGTTTTTCGTAATGTTCCAATGATACAAAAAATTCACACTTTAGTGGTTTCTGAGAGTACATTGACAATATTACTCGTTTTTAGGCCTATTCAAAAGAAAGACTGTTTCGTTTTTGTATAGATAGGTTAGTTCCTTTTCAAGAATATGTGTTCAGAAGATTGTTAGTAATTTTCTGTGCTTCACAACCTGACTAAAGAGTTAAATCACACAAACACTAATACACACACACACACACACACACACCTACTTCCGCGCGCTTATAGATCGACTAAGAATATGATAAACTTTTAGAAAATAAATCAAAGACATTTGTTTGAATTCAGTCTTCCGCTTTCACGCAAGTCAAAGAAGTAATAAAGAAAATGTAGATAACTGGGTACCAGTGAAGATAATTACAGTTTCAACGTGAAGGGAGAGTCGATGGAGCGCGAAGTGCAAAGAAAGGGAGCCGCCAACGGCCGCTGAACGTCGTTGCGCGACGCGCGTGGGGCGGCCGGGCGCATATTGAATCCGCCCTCGGCGACGGTTAACGAGCAATCATTGGCATGCGTCGCCCTCGCGCGCCCACCAGAGACACTAACTCGATTCCGTCTCCCGGCTGCCCCCGGCGGTCGCCCCCCCCCCAATACCCCTCCCCCTCCCCCTCGCCCGTCCATCGCTACCGCTCTGCTCCCCTTCCGCGGCCGCTTCCCCAGCTCCCCAGCGAGGCCTAGCCTCCGCTGACATCGGCCGCACATCTAGCTCGTCCCCGCCCGCGCGCCCCTCCCTTCATCGCCCCCGCCCGTGCCTCCGTCTCCGCCCGCGCCCGCCTCACCACCCCTGACCCCGCTCTCGCCCGCTCCCGCATTCCCGAACCCGTCCGCGCCCCCGCCTACGTCCCTGCCCACACGCTGCCCACGCCCCGCCCACGCCTTCGCCCCAGCCTCGGCCCACGTCCCAGCCGGCTCCCCAGCCCCCGCCTCCAACCCCTGCCCTCGCCCCCGCCCTCGCCACCGCCCTTGCCACGGCCCACGCCACCGTCCCCCGTCCTCGCCATCGCCTGCCCGCCCTCGCCATCGCCATCGCCCCTACCCCCGCCCTCACCCACGCCTCCCGCCCTTGCCATCGCCCCCGCCCTCTCCCCCGCCTCCCCCCGTCCTCGCTCCCATCCTCGCTTCGCCCGCGTTCCCGCCTCCGCCCCCTCCGTCCTTGCCTCGCCCGCGGCCGCGCCCCGCGGCCTTGTGCCGAAAGCGCAGGAAGGAAGTGATTCGCGTGTGGCGCAGAGGCTCCAGAAGTTTCGGGCGCGGGGCCCGGCCGCCACAAAGGGGGCGGCGGCGGCTTGAAACAAACGGCGCGCAGCGGAGCGGCGGCTAATGGCTCCCACACGCGGCGCCGAGGCGAGCGGCCCAACTTGGCGCTGGCTGATGCGGAAGATGTTGCGACGTTTCCTCGCCAGGGAGCGACGCGATGCGCGAGGCGCTGCGCCGGGTGGACCCGGGGGGTCGAGGGGGACGGGGGGCTGCTCGTCGTCCGCGCCGCCGCGCCCATTGTGGCTCCGCCGCCGCCGCCGTCCAATTAAATGAGCACAGTCGGGCGCGCCTTTGGCCGGCGCGCCGCCATGCGCGAGGACGCGTGGTCCCCGCTCCACACCGCCCCTCCCCTGCCCCGCCCCGCCCCGCGCCCTAATTGTTGTGATTCGGGAGCAAACACGCGTCGCCCGCCACCGCCCCCCCCCGCCTCTTCGCCAACGGTTCCGAAGGCTCAGGGCAGTGGTGTCGAGATCTTCTACCGGTGGCAGTGGCATCTTCCGTCACTGGTGGCGGTGCACGTGTCATGGCACCGTAGAATGCCATGAGCGTCTCTAGCCATGCGCAACTAGCATCGGGAAAGGGAACAATTAGTATTAATCGCGCAACTTTTCTTGACTGATGACCTTGCTTCCCCCTCTCTGGTACAATAAACAGTTGACGGCAAAAGCTCGCAGCGAGCACTGATGACAACTTTTAGAACACATATTCTGTGGCGCAAAATAGAAACATTTTTCCGTTGAAGACGAGAACTTCTGTCCGTGATTTTTTCCAAAAAAATGTAAAGAAATGACCGAAACAGGTGAAAGTCCATCATACGAGATACGTCGAAAGTTATAACGCAAATTATTGAGACATGATTGACTCTCCAGACATTGGCACTGCTTCATAAAATCTAGTGGCCGATTTCATAACTAATACCCCCACTCCACCCGCATTTCTGCAACCCGTCGGTCAAGAAAAGCTGCGCGAGTAATAGTAACCCCGCCGGTTTACAATAGCGATGGCGTTGTTGCTGGTGCCGGGGTGAAGAATTGCGTGGAGGGGCAATGTCGTGGTGGCACTCGTGCCACGGACTCCCGCTCGTGGCATCGCCCTTGACTCAGGGACTGGCTCGGGGCAATGACTGCTGCCGCGGCAGGGACTCTCACCCGGGGTCCCGACTGTGGTGGCAGGATTTTCGGCGCTGGCGAAATCGAGTTCACTCGCTCCCTGGAGGAGATTTCTAGCGGCCGGCTGCTCTGGTCGAGAGGTTTTCGTGGTGTCTCCCATCGACACCTGGCGAATGCCGGATCAGCGCCCTATCAAACGGGCCCCGGCCCGGGCGCCATCTTTCCTTCCTCTTCCTTGTCCTATCTTCACCTCCTTGTTTGATTGATTGATTGATTGTTCGTGATTTCGGCGCGTCAACTAGACAGGTCATTAGAACCGTAAGTGTAGTGCGTGCTTTTTCCTTGGGAGGTGGCGATGATCTTTTCCCCGCTGGACGGCGAGAACTGGCGCCGACCTACCGTCGACTAGCGGGGTTTTCCCCCTCAACCAGGTATCTCCTATCAGCGGGGCTCTAAGCTCCCGACTCGTCTCCCGGCATGTGTGGTAGTGTAATGCATGTTAGAGTAAGTGTGTAAGGGGAAAGGCTAGGGCAAGGAAGATGAAGAAAAATCGCGCGCGGTCCGTGGCCCGTTTGTTAGGGTACTGCTCCGGCATTCGGCTGGTGTTGATCGGAGAAACCGCGGAAAACTACCCGTGTGAAAATCCTGCTGCCGTCGGCACTCGAACCTACGACCTCCCGGTCAGGGGGTACTGCAATGACTCTTACACACACACTTACACTAACATGCATTACACTACTACATATGTCGGGAGAGCAGACGAGAACTGAAAGCTTGTCCCGCTGGTGTGCTGCTACGCAGGGAGTGGACACCTGAAGGAGGAATTCCCGTAAGCCGACATGAATAACTCAGGGCAACGTAGTGGGCAGAACTGAATGCCTAATTCGGGACGACAACTTGTGAGGACTGGCAACTTCTGATAAAAATTGTTTGAGCCCGTCACGCGATTCTCAAATTCACAGATATTTGAAATGCCTCTTGTCAACTTGGACTGGTATTTCCACATTTTTCGCTCTCTGTTGTGTTGAATTTAGAGCTCAGGAATATTCTACGTACGCGATTATTTCACAAAAATGTGTATCTAAGTAGTTCAAGACTATAATTAATTTTAATTATATATAAATAAAAATATTTATTTACCAAATTAATGTCAGATATTTTACAACTCACTCCAAATAAAATATATTTATCAGCGTCAGAAAAGTCTCAAAAACCTCAAAAGGGACTATTATTTTGTTAAGACTCATAGATCGAAAAAGGATTAAAAATACGCACTACTTTTTACTTTCTCGACCTTCAGAAGTAACTTCTTACGAAGAGTTACGTAATGCTGCGGGGAAAAAAGCGGCGAATTTTCGGCCGAAAAACTTTTATTACAGGACCCTGGTAACAAAAATGTGGATAAATGCTGTTGCTAAATTTATTAAAACAAGTCCTCTAACACGTCTTGTTGCGAGAGTCCGTTTTGTCGGTCCTTCACACAGAAAAATACATTGACGGCAAAACGTCTGTCTGTCTGAGAACAACGGTAGCTGTTAAACCGGTTAACCGATTTTTTCTAGAATTGATATTGCCCTATCGATCTGTCTGATGTCGCGACTCCTGGAATTTGAAGTCGATATTTTAATTTGAGGGTGCTTTGCATGAAGCCCCTGGGACATTTTCCAAATTTTCAAAAAAATTGCTTCATCGTTTTTGATTAAATTTTATTGTTGGATATGGTGAAGGACGTTTAAGAGAATAGTGCAAGTCTCATTTTCGTTCAAAACCCTGATTTTTCGAAAATTGCAAACATTCAAAATTCTTTCGGCGTCTTCCTACTTCGGGGTACTGAACATTTATGAAAAGAAACATTATTTTCTTAATGAAATGTTTTTATGACAAAATGTCTAAAAATGATGTCATGTTCAATTTTTCGAAAATATGAGTATTTTTTGCCAAATTTTGTGTCAAAGAGGGAATTTTTATTTTGTTTAACATTTTTTTCTTAAAAACGGTACAGTTTTTTATTAAATTTAGTCCTTGAATAGCGTAAAGGACGCTTAAGAGAATGGTGCAGGTCTCTTGTTCGTTGAAAAATGGCTCCAACGTGTTTGATTTTCTTTATTTACTTTTTGGAATAGGAATAAGTACGGTTATAAAATGGCGCAGGTCCCCTTTCAGTAAAATCGTTTTATTTTCGAAATTTACAAAAAATTAAAATTGAAAAACTAGAATTTTTCGTTAATATTATCTTTTAAAGAATTACTTTTCGCACGTAATTCCCTACGATTGGCAATGTCCGTCTGTATTTCTATCCGTCCGACTGTGAACAACGCTAGAGACTGAACAGTAATTAGTATTTTCAATCAAATCGATATTCGATGATTGACCTGTTCGATGTCATGACTCCTTGAATTTGAAATGGATATTTTGATTGTTAGGGCGTTGTACATGATGTATACCGGCACCACTGTTGGACATTTGCATGAAGTTCGTCATTGGTGGTGAACTTCTTAACCCCCATGACCTCTTTCATTGCCTCGAATAGGGCATAGTCGCTAGAAGTCGGATTCGGCGAATATGGAGGATCGGAAGTCCCGTGGAAGAACCATGACCGCTCGAGATGTCCATATGCCGAAAGAACCCTGCTGGATCTGCACTGTACTCTTTAGCCAATTGTTGGCACATCTCCAAAGGATTGCGTTTCTGCGCAATGGTCAGGGTATGGGGACACGAATTGCGCACACACTTTCTGCAACTTCAAATCTCCATGGATGATGGTATGGAAGGTCCTCGTGATAGAACTTTTGCCTTCTGACCTTCAAAAACGCGATTTGCCTTTTCGTTATTATCAAGTCGTTGAAGCACTGAGCATTGGTTGGCGGGCATTTGTTGATGCCAGTATTTTTATATTTTTCAACACAGTCCCTGCCGTCTTAGAACTCTCATATCCAACGATACAAGGGTCTACGACTTGATGCTGACTTCCCACATGTGACCACTAACCTCTTGTTATTGTCTGAAGTAGTCATTCCTTCCCTCCAGAGAAACGGCATTGTCAACAGTTGCCCACACGTGCCTGCTTCCATTGCTGCTGCAATTGCCACGGTTTGGCAGTAAGTATAGGAAGTAACAACACCACGTGATGGCTATAGTTAGAACTACTGTCTGTGTTCACACATACGTCGACAAACATTTCGAACTGAACTTTCAGATGTTATAGGGGAAGTACCTATCAATATTAAACAAACTAAATAATATTGTGTAACCGTTCCTAATGGGAGAAAGTACGTGCCGTTGTAGCTCCATTACTTTTCTTGTTGAGCCGGCGCACCTATTCTCTCTTAGAAATGTAAGAAAAGAAACTGCACCAACCCCAATTTCCACTGCTGTTAAAATTGGTAAATTGACGTGATATCCTGGCCATAACCTTCGCCAAAGCCGAACCTTATCGCCTTCGTATGAGTCAGATGAGTGGCAACGCTGAATCCTATCTATGAGAAAGTAAACAAATCCTCGCAAGCTGATTGCTTCAGAGCAGATCACATGACGTACCGCAATACGTCGCGAGAGAATTATCAGAGTCGTTTACACACTGCCATTACTGTAGGTGACTAAATGAAAGATAATGTTTATAGTACGTGTCTTGTCGCAAGACAAACCACACCAAAAATTCCACACCAAAAATTGCCGTTAGTGGAGGTGACCGCTAAAAGAAGTTGCTCTGTTGAGCGAGTTTCAATGCTTATTCAAGATCATATTTACTTATTAACGGTTACTTAATGGAAAGAATTACTGTATGTGGCTATTTTATAGATACAACCCGTGACGTCACCTACTAGCTATGTGCGCCCTGGGCGATGGGGAGGGGGTGCGGAGAGGGAGAGGAGAGTTGAGGGGGAGGGAGGGGGCGCATGTGAAGCGCCGCTGATTGCGCTAACGATCGCGTCCCCCCCTGACCTCCCCTCCCCCTTTGCTGATTAGTGGCTGCGCGCTGTTTGAGACGCCTCGCAATGACACTCATCTGCATCTGCGTTTCGGAATCGGATGCGCTACTTTTACTTTCTCGCTGGGGAGTAGAGAGAAAGTTATGAAATGCTGCGCGGAAAAACGGCGAATTTTTGGGAGACAACTCTTATTACAGGCCCTGGTAATGAAAAAGTGGATAAATTTAGTTTCTAAATTTGGTGACAGGGGAACTCTAACACGTGATGTGGCCAGAATCCATGTTTTGTGTGTCCTTGATACCTAAAAATCCATTGACAGCTAAACGCCTGTCTGTCCGTTTGTGAACAACGCTAGCGGCTAAACCTTTCAGACTATTTTCTTCAAATTCCCCAGTCGATCTGGATGATGTCGCGGCCCATTGAATTTAATATTTTAATTTTAATTCCGGAACAATTTGGTAACTAGTATTCTCGATTTATTTCAATACACGATTTGAAGTACAAAAATTGTGTACATTTTTTCTGACACTGACATTTTTTTCTGAATATTTTAATTAAGTAGTATGTATTATTTAATTTGCTATTCTTCATAAGTAAATGTTTTTCTCAATAAATAAGAGGAACTCAGTATTAATTTCGGTAAGGCATTGCGCCTAGTGCGGAGATGATGTACGAAGAGCTTCAAGGCATGGAACAAAAAGGTCTAAAATTTTAACACTAAGGGAAGCGATTTACTCTGTCGGTATTATAAATTTTGAAATTGTTAAGGTTTTGGTTTTAATATCGAAATTTTCTCGAGACAACTTACTTTAAACAAATACTACCAATATTTCAAACAAATTTATATATACTTTAATTTGGAATTGTTTGAACATCCATCAACTTCATCACACAGTGATTTTCCTACTCTGTTTTTCTACTAGCCCTTTTCAACGATCATTATGTAATTGGCTTACAGTTTAATGTTGTGTTGACAATTTTGAAGTCTAGCATCCTTTTCCGATGCAGATGCAGCGCCAGTGCAATTTGCACATTGTCATTATTCCATGCGTTTAAAGAAGCGGGCCGGGCGCGCCTTCGTATCACAACGGGCGGGGGGGGGGGGGGAGGGGCGAGAGCCCTCGAGCGCCCTTCGCACGCGCCCAGGCCCTTGGCAGGGCTCCGCTGTGGAGGGCGCTGCGGGCGGCCGCCTCGGGAAGCTCGCGTGTTTGCGGCGCGCACCGAAAATGAACACTTCTTTCCCACTGTGTTGATATTTGGTGGATGTCGAGTTCGTCTGAGCAGGTGGTCAAGTGAGGGGGGGGGGGAGAAAAGGAAGTCAAGAAAGCGGAAGACAAAATGAACTTCAGGCTGAAGAGGAAGGAGGACAAAAGAGGCGTGGAGAGTGGTGGGCATAAAGGACGGGAGCAGTAAACTGAAATGAATATATTCCATTCTTTGGCGCTGATTTGAACGCGGTGCGGTGTGGGCCGATGACGCCCTGGGCTGCGCACCAGGCCGGAAGGGGCTCCTCCTCTCAATAAAGGAACGGTGGGGGGCGGTTGGTTGGTGATTACTCACTGCACATCGCATTACTGCTCAGTTGTCACGGCACACAAACTCTTTGTAGAAACTTTTGCTCTAGTGGCTGAAGCCGCCGTAACGTTGGTTGTTGTAGAGAATTTTTCTACACGGTCACGATCATGATGAGCGTCGTGATGGACGATGGCATCGCAAGGGCTACTGACTGTTCGAGTCATTTACAAGTGAGCCAACTGCAAAAGAACTCATTGAGGAGTGAAGCAGTAAAGTTATTAAAGCGGTTCCTTCTTAGAGTAATCTCTCTATATTAATATTCCATATATTACTTTCATAAATTGCCGTTTTAGACTTTTCCTCCTCTTTCTCTATTATTATTATTATTATTATTATTATTATTATTATTATTATTATTATTCCATTTTCCCAAAAATTATGGTTGAGAATTATGGTAGGGAAGAGTTGGTACACACTCCATCAGTGTGTAAACCCTGTTTCATGTCCTTATCTTCCTCATGACAACAGAAAAATCCCTACTAGGAAATATTGGTTTACAGATTGAAATCTATTCTTGACCAATTCAAAACATATCCTTACTACTGTCTTGTTTTTGTTTTGCGCACTACACCCATCTGAGAAAATGTGTTTTACACATTCTCAGGAATGCCTTTAATGTAGTCATTTAAAAATTAAAAAAAACTTATTTGGCCCTTTAGTAATAACACTTTCGTAGTAACCAAAAAAAAGATGTACCAGCCCGTAATTGTAAATACAAAATAATGACAAGTTGTTCCAGATAAAATGTTTCTTTCGCTGGAACCATGGGCAATTGCAGGTTTTGCGTGTAATCTAGCGACCAGTCTTATAGTTTGGTCCAGAAACCCCGCTAATCAATGACTTACAAAGTTTCAAAACCAAACCAAAACTTTGTAGTGTCCTCACGATTCTATTCATTTGACTTACGGGATTTCCACATGCATGCGTCTATTCTGCAGCTTCTATTTGCTCACATATAGCGAAAATGGAAAAAAGAGTGACTTACGGGGTTTTAAAAATAACAGATTCTATTATACACTATAAAATTGTTATATTATAATTAAATGTAATTTAGATTATTAAAAATATTACAAATTACATATATTAAATATTATTTTGTTAAAAACAAATACTTTGAATATCATTCTCTTTAAATCTCTATGATCAGGCTGGCACGATAATTCCCTCCACGGCAGTACTCCACATGTACGGTTGTGTGTTTTCTTTCGATGGTTTCTTATAAATAGTCCTCGCGGAACCCGGCAGACTTTGTTCTGCCCTTCATCTCCTTCTTTCTCCTTCCCTCTCCTTCCCTCTCCCTTTCTCTCTTCGTTTCTCTCACTGTATCTCTCTCCGTCTCTCCCTCTCTGTCCTCATTCACATTTAGGTGCAGATTCTGCAAGTCTCTGAGTAGGTGGGGTAATATCGAGAAGCGCCGGAGCAGCAAAAATGTAATAGAATGTTCAAGAAGATCTCATCATGTAGATTACGGCGTGAAGAACGTTTCACGGTGTGAGAAACACGTACATGTGCCAGCTTTCATGGAGATGGGTCATACAGTGTCAGAGTTAAAAGCTCTCTTACATACTAACATCCATTTTTATAGATGAAGTAGTTATCATTCATTAGCGTATAGCATAGAGCAGATAACTTACACTTAGTTTATATACTCGTATGTTACAAAAGATAATTTACGATATTTGCAAATGAACCTTATTCGCAAGAAAGTGCTTGCCTACTTCCCTTCAGTTCTTAAATCCGCATCTGCGGATTTTTGCACTTCGATGATTGATGCTCAGTGTTTTTACGTTTTCGATGATTTTGTGGATGAAAGTCACATAATCACAATTTTGTAAAAGTTAAAATACAAAAATACAAAATAGTAACTGATGGTTCCCCTGGCCGTTTACTTGTTTCAACCCAAGGAGCGTGGTTTGTACTCCCATCTACGAGCGGACTATCCCTCGCCGGAGATGATCCTAATGTCCTGTATTTCCTTCGTCTTTTCTCTTATTCCGCGCAGGGGAAGCTGTTTTTAACATATTTTTCAGTTGAATTTTAATTATAAACTAATATACACGGCCTCTATTAAATTAAATTTTGTTGCGCACGAATTTAATGTTAGACGTTACTACACCAGCTTTAAAACATCGATAATTTTTGGTGGATGTTTATTATGGTCGGATATTTATGACATAGCATACATTTTTTCTTTGTGTTATTTTAATCAAAAATGTAAGATAATCATGATTTCATCTACAATTACTAAAACTATCTAATTTTCATCTGTCATATAAAGTCATATTTTGGCATTTTTCACTCTTTGGTTATTTTGCGTAAATTTTTCAAATTATGGAAATATTTTTTCATGAATTTTCGTATTTGTGTCATATTTTTATCTTTTTGATTCCATTTTCGCATACTTGCTTGCAGTCGTCTCAAAGAGATTTTTCATATCTTCTAATTGTATCTAATTTCTTACAATTTTTGTTGTATATAATTGGCTGTATTTCCTATGTGTGTGTGCGCGTGCGTGTGCGCGCGCGTGTGTACGTGCGTGTGCGCGCGCGTGTGCGTGCGCGCGTGTGTGTGCGTGTGTGTGAATTAGGAGGGTGAGCTACACAGACGGAGAAATGAATGCGTAGATGTGAAGGAAGTGTCCGCTTCTATAAAATTTACTTAATAATTTTAGCAAGTAGAATTCACATCACGGGGCACCAAGAGAGAAGGTGTGAATTGTGAATGTGCTAGATTTTAAAAGGATATTTTCAATACGATGGTTATTTAAAGAGCGGAAAGATTATGAAGGTATCCAAAACGCATCCAAAGAATTTTTAAGTCATGTTTATGGTCTTGTTTTCATAATTTTTTAGGTCATGAATGCTTGCATATTTCTAACAATTTTGGTCACAAACACCCGGGCCGTAATAATGAACGTCTGTTTGGCAGCGCGGCTGTTTTGTGGTGGATGCGAGCGCTGCGTTGATTTGATCGCCCTTTGCGGCGTCGGGGGGCTTCGTGTTTGCGCAGAGCGATCCGGCAAACAGCGCCGCCTCGCATTACGCGCACGGAATCCCCGCGCAAACAGCAGCGGATCACCGCGCGCCCGCTTTGAGAGCAGCGCCCGGCGCGCGGCGCGCGGCGCGCGGCCCGCCTTCAGCGGCAGACGTCGCCACGCCCCGTCCCCCTTCCCCCCTCGCCACTCACCACTCCTAGCCGCCCAACGCTCCATGCCGCCCAACGATCCATGCCGCTCCACGCTCCGTGCCGCTCCACGCTCCACGCCGCTTCACGCTCCACGCCGCTTCACGCTCCACGTCGCTCCACGCTCCACGCCGCTCCACGCTCCACGCCGCTCCACGCTCCACGCCGCTCCACGCTCCATGCCGCTCCACGCTCCACGCCGCTCCACGCTCCACGCCGCTCCGCGCCCGCCAAAGTGTCTACGGCAGTGGTCTCAAAGTCTTCTACTGGAAGCAATGGCACGTTTCGTGGCACCGTAGCATGTCACGAGCTTCTCTGTGCAACTAGCGTCGGAAAAGGGAACTATTAGAAACCCCGCCGTTTTACAATTGTGATGGCGTTGTCTTTTGCGGCGGGGTGATGAACTTCGTGGAGGGGGCGATTTCATCGTGGCATTCGTGCCACGAACTCCCGGTCGTGGCATCGACCTTGACAACACTGGTCTAAAGCGACTCCGAGCGGCAGGCCCTACAGTTCCAGTCACGATGCACGGGAATTTTTCACAGAGCTAGGTCCAATTCAGCTGCTGTGTGGTAGAGAATTTTATCAATACCAGGAGAATGCCAGAGCAGTGCCCTAATAAAAGACCAGGGACCGTGCGCGATTTTTCCTTCCTCTTCCTTGTGCAATCCTCACCCCTAATTTTCACTTACCTCATACAAACACTTGTTTTTCCATGCACTGTACTACCCACATGTCGGGAGTTTACCGCTTGTCTTGGCGGTCATTTTTGAGAACATTTTGAAAATGTTCCTAGGGGTCGTGTACATTACCCCCAATTCGAAACCCAGGGGCTACAGTTGGGCCAGATCGGTTGCCGAGTATTTGTTTTGACGGGCAGGCGGGTGGACCGAAGTTTTAAAAAAACACATTCTCGGCATCAGCGGACCCCAAAACGTGTATTTCCGTCCAAATCTTGAAATCGATTTTCCGCAGAGTAACATAACTTTCTCTATACTACATAGTACATTACGATGGGAATGCTTAAGTATACGAGAAAGTAAAAACACTCACTACAGCAACGGGACTAATGACCATAGCAGTTGACGATCCCGGGAACATCAACGAAACCGCCCCCGCCTGGTGTTGTGTCCGCTCTGCAGAACGCTCTCCGCAACGGAGCGCGGATTTTCCTCAGATCACAAGGCGCCTTTTAGCTGAACGCGTCTTTCTGGACTGCTCATTAACTCTAGTGTGTGCGCGTTCATCACTATTTTAGAATCGGTAGATTGCTCAGCCCTGCAAATTAATCAACGCTATAGCAACCGATTAGTAGTACATTTAACGTTCGTGTCAAAAATGAAACATAAAGATGTACCGTGCAGTAGAAACAACTAGTAAATTTACATTTCAAATAGTACTAGAATAATAAGACGTAATAAGCGTTACTATCGCGTATTCAAATGTAATAATGTATACATTTTATCAGAGGGTTTTTATTACTATTAACACATTCTAATTGCCTTTCGTTGATAAAATTGTAATTGTACTGTAGTAAGATTATTCGTTATTAACTGGTTATTATGATTGGGGGATTTTTATCATCAAACGATTTTCCATCTAAACAACGGACACACATTCTTTCGTTATGACGATATATCCAGATGCAGTGATTCGATTTTGAAGGGATCGGATGCGCGGTTGTGGATCAACCCGTTGATTCGCCGTTAGCCCTTGCGGTGTCTTCGTGTTTCGCCCGCCCGACCCTACAATTTACAGTTGAAATTGATTTTCTATAACTCGGGAAAAAACATTTTTCAAATATCTTTATTTTTCTAAAATAATTATTTTCTAAATTCATTTTTTCGTTTTTGTTTTTTTTAATAAAATTCTGGCCCTCAAGAAAATGTGCGCAGATAAATTTCTTTCCCCACACGTCATATACAGTTTTTACTGTTTTTTTGACAAATAAATAAATAAATAAATAAACTCTCTTCTGCTTCGTTGTTCCTGATTCTTGGCCGGGACGGAACCCGCCATCGCCATCCTCAAGGTCGGAGGCAGCCCCTAGGTCCTTTTCCATACAAGTGGGTATTTTCTCCTGGCGAAACTCCCCATAATTTTCAAACGCAATGAAATTCACTTTAATTGAGTAATCAAGCGATTCTGCAAAATACTTTTATTCTGCTGTTTGTCCACTTTATGCGAATAGCATTTCGTACTAAGTGCTAGAATGGAATAGCATTGTCACACACTTTTGCTTCATATAAATATCTCTTCGATGGATCAAATATTAGACGATTTACGTAATGAAAGGAACTTCAGTACATTCTTATACGTCCCTTTTGCTAAATTCTTGGAGTGCGTAAGTGACCATTAAAGGCGACAGCAATGCGTGCCTCCTGAGGCTCGCGTGCTTGCGGAAAGCTACGAATCGCGTCGCGAGGATCGATAGTCATTTAAACACTCTTTTGTTTTCTTGGTCTCGCCCTGTGCTCCTTCGTGTTCTCAACAAACAAAACCGAGAACTGCTGCCGTAAGAGGACGCTGTGTTAAACTATGTTGAGAGCTCTGGGAACGAGAAGTGTTATTGATATTCCACAGAGAACGGTGTTGAGTAACAACCTCTGTATTAACAATGCGCCATTTTCCTCGGATATCTTTGCGTGAGTGTGTGTGTGTGTGAGACTCCGGCCGTCGCATCTCCACGTATCCGTTTCTCAGCAAACATTGGAAAATGGCGCTGCGGCAACTCCTACTAGTACTAGTAGGAGTATCGGCCCGTCGTAATGTGGCCGGCTGCTCCTCGCCAAATTCCCGCGGATGGCTGCTACTGCCACAGCCGCCGCCACCACCGTCACCATCACCGTCACCGTCATCGCCGCCGCTTGCTTGATTGTTAGTGATTCCGGGCGCGTCAACTACTATGGTCATTAGTCCCGTAAATGCAGTGCATGTTTTTTGCTCCGGACATTGTTGTGGTGTTGGTCTTTCCCCACTGGATGGCGAGATCCGGCGCCCACATACTGTCGGCTAGCGAGAAATTTCCCAACCACATATCTCCCACCTGCTGGGCACCGCCCAGCCGAGAAAAAATCAAATCCCTGGACCGGTCTTCTGGCATGTGTGGTAGTGTAGTGCATGGTAGGGTGTGTGTAAGGGAAGAGTATAGGACAAGGAAGAGGTAGGAAATATCGCCCGCGGTCCGTGGCCCGTTTTTTAAGGTACTGCTCCGGCATTCGCCTGGTGTTGATCGGAGAAACCACGGAAAACTACCGATCAGAGCAACCGGCCGCTAGAATTCTCCTCCAGGCAGCGATTAAATTCGAAAATCCTGCCGGCATCGGGACTCGAACCTAGGACCAGGACTGAGGGATTCCAGTGACATGAGTTGATGCACTGAACCACCTCTCCCTGTGCCACCGCTACGCTCTTGCTCTTGCGCGCGGCGCCGTTTCGCTCGCATCCTCGTTCCGTGACGCGCGGCACGAAAACAAAACACGGCCGCGGGGCGTGCGGGCGTCGCCCGTTGTGTGGACGCGTTGTCGTACAAGGCGCCTGCGTGTTGACGGAGGTATCGTGTCTAATTAATGCAAAGCAAATATTGAGAATAAACGTGCGCGGTGACAGCTACATTAGGGAGCGCGCTGCTGTTTGCGCAAGCGCAGACGGCGGCGAAGGCGGCGGCGGAGGCGGCGGTGAAGGCGGCGGCGGAGGCGGCGGCGGAGGTGGAGGCGCGCGGTTTGGAACGCGGCAACGCGGCCGCGCAGGTGCGACGCTGGCGCGCCTCGCGGCCAAGACGCGAAACGCCCCCCCCCCCTCGTCTCGTGGGCTGCTCGAGGCGGCGAGGCAATTTTCGTTTCATTCCAAAGCTGGATAAACACTCCAACAAATTTGTGTCTCGTGCTCGCTGATACATCTCTTGGCTGCTTTGAATGTGTAAGCTTGTGATACAGCACGAGTATGTTGTGGACACGCTTCTCGAATTAGGTACTTTGAAAAAACTAGCTGCCTGGAGGTGAAATACGAGGTTCTTACGTAAGAAGGAAGTAATGAGCTAAAATTAAAATAAACGATGTGTCTGCGATTACTCAAACAGATGTCGACTTGGTATTCTCCCTACCTTCAGTGCTTGGGACAGATGGGCAATTATTATCTCGTTTTTTAAACAGTACAAACATATAAACGTATTCAAGTTTACTATTTTTCTCGCTCATATATTCCTTGTGTGTTGATTGTAGTAATTATTACTGCTCTTAAAAATGTAAATTTCTATGCGTTGAGAACACATTTCTCAAACAACCAATCCAGAGATTAATATCATCTGCGCTCTTCGTCAAGGACAATGTAAAAAGCATACAGCGAATACATATTAATTATTTATACAGTAAGTATAGACCATCAAGGATTACATCACAAATACATTCGCAGGAGTAAAATGAGTGGATGCGCTGAACATCACAACTAAGATATTCTTCCAGGTGTTTTACTATGCATTTCATCATCATGTTTCTACCTTTATTTGCCAGTTCCATGCATCGTAACATGCTGGCCTTGAATTGCCCATTTTGTTACAGTGTTGTTTATATTGCCAAGATTGCATACATACATCGTGTTTTCTGCACAGAGGCCGACAGGCTCGCATTCTGCCGCAACCTAAGTCCTTTTGACCGTTTGCCACGTCAGTCCTCGTGCCACATTCTGAGTGTTTTCCCCGACTTTCTATTCCTTTCGAATCGGAGACTCGGCTTCTTGCCGAGGAGACAAAGAAGTAGCTCTCTTGAAACCATTCATACATCGATATGAAACGAGAAACACTCGTTAAACAAAAACTATGGGCATCTCTCTTGTTCTGGGTAAAGGCGTGCTGGTAGAATACTCATGGACAAAATATTCGGTTATGTTTGCTCATGTCAAGAACTGATGTCATTGCAATGCCTCTGACAAGAAAGTCCTAGGGTTCGAATCCCGACGGTTTCAGGTTTTTCGACGTTAGCGAGAGGGGTAGGACGAATTCAATCGCTAATTGGAGGAGAATTCTAGCGGCCGACTGCTCTGATCGGTAGTTTTTCTTGATTTGTCTGATCAACACCAGGCGAATGCCGGAGCAGTACCCCAACAAACGAGCCACGGACCGCGCGCGATCCTTTCTTCCTCTTCCTTGTACTATCCTGGCCCCTTACTTGCACACTCACTTACGTGCACTGCACTACCACACATGTCGGGAGACCAGTTAAGAGTTTAGCTTCTTCCGGCTAGGGTGGTGCCCCCGGGTGGAGATGCCTCTATGCATACCTGAAAGCCCCGCCAGCCAAAGTACAAGTCAGAGCCAGATCTCATCAATCAGCGGGGAAAGATAACAGCCACCTCCCGCGATAAAAACGTTCACTACACTTTCGGAACTGATGATAGCAGTTGACACACCAGGAAACGCTAAATAATCAATCAATTGAAAGAAAAGAGTAAGCAATTCACTTTCCGTTATTAACTTGTTAACGCCCAGACTCCTCATTTGAGGACGCTCAGTCAACTCAAATTAGCTTCTTTTGCAATATTTTGTTAATTTCATTTCTTCAGTAGACGTAGACATTCTAAACGAAACATAAACAAGTTTTTTCATTCTTGAATGCCAGATGTCGATTTATCCGTGATCGCTAAGTCATTGTTTACTCCTGGCCATGGTGTACACATGACTTGGGTCGGTTCGAATCTTCATCTAAAACCGTGCTTAGCTGCTATATGCCTGTGGTTAAGTCGGAGGGAGGGCCGATGTAAAGCAGACGGTGGTTGGTTCGCATCGAAGTTTTAACCGTTATTAACCCGTTATTAAATATCATTTTGTTTACAAGAGTAATAACAATAATAAGTGATACAGAATTACATGGACTTTCTCCTAGATGCTGGTTACCTACTCTCTTTAGTCTGGGTTAACGTTTTGTATCTATTCCACTCTCGTTCCCGCCACCAATCTATCAATGCCAGAAGACATTTTTTACATAGTCTCGATATTTCGCTCTCTAAAAATAGAATTGAAATATGACTTTCAGAATACTACAGAAGGCTAATTCCTGGTCTTACATGTAAATTTTCACTGAAAAAAATTGGAGATAGACGGACGGAATTCCGATAATGTAAATATGAACGTGAGTGTGTAATGTAATTGTATATATTTTTGGAAAAACAAACAAATACATCAAAATTACATTTATGTGAAATTATTCAGTGCGTTTTGCACTATCAGTATAAAAAGTTTAAAGAAAAAATTTAGAGCTGTTTTTAAGAAAATCTGATTTTTAATAATTTTCAATGTCGCTCATATTTGACTCAAAATTGCGTGAAAACTACCAAAACTTTCAAAACAATGAGCATTACTATAATTAAAGAACGAATTGAAGAGAACCAATTTCATTTGAAGAAAAATCACTACCTTCAATTTTGCAGTCTTAAGAACATGCAGAAAAAAACAAACTTTTGTAACTTTGGAAAATTCAGAACTAACATTGAAACTTGAACCTTTGACTTCTTTATAAGTGTATTTCACTGTATTCTTAAATATTTTTTTTAATTGTGTCATTTTTGAGAAAACTTTGAAAGTGTTCCAGGGGCTTACCGTTAAGTACACCCCAAGAATTAAATATTTCTTGGACTATATCGACCGGGAAATATTAATTATTGGATAGAGACCTACCAACAGTTTAAGTCCTTGGACGGTCACATGGACGGACAACGTGGACGTGTCAACCGTGTGTACTTAATAGTACCCCTTGCTCTTGTACATTATCAGGAGGCCGAGACGGGGTGGGCCCCTGGGCGCTAGCCTCCCACCCTCTCAGGCATACATCCTTGAGCTGGTATCCGGATCCCGCCGGAATGCAGCTTGTCCTCGCGGCAGCCTCCCCATACAATGACTGGGTCCAAGGCCGCCCTGCCAGCTCAGTGCTACTAGCTTTCCAGACTAGTACCGGAGTCGAATCAGTGCGCCACTCACATGCGCCAGGAACAAGACCCTCCTCTTTGCCGAGAGTATCGGGCCACTGCCACGACGAAGCCAAGAGCCAAACAGGGGACCTCCCGAATTAAGGTTCGAGCGGTTCGGAGCCCCCTTCCCGTCTCCTCACTGCCAACAGGCTATTGACGTGAGTATCGCCAGAACCTGGGCAACCTGACGCCGGACTCTGTGGATTCCAGAGCATTCCGAAGAATCTCCTTCACCCTATCCTGCGCAAAGGTCGACGCCCCAGGTACCCAACTGGTGAGACATGGACGGACAGACGGACGGACGTTTTGAAAAATACCATTTTCAATGACAGGGTGCTCCTATTAAAGTCGAATTCGATTTCCCGCACCATCACATAACTTCCTCTATAGTATTTATATTATTTTCGTATGTATACGAGAAAGTAAGCGGTTGAATTACACAGGCGCCTACGTAATCCCGCCACACACCCCTGCTTAACGGTCTGTATCCTGAATTGCACATCAGGCATCAGCAAAACTGAGAGCTCTGCCATTAAAATCTGCATTTATGGTAGGCGGCCATGTTTTTTTCTACTCACGCTACAATCTACAGAATGAGACTATTTATCGCAGTTTTCATGTTTCTTCTTCTTTTGGGTGTTTTGACTTTTTGAGAATGTGTATTGCCCGTTGCCATGCATGCTTCGCATCTAATGGCCGTCAAATTGAGAATTGTTTGTTGCAAAAACTGAATAATAAAGAAAATAGTAGTTATTTATGCACCAAGATCGTTGTAAAGGTTTTGATGATCAAACGGCGACCAAAAGCCCAAATGCCTTTGGCCCGAGGGTATCAGTTAACACTCGTGGTACATCCATGATTTTATTTTTTACCTAATTTTATAGATTCAGATTTACTGATTTACGAAATAACTAAATGTCGACTTGACTCAGTTTATCTTTCCACATCTCCCACCCATAATTTCCCTTCATAATTCTCTCGCGTAATTCCTTCCGTGAGAGACATCATTCAATTTTTTTCATATTTCCCTCGTGACCACAATCATCTCGATCCAGGTAAGTTACGCAGTGTATATTGAGTTCCTTGTCGAAGGCAATAACAAGCAATAACCTATCAATATAAAATGAACTTGATAAACCCCTTTTCAGTTCCAGGTCGTTTCCTGAGAGCTTATCTCTTGCAGGTTAACTCACAGTTTCGCTGCTAGTGCAGATCGACGCACGGACACCAGACAGAACCGTAGGCCCATCTTTCCAATCACCAAGGGCCCGAACCAATCAGTCACCATGGACCCGAAAATCCTGGATCCTGTCTACACAATGTATATAGGGAAGTGGTTTCCATTGAAGAGAACAAAAATTATCTACTTTTTTAGAATCAGGCATCTAAAATGCATTTTGGGGAAAAAGTGCTGTTTTTTGACTCTTCATGACCTAGATTTCTCTATACTACGTAAGTTATATGAGAAAGTGAATGTGATCTCCTTCTTCTGTGAATGTTGTGTTGGTGTGTTTGTGCTGTATAACATTCTCGTAAACGTACGTATATACGAAGTAATACACGTAGCATAGAGGAAGTTATTTAATGCTGCGGGAGATTTCAACGGAAATGCGTTTTGGTGTCTCCAGATAACGAAAAAGTGAATTTTTTTCAAAATGTCCGCCCGCCCGCCCGGCCTTCCGTTCGTCTGTCCTCCATCTGTGAAGAACACTGTACTTCGATTTTTCTATAATGACTGATGACATTGGGTAATTGTTACACCTCCTGCCTTATAAAATGAATATTTTTAATTGATGCGCGAGCGTCCTTCTCAACGAAGCCTCAGAAACGAGCTTATCACTGTCAAAAATATTAATTTTATAAGGCAGGATATAACAATTACCTAACGTCATCGGACACTACACAAAAATCGAAGTCTAACGCTTAAACTATGAATAGGATTTTTTTCCGAAATGAATATTCCCCAGTCGATCTCGCCCGACTCGACGTTTTGAGATTTTCAAAGACATTCTTTAAATTTGGGGATACTTTACATGAAGTCCTTGTGACATTTTCAGAATTTTCTCAAAAATGGCTTCAAATTTTTTGTTTAAATTTCTTGAAAGAATAGAGAAAAATACTATTATAAATGGGGTGTAGGTACGATTTCCACCGTTAACTCTGTTAATAAAACTATTAACGGCGTGCAAGGTATTTAGAAAAAACATTTGTGCAATTTTTGTAAAAACTAAAGAATACATAAATGTGGCATTGATACCATATAGTTACGTACATTTATCACTATTCATTTGGAAAATTTAAAGAAAAAATTTGGAGTCGTTTTTGAGAAATTTTTGTTATTGATATTTTTAATATTGCACGTATATCACGTAATATTGCGCGTAAACTGCGAAAATTTTCAACAGATATTGGTTACCTTAATGAAAGAACTAATAATGAAGAAAATATCCATCTTCAATTTTGTAGTTGTAGGAAGACGCCGAAAAAATACAATTTTGCTATTTTCGAAATTTCACAGTTAACAGTGAAAATCGGACCACTGTTCTTACAAGAAATTTAAAGAAAAAATTTGAAACCATTGAGAAAAGTTTGAAAATTTAGTACCCCCAAAATTAAAGAACGGTATTCAAACTCGCAGAGCTTTGAATGAGGCCAGATCGAAAGAACAATCGTACTCACAGTTTAGGCGCTAGTTCACAGACGACGGACGGAAGTTTTCAAGAAAAAACACTTTTTCTATATCAAGGACTCATTATTCTTGAAATCGAACTACATAACATGTTAGAGGGTGGTGATTTATTACATGTTAAAACAGGATATTAAATTGAAACATATGAACTTTTTAATAGGATGAATAAAAAACGAAAAACTCTGAAAACAAGGTGTTGAGTTTCTAAAATGAAGACGATTATATAATCGATAATTGTTTCATGCAAATATGAAAGCACGTAAAAGATACTAAGTGAATCACACTATGTTGAATATCAAATCAATAGAACCTTTAGAGTAGAATCGATAGGATCATAAACAATTTACAAGGAAGGTCAGTACGTATATAGTAGAACATACCAGAGCATACATATGTAGGTGGGTCTTACCATTATTTGCTTCCCCAAACTTGTGGTCTTGTCTAGGGATATTCATCTTCTATTATAAGTAAGCAGCAGATTTTTGCCTATTTACTGATTTTTATCCTTCATATAAAATTCAGTATTTTAGGTTACTTATTCATCTCGAGGCAATAGTAGTAATATATGTTAATACACCCAATGCTTCAAAATGAATACGTAACCTAAAATACTGCGTTTTTAATTGAAGGATAAAAATCGGCAAATAGGTAAAAATCCGCAGCTTAATTATAAGTATTCCTGATTCACGTTCCCCGTCGTTCTTTTTCGATTGCCATTTCGTATTTGATCGAGTGTCTCCCCTGGTGCCCCGCGTGCTCGATCCGTGGCTTGCGCGCTGCGCAGAGCCGTGGCCGCCGGCAGCGCGGCCGGGAGGGTCTTCGCCCACTCGGCCGCGACCGCGCGTATTTGTGTGCTTGACAGAATAGTATATGTTCCCGCCGGGGCATGTGGAAGGCAAACACGGAGGCGTCGCGGGCTATTTTCCTTGGTGCGGCCGGGGCGGGCGGGCGGGGGCGGAGGGCGCATGGAATGTGGAGAGCACCCACTCGAGGGCTACCTGCAGCCAGCGTTGTTTGCGCCATGTTGGCACACAGACACACAGCGCCCCGCGACGAGCGCACCCTGCCGGTTGTTTCTGGAAACAGCGATTTAGCGCAAAAGCCGAGTCGGGTTGGCGGCTGAGAACGCCTCTCCTGGAGAATCACTGAAGGTGAAAACTTTGACCTGAGGAGTTTGCTCAAACGAGGGTGTGTTGGCACAAAAATAAGGATTTCTCTATCTGTATTATACGCTGTCTGTTTCCATTTTCCACAATGTTTTCAACAAGTTATCATGTACATTTAAAACCTTGGGTCTATATAATGTCCTACATCAAAGTCTCATAAAATCACCTGGAAGAGAATGAATGGGTGAATTGCAGACCTAGAAAAACGTGTCTATTTCACAGAGAAGATATATTTTAAAAGAAATACTTTACCTAATTATTTTAAACGAAAATGTTATTTATATTATCTTATACAATATATCAGGTTTTATGTGGACTTTTATATTTAATAATGAAATAAAATGCTCGAAATGGAGAAAGCTGGAAATGAATATTCCCAAGCGCAATGTGCAATGGTTTGTGTACAAACACGCCTGTTGTCGAGTATTTTATGGATTAGCGAAGTTGGCCGACTCCTCCGCTGCGCGGCGCTCCTGTTAAGGCGGCGCTAGAGTCCCTAGATACGGAGAGTAGCGCATTCCATTGTTCCACCGATCCCGCCATTTTATGTCCAGTTGTCAGGAAAATTGGAACCGTGTAGTATTCTGTATGTTAAGAACCATGAATCTACCCCAAACCAATATTAATATTCTCGAATATCTTAATAATGTGACAATTTGTTACAATTTCCTTTCAGTTCCTGATTGGTGCTTGACGGGGTTGTCGGGTAAGATGGTATTAAATAGCGGGGGTTGCGCTATACTCTTTGGTTGCGCTAGTCTCTATACCTAGGGACTCTAGGCGGTGCCATCGCTGAACGAGGCCTCCCACTTGCGGCGTCCGGGGCGCTGTTCTCACAAGTGCGGGCCTTGCGTGGCGAGGTGACTCCCACTATCACGTTTTGCGACTAGTACGCCCCACTCATCTTAACACGAGGAGTCAAAAACCAGCATTTCACGATATGGTGAACAACTTATAAATAGTCACTTTATAAATACTCACTCTTTTTTGAAAAACTAGTATGCAGTCCCGTATCAAACGGCTCTCGTGACAGACATCGTGCATAACTCAAAAACGTGTTCTAGGGCCTTTAAACTGATGACCGAAGTTCTCGAATTACTTCCCCCAATCCGTGATCTACCACATAAGGTATTTTGGGACATTTTATTACATTTTGGGCGGTTCGTCTCTTTTATATTATTCTCCATTATTAATCGCAAACCCTCCATTATTCTCCCTTATGCATCGTCTCGAATTCTTACATGTACAGTGTGTTGGATTCTATTGAATCATCTTTTGCTATCATCTTTTCCCTTCATACGCTTGGAATGTCGAGGAATAGGGTTTTCATGCAACAGTTCTCGCAAGGAGTACACTAATCTCCTTTTTTACATTTTTTATTCAAATTAACTAGTTTGGAAGCGAGTTTGGAGTTCAAATTAACTAGTTTAGAAAATAATTCCCTTTATTTAGAGTGCTGCAAAGAGGTGGGAGAAGACATTGAAAGAATGTCGTAGAAATTAATGAAATACAGTCACTAGTTTCTTTCTTACGAAATGTCAAAGCGGTATGCAAATAATTTTAATAGATAAAATGTTTCAAATAATGTTATATTAGAAGAGCACTACCTTAAAATCAGTTATCGTCTTCGGCGAAATAGTGTAGATGGAGGTCGCTCCTGCAAACCTATTTCTGCAGGTATGACTTTTGATTACAGAGATTTTTTTTTCCTTTTTGAGGTGATGATGTGGGTCTCAATAACAAAACTAGTGGAAAATGTATGCTGTCAAATTAGTGCTACATTATCATAATCGAAACAAAGTTTAAAACGACAATTAAGTCGTCTTAAAGCGTTTTTATCCAGCTCAAACACTTGATTAGTTTTCATTAAAAAAGGGTTCTTTCAATTACATTAAGAATAATTTTTTTGCGAATGATTTTTGCGAACGCTTTCACAGTAAATCTATGCACGTGTTTCTTTGGTTTGACGTGAAGAACTATGATTTGAACTTGGGGATGTTACATTTTACTATCTGTATATCGATTTTTTAAAAGTATGTGATACTTTTCTCTTTCTTTTCAGGCCTCATAACCGTTTTATTAAAATTGGTATGCTCTATCTGAAAGAGTTTCCTCATGAAAAAAAAATCAAATTATGATTTGCTGTGGGCTCTTTGTGCCACGTGGGAAGACGCTAGTCTCCCTCCCAAGTGCCAATAGCTCTGCTCATACACAGTTTTACTAATTCGTCTCCTCCGTAGGTGGGCGATGAGTGTCGGGTCTTCTAATGTGAAGCGATGGGCACAAACGCTGCTGTCGAGACTTTTATTCGGATTTCTGCCCCCCCGTGAATCTTTTTTATTGAGTTGGTTTAGCCGTAGTTCCGAAGCCAGAAATCTCAACACGGCCGTCGAGGGATGTTCGGGAAGGCGTCTTGCCTTGGGGTGAGTAATGAGCGTGAAGAAAGTGGAATGAGAGCCCGAAGAAATGGAAATCTCACCGCCAACCTCCATTGCCCACCAGGAATTCCACTTGGGTCGATAGGGGAACAAACCCTGGGCCCAGCGGTGGAAGCGATCACTCTCGCCTCTCATCTGATATCTGTTGCATGTAATTATGGATGATCAAATTGCAGATAAATAATGTACGTAATAGAGTTTAATTACATAAAATTTGCTTACGTTGTAACTCTGGGTATTAGGGTCCTTCCCAGGCACAGAATTTATACACATTTACATTACAGACATATTGACATATAACATGACTGACCTGTCCTGTCCTACGGCTTGGCACTCCGCTACGGGCCTTGGGCGACCAGCGATGATCCAGCATCTCAGCCATGGGATAAGGGGTTCGTGGGGTGAGCACGAAGACATTCCTTCACCGTGTATATACCGGTCTTCATAAACATAGGTGGGCTTTCTCATCGTCACACAGCAATAGATACTGAGATATTTGTAAGGAAAGTGCACAGGTATAATTTGTCTCGGCCGGGAATCAAATCCGGAGTTGCGCCGTGGAAAGCGAGCATACTAACCAACGAGACACCAAGGGCATTGTAAAACATACCACCCTTTTAAATACATAAATAAAATGTGGGGTAGCGTTGTGGGTTGTACAAATCTCTGACAAGTTTGCTTTGATATATATACACTCATAGTCATAAAAAAAGCCGCATCCCGAAGGACCCTACTGATCCGCAAGAAACTAGGTGGTTATTTTGCGCATCATTTGCAAAGCCAATGATTTCGACGGGGGAGTCGGGAGTAGGGACGTGACGTCGCGCTCGCCGGCCTAGGTGCCTCAAACGGCCTCGCCGGCTAAAGTAACATCGGGTAACGTCGCCAGGGAGTCACCTGCCTAGGCGACGCGTTCGACAGCCAGTTGTTCAGTTGGACGCGTTCGAGAGAGGCCGCATCGTGGGTCTGCGGGAGACTGGTTGGTTCTGTTGTCGTTTTGCGCGCCACACGTACGGACACCACCATCGCCCGCTGTTTGGCGGCAATGGATTGAGAAAGGCACACACACACGACATGCGGGATCTGGACGCCCTCCAGGCACCACTATGAGGACCGACGGATTGTCTGCCACGCGTGAACAGATCCAACGGCAAATATAGGCATACAGCAGACTGTGCAGCCTGCACTATGTGCACATATGCAGTAAGTGCCAGTACCATTGGCAAGCGGTTGCACAACGCAGGGCTCTCCGCACGCCGACCGTTACGACGCCTGCCACTCACACCCCAGCAACGTCGCTACAGACTCGCCTGGTATCGGGAACGACGGACCTGGGGCCATGCAAACTGGCAGCGGGTCATTTTCAGCGACGAATACCGCTTCTGCCTTGATGGCGACGACCACCGGGTCCGTGTCTGGAGGCGCAGAGGGGAGCGACACGACGAGCGGTTTGTGATATTCCATCACATGTACCGCCAGCCTGTGTGATGGTGTGGGGCGCGATTGTCTATGGTACCCGTTCACCGTTAGTGTTCCTCGGGGCACCCTGACAATCGCAATCGCAATTCAGCAGATCCTGCAACCGGTGGCTGTGCTGTTCGTGAACGCACATTCCCTATTTCAACAGGACAACGCACGTCCGCATACCGCAGCCATCTTCCGAGCATGCCGTGCAGCCGAGGATACTCAGCCATGGCCAGCCGCATTGCCAGATCTCTCCCCGATCGAGAATATTTGGGATGTTATGGACCGCATACGATCGTACGATGAGGACCCCGCCCATAGCCACCAATCTGCAAGAACTGCGCACTGAGGTGCCAGCTGCATGGCATAGACTAGCAATGGACTCCATTCGAGACCTGTACAACTCCATGCCTCGACGTCTGGACGCGTGTATTCGCCAACATGGCGGCCCCACGCCATACTAACATGTACCATCTGTGGCCGTGTAGCGCAATAAATATTGGTCCTACAAATGTGACAATGTAAACATTTTGTATGCATGATACTGTAACATCGTGGGTAGGGATCTACGCCACCAAATTACAGACACGAGTGAGTATCTACAAATTTATTTACACACATTTACAGAATCACTCTAAGGCGTTGTTAGAGCTACTCACTGCAGCCCCATCTGTCTCTACAGTCGCCTAGCGGCGGTGTACCACTTCGCCGTGTTCGAGCACATCGAACCCATTCGTGCATAGAGGACTCCGCGCCAGCTTGGACGGATAAAGATTTTGCGGATTACCGCGAGGGAGTCTACTACACCTTGTTCCCTCACGAGACCTCGCGACACACCCTTATATAGTGCAGAGTCACATGACCTACGTCATTTCTTAGCGTAACGGACTGCTATACCCAAGTTCGCGGGTTCAAACCCGATCGAAGCCGTGGATTTTTAGGGGCGAAAAAATCCTTCTTACGCCTTCCTTCGGAGGGGAAGTAAAGCCGGCTGTCCCATGTTAGTAGATTTACTTGCATGTACAAGACCCTCAAGCCTAAATGAAGCCTCTGAGTAAATTCAAATCGCCGGTTTCGTCGCCTCAGTAATACCTTCTTTCCGCTCTATCCGGGGAAAGGAGTGTAGCGAAATTTGCGTGGTCAGACGGAAGAGCAGGCCTCATGGCCTGAGTCTCGCCACGTAAAATAAGGCAATTCAATTCAATTCAATTTCTCCCTCCCACGCCTGCTCTGGACCTGCCTAGCCGCCGCCTCCCGGCCTAGCGCACGACATCACACAAACTCGCCACCACCCCTCTTCTTCGGAGGGTGGCCTTTGTTCGGGGAGGCTATGTTAAGGTCCCTTATGCCCATACCTTGCAAGCCCGTCTCTCTGAGCTGGAAGTTCAGCCTATAACGCTACAGTACCCTCTTCCTGCCTGTCAAAATGATCGCAATCCGTCTTGTCCTTCTAGGTGATGCTTTTTTATGACGATGAGTGTATATGCACACACACACACACAGAGTTTATATCCACATGTGAGCTGTGGCTTTTACTGCCGAAGCATTCGCTCCCCGTTAGCCTCTGCCATCTACCGAACACACCGTTCGACATGAGCCTGGTGCTCACACCCGCAAGAAATCCTGCAGCCTCCCACGGCTCTTAGAGCCCTCGCGACGGCGTCACGGCGGAGGATTCCGGAAGCAAAAGCTGCGCCCACCCGCCTGCACCGGCTCGCTGTGGCTCCATCGCCTCATGTGTTATACACATGGAGAAATGTGTATAACATTAAGGGAAAACTATCAAATTGAAAATTATCTCATAGAGTTAAAAATAAACACTTTTATGTGTAACATTGCGAAATAATAGCAAAAATGTTTAAATATCCCTGTGAAAAAAGTATTTATTCAAAAAAGTAGACAGTCACTCCACCTCAGAAAGCTCGAAGTAGAAACGCACTCGGTCGCCCGACTTGATTGCCAGGAAACGACCCGAAGGACGTCGTCTGGACGGAATGCGTGTTGAGAAGGAGGAAATGAGATTTCTTATTGAGGTCTTATTGTATTGAGTAAGTATTGAGGTCTGTATTGCGGTAATTATTGAGTAAGTATTGAGGTCTTAACGACGTGAGGTGAGAACTGATTATGAATATTGGTGGCATGAAAGTTTGAGACAAGAAACAGTGCCGTGGAAGTCGCTGATCCTCTTTCTTTATCAGATTGCATAAGGTAATGAAATACATTTTTGTTTAAATTATGACTATTTCTTTAAAAACTGCCCTAGCCTGCACACAACGACCGTCTCCCGTGTAGAAGTGTAGATATTTTGGAATTAACTAGTCATATTCATGTGGTCCTTGTTATTTTTGACAATCACCTTCCATAGAACTTTTATCGCATTAATAAAACCGGAAGATTATATAGAATTTTTCAAAACATTCTGATTTTATTGAAACACAAATCAGAATGTTTTTAAAATTGTTTATAATCTTCCTGTTTTATTAATGGGATAAAAGTTTTATGGGAGGTGATTGCCCAAAACAACAAGGCCCTGATGAATATGATGAGCCAAATAGGCAATCTGAACCTGAAGTCAACAAGATTTTGGAATGGAGAGCGCTTATGAATTCGATAGCAGTGCGGCGCTGAGGGCCTGGCCTCGCGTCCGTCTCCTGCGCGCTCCCCCGCGTGCCCGCGTGCGGTGTGCTCCATTGTGCCGCGTGCGTGGGGCCATTGAGCGCACAATCGCGCCGGGGGAGCGGAAGGCGCTGACGCGAGGCGAGGCGCGGCGCCATTATCTGGCGGGGCAATCGATTGCGCGCCCCGCGACGCGAGCGGCGAGCGGCGCGGCCTCGTGGCTCCCTCCTCCAGGAGGAACGGACGTCTCACGGGCGCCACACCAGAGGCGTATCTACGGCGTGGCAGACATGGCACGTGCCATGGGCGCCACTCACTAGGGGGCGCTATTTAGAGTATACCCAATAAAACAAATAACGACAACCCTAATTTGAAGTATTCTCTCAGGCGCGCAAATTCTCTGGTTGCCATGGGCGCCTGAATACCTAGATACGCTTCTGCGTCACACCACTTCTCGGCCGTCCGCCTAGCAATTATAATTCATTGTTAGTGATTTCGGGCGCGACAACGACTGAGATCATTGGTCCTGTAAGTGTAGTGTATGTTTTTCCTCGGGAGGTGGCGGTGATCTTTCCCCACTGGATGGAGAGATCCGGCGCCGACCTACCGTCCACTAGCGAGGTTTCCCAAACCAGGTATCTCCCACCAGCGAGGCACCGCCCCAGCCGGGACAAGCTCTAAGCTCCCGACTGGTCTTCCGGCATATGTGGTAGTGTAGTGCATGTTAGTGTGTGTGTGAAAGAGGAGAGGATAGGTCAAGGAAGAGGTAGGAAAGATCGCGCGCAGTCCTTGGCCCGTTTGTTAGGGTACTGCTCCGGCATTCGCCTGTTGCTGATCGGAGAAACCACGGAAAACTACCGATCAGAGCAGCCGGTCGCAAGAATTCTTCTCCAGACAGTGACTAAACGCCTAGCAATAAACACGAGCGCTTTTTGCACTGGTGCAGGTAGCACCACAGTAATATTAACAAGTTTCTTAAAATTTGTTTGCAACCTGTCACAGTATATATACTCTTTTTTAGTCTTTACCTGAAAACGTGTCATTTTCGGTGGCAGAAAAGTGATTGTACATTACATTCACGCCGTTTACTTCCGTTTTTAATTCATAATATTATCTCTCGTCAATAAGTCTCTACTCAATAAGTATGAGGTATTAAGCGTTTTATACTCACCTTTTAAAGCATCAAATAACTTCATTGTTTTCATAATTGCAATATTATTTTCATAACAATGCCATAATTTTTTCCAGTGAGGATGTAAAGAAGGAGGCCATTTTAACTAACGTGACAATAATACTCAAAGCTTATGGAAGTTTTTTTCAGCAGGTAACGTAAATCATTTTCCCAAATACACCTATGTACATGGAAAATCTTCCCAAATTAATTACATTCCACTGTCCGTTCAACATTTGAACAAATTTCAACTCTTAACCATTTGATCCTACCGACAGTGTTCTATCACTGTAATTACTAACATTAAAAGAAAAGTGGTCTTATGTCGAAAGCAAGGTAACAAATCCTGACGTTTACTCAAATTTTCTAGCCAAAAGAAACTTGAGCTGATAAGTACAGTTCCACAAATAGCCCATCAAAACTACTTGTCTCTCTTCCTCGAATTTTGATCCTTCAATTCGCTGAACTCTCATGGTTATAGTGCCAAGGAAGCCTAATTGTGGTACATTATCATACAGACATAATACATAAAGACATTTATTTATTTAACTTAATCCTTAAAATTACAAGTCTTGCCTCTGCAGCGAAACTCTTCTATTCTCTTCCGGGGAACGATGCTCTTGGCGTTCTTTCGTTCTCTTTCGCCAAAATTTTGCCCTTAATATGCTTTGGGGAATATTCTCGCTCAAAAATATGCCAAAATAGAATTACGTATAGAACATATTGCAGTACATACATTCAGAACATACATTTTCTGTTCTCCACATCTTCATGTTTTGACTTTTCCTAACTTATTGTACGAGGCGTAATGTAACTCTATTCATTTAATTCTGACAGAAGTAATTAGTAGTATGACATGTAGCTGACAGATTAAATGGTTTTGAGATTTTTCTCTCAAGTAGAGAAAAGTGCTTTCACAAAAAGCCAGATTCTCACCCTTAGTGCCATGTATTTTTCAATTTAAATCTTTAAATGAAATTTAAAAAATATATGGGAAATTATGCAGTAATAACTCTAAGAGAAGGAAAAGTATCGATAGGACGTGCATTCTCACTAGTTGCGATTAGGAGGATATTTTATTTATACCACATTTGGACATCGATACTTTGTTTATTGTGCCTTCATATTAGAGATCTTTGATCCCTTTCCTCCAAGCCTGAGTAAGTTTAAAAAGAAATTCGTTTCCTAGTTGTTGATATGTGTATTACAAATAAGTTTATTATTACAGTAATCCCTCAACATTCGCGAGAGTTAGGTTCCCAAAAAAACTCGCGAATGTCAAATTCGCGAACGTTGAGTCCATATTTTAATGAAGAAAGTTGGGTTAGGTTCCTAGAAATCGAAAATCTGTTTAAAAAAGAAAGAAAAAATCTAACAAACAATTGCAGAAGAACTGAGTAAGTGCTACTGAAATAATTCACAATTAACATTCCAAAGAGAAAAAAAAGTATTTGAAACTAATTTCAAAGTTGAAAGTGATTGAATATAAAATTCGTTGGTTTTTTTTTTTTGGTTCATTACCCTCCTCTTTGTTCTAATACCCAAACATGGAAAAGTCGTTGCTTCTATTTCTCTCTTAAATTTCGAAGTTATTTCCATGTTCGGATCACATTCGAATGTTCTTTCCATCAGAGCTAGTTAGTCAAGTTTTAGAACGCCAATAACAGCTTTAACATTGAATTTGATCCAGGACGCAGTTCGCTTCTTTTACTTCACTACATTCGAGGTTTTCTTTGCTGATGATTTCCAGAAGCTGCTCTTCAATGGGGTCATTATAATGAGAGTCGCACAGATTCTGAATAGCTTTTCTATTCATATGGCCAAAACCCTTACCTCCAATTTCTCGCAACTGAATTGAATAATTTTACAATTGTATTATTGAACGTGATACTTTGAACTCCGGTGTCTGCCGAGTTCATTTCCAAGATAACGCTGATAAAGGAAATAAAATCTGCTAGCTTTCAAAAAAGTACGACCAAAGACGCACTCGCGAATGTTGAAGTCGCGAATGTTAAAACCGGTAGCATTTCTCAAATCGCGAATGTTTGAAACTCGCGAATCGCGAATTCGCGAATGTCGAGGGATTACTGTATTAATTTACTAGTGTGTTATATAATATAAGTTTTATTATTATTATTATTATTATTATTATTATTATTATTATTATTATTTATTATGTGCAGTGACATGTAGTGGAGTGCAATGTAGTGGCGTTGTGAAGTTGAGGAAAAAGAATGTGTAAGAAAGACATTACAGCTCAGTGATCAACAGTGCGGTGAAGTGAAGTGTGGTGAAGTGGAGTGCTACAAAAGTCTCGCACAGTGATATGTTCACATCGATTTGTAAAGTTTGTAAATTTTGTAAAATTGTTAAGTTATGTAATGTTAAATTAATGTATTCTGCCACCAAGCCCTCAAACTTAATTGCAGAATTAGTAATAAATCTAAATCTAAGAGATGGGGAAGTTGCGCAGTGATGAGCACATTTACCTTACTCTTTTGTAGGAGCGCTGCCTCCTGGGAACTCGTGAGCGGGAGGGGGGGCTGTTGCCCCTCGACGTGCTTCCCGTCCCGCCCCAAGGCGGAGGTGCGGGGGGGGCGCCCCCAAATATTAGTTTAGTATCAGGTGAGGCGTCTGAATATCCATGAAGGCGGCAGTGACGTGGTGCAGCTGACGCCTCGCCCGCCTACCTGCACCCCACCCCACCCCCACCCCCGCCCCCGCCCCCTTCCAGGGTCAGCAGCACCCCCAAGATCACCCCCGACATTTGCAATTCAGGCGCTGCTCTAACGTTTGATAAAAAAATCCCAAGGAATAAGCATTTCGGAACAATTGATTCAAATTCTAAAACTACCATGTTTCAATATGGAGAATGTTTAACGACCAAAATATAATATTGGAGTCAGGTTAAGGCTTGGTCAGTGACAAAGCCGCGTTAACCTGACTTCAATATCATGTTTCAGTTAACAAATTCTATGTAATGTACAACTATAAATAATGAATGTCTTCGAAATCATTAAGTAGAAAATAAAAAAATAGTAGTAAGTAACTAGAATCAGTACGTATCAATAAGTTTGTCTATAAAAATCAATAAGTAGAAAATAAATTTTAAAAAATCTACAACGTCTCTGTTAGTGTATACAGAATGTTTCAGAATAATTGTTTCAAATTTCTGGCGCGTGTAATTGGTTCGCAACCCGTCTTGCTTTGGTAACAGGGACATGAAGCCTCTTCGCCGAATGCCAGAGAACGATGTGTACTACTATGCAAGTAGTACTTTGGTAAGATATCTCCCATCACATGTCATCGTCAAAAAGTGGCTATCTTTTATTCTCCTGCATGCCCTAAACATTTCTAATATTTATTCTTAAACATCTTGTGAGGAATAAAGTGAAATGTTTGTGATGATTAATACTACAATGTTGAAAGCAGAATGTATTGCGACTTACGGAGGGAAAGAAGCTTAGAAGGGGAATGTATTGCGACTTAGGGACGGAAAGAAGCTACGTTTTGTGGTCGCGAAACAGATTCCTCTCGTTGTACAAATTCTTCGACGCGCGGTGACCGCTGCTTCGTCGAAAACATGAAAGTTGCCATTATACTTCAGATTTTCTTTCTTGGCGCGTGGGGGTGTGTCATCTAAATAGAATTTCTCACGGTATCTCGTGTCGTTTCGTTCTCGGTTGTGTCGCTAGGAGTCGCTTGATCGCGACTGTATCGAGCAGTGCTGGCGATCATACGACTCCTAGCAGCACGACCGAGAACGACGCGAAATAACGGGAGATATTCCATTTTGATCACACACACCCACTCGCCAAGAAAGAAAAACCGAAGTATCGGAGCTTGAGGCGTTAAGGGCACTGCTTGAAGGACCTGACAGTGTGCATCATGGAGGCAGTCCTTTGAGCAACACGAGCTCCATACTTTTATTTAAATCTTGGGTATCTACGTTCACGTATACTGACGACGTACCAAAATCTTTTAACATAGAAATATTTTTCTCTGGGGAACGACTTATATGTAGATATTGCAAGCAAAAAATCAGGAACAAAAATACTCTTTGAGTTTACCTTCTTCGGAGATGAAGAAAAGAAATGCAAATTTGCATATTTTACATCCTTCAGTTATACAGTCAACCTGTAGTGAATCTTCTTGATCCAGATTAAAAAAAATGAAAGCAGTTTTTGTTGCTAATATTACACAAATCTTCTTGGTTATGAAATGGGATATAGTAAAGTAGAATGAAATTACACGTTTACAATTAAAAATTCCATTAAAACCTTGATTAATATTCGTTTTCAGATGACTTATTTCATTTCTGTGTTGTTTATCAATGCCCATTAAGAATACGTGGGAGGTAACGTGAGTGGGCTGGTGATTTCGTGAATTACTGCAATTTAGAATCTTCTACAATATTCATGCAATCTTACCGTCAATTGCATTTGCATCAATTGCATCAAGTACAATTGCATCAATTGCATCAAGTACACCCAGTGTTGACATGCAGTCTCTAGAGTAATTTTTCGTCTCCACTCTCAATTGCCATTGTCTTATCTGTAATTCGTCATCTCAAAATGCGTCTGGGAGCGTATACTACCATCCCCTCGTACTTGACTGCAGGACTTACGTGAGTACTCCTTGCCTTCCAATGGAAAGCACTTGGTGCAAGCGAGGCTGTCTCCGCCGTCAGCTCGTTTTATTGGATACATGAGCGGCGCAATTGGTGCGGGCGCTGCCATTGGCCAGGGGCGGCAGCTGCGCCCTCCGCCCCCGCGCCGGCCGACGGCGCAAACAGCGCGCAACGCGGATGCGGGGGCGGCGCGGGCGGGGCGGGCGCGGTGGGCGCGATGTTGACCGAGCGTCTGCTGGGCTGTGTTCTAAAAGCTGCCACCTCGCTCGTAAACACTCCACGACCTCCGAAGGAAAACACCGGGGGCCTGTGCCCACCGCCCACTGCCCGCCGCCCACCGCCCGCCGCCGCCCCCGCCCCCACCGGCTCTGCCGCCCCCGCCGCCCCCGCCGTCCCTGCCGCCCCCGCCGTCCCTGTCGCTCCCGCCGTCCCTGCCGCCCTCGCTGCCCTCCGCCCACCGCCGCCCGCCGTCCACTGCCCGCCGTCCACTGCCCGCCGCCCACCGCCAACCACCGCCCACCGCCAACCACCGCCAACCGCCGCCCACAGCCGCCCACCGCTGCCCGCCGCCGCCCACCGCCCACCGCCCACTGCCCACAGCCGCCCGCCGCCGCCCACCTCCCAGCCGCGAGCGCAACCCCGACAGCAACCCGCCGCAAATCTCCATCTCCCCGCGTGGAATTTGTAGGGAGCGCGAAGGGTGACTCGGCGCGGCGGCCGCGTCGGGTTTCCAGCAGTCGGCCGCGAGGAGCGCCTCCGCCTCGTCAAGGAGTAAGCGACGGGGAATCGCGTTTCCCATTGACGAGCGGAGGCACTTCTCCTCGGCTCCCTCACTTCCCGCGCGAGCTTAGGGGGCGGTTGCGCACAGTTTTATGTGCCGAGATGCGTTAGCAGTTCGTTATTCTGAGACAGGAAAATGTTTGGCATCTTGGTCTTCCTGGATCCTGTTTCCTCTCTTTATTCTAAGTCACCCGTATTCTTCAGCTGCCTCCGTGATCGCAACTTGGCTTGTTTGCCATAGAGGGCATTACGGGTCATGTGGGCGCCTTCCGTGGGACCCGCAACAGCGGCAGCTAGGGAGCTCTCGGGACCTCGGATACTTGGATTTGTGCACTTTTCTTCTACTCATTTTTTTCAATACTATATTCAAAAATACATGGTACTTCTTATACGAGTGAATATTTAATAGTATGCTTACTGTTTAACTTGAAAACTTTTATATTTTGTTTTGTGTAAAAGATTATTGTATTTTTGCAAGTATTTGCTACACAAATCGAGAAAATACGGCTTATATACGGAATTATATAATAATCACGCTCATGCGATTGACCTTCTCATAAATAGTAATAACCATGTCATACCAAGACATCTTGTAACAATATGGACTATTTCCTTAATTGTTTTTCATAATTCTCACTTAGGATAGCAGGAAACCCGACTTAAAATTTTCGAGTCTCATTTTATTCTTGACCCCCACATGTGTAGAGAGATCAATTCGAAGCTTACACTTACAACTTGTCCCTTCGGAAATGCCCCTTTGGAGGACCTCCCCCGTCCAAGTCGACATTTTTGTTCCACGTCCTTCCGAAAAGAGATCTAAAGAAATGGTGACGAAATTGTCCAGATAATTTGAAAATCCAACTCCAGGGAGTTCACGTTCACAATAAGGAACTGGGTTAGCCAGAAGAGTCTGGCAAAAACAATCCTCTAATTTAAGACAATATTCTTCTTTCCTACAATCCGTCATTCTCCTTTACAACCCTTTCTTTCATATCCTGATGCAGACAAGTCACAAAAATTCTATTTTTATATTAATTTTAAATTGAAAAGACTTAGGGAAATAAATTACGCTTTCGAGGGAAAATGTTATGTCACTACGCAGTTTTTCTAAGATTAATAACATTTATTTACTGGCATCTCGTCATTTTCATTCTTTGGTTCGTAAGTGCATTCTTTGTAGGTGCTTCCCTTAATTTGCCAGTCCGCTGCTTGTCTTTCCCTTTCCCTTTTCCAAAACCCATCTTGATCAAAAGCGAAAGACAATGTCCTAATGCGTGAGACGAGGAGATCGTTGGGCGGGGCTGCGCGCAGCCGGGCGTTGCCGAGGGTGGTGCCTCCGGGCTCCTCTCTAGACTCAGATCTTCTCCTATATTATTTCAGTAGTGTACCTTCCCGTTGCGGCTCCCACACGCAACCAATCTATAAACGAGGTCTCTAAAGAAAAAGAATTTCACAGAGACGTGACGAATTGTACTTTGACTTTAAAAATGTGAAGCATTTGTTTAAAAACGCATCTAAATATTCACGTAAAACCCGCAACGCACGCCAGGATTTTTTTAAATCTTTATTGTTAAATAAATCCAAAACGGAGCGGCCTTAAAAACTAAACTTTTAAGGCCGAAGGCCGTTCAGGGTGAATTCGCCAAAATACGTTTACTCCGACGACGTAGTCCACTCTATTCCCTGCGAGTTTCAAACTGATCTTTTAGTTTTTGACGGTTCTTAACGTCAAGCGTTGTATTGTTGCTATGGAAGGTATTGGTGTCAAATTAATTAAATTAATAGACACAACATTGTAAACTGGACAGATCGCTTTTGCATAAAAGGGTCAGGTATTATTAGTTTTATCAAATTATTATTTTACATCTCCATAACATGTTTAAAATAGCAGTATGGTGTTGTTCGACCTCGTGAGGTAGGGGCTGTGACATGTCCAATTACGTGGACCCTAAGACCGTGAGTTGGGCAACCGCGAAATTAGTTAATGTTTTAATTCGGTTCGTGACGTGGGGGTATTCCGAGATAGGTATTTCGCTTGAACCTTTTTCCTAGCATAATTTCTTGGCCTGAAAAGCCGCCGGTGAGCATTTGTATGTGTGATGAGCCCAGAGTTTATCAAGGGAAAATACCTTTTAGAACAGGGCCGATATACGCTAATGAAATGTTAGAGAAGCGCGAAATTTCTCTTCAGAGAGCGTTAGATACCGGCCCTTGTAGGCCTTACAATTACAAATAGATGGCATATGGGAAGAGAGAGTGAGACAAATTTGAAGAGATAGGCCAGACTGAAGTTTATAGGAAACTAACTAATCCGAGAAAATCTGTGCCATCCAGTAGCACTCCTTGTTCCCTTTCTCAAGACCGTACGTGTATTCGCAGATATACGTATGCAATATGCGAGAAATAAAGTTGCGGAATATCTATTTTCAGATTTTGACGAAAATACACTTTTGGAGTTCCCTGATACCGAAAAAGTGTTGTTTTTCCAAAAAGTCCGTCCATCCATCATTCGGTCGGCCAGTTAGTCAATTCGTCGGCCGTCACTCAATCAGTCAGTCAGTCAGTGTCAGTCCGTCCGTCCGTTTATTCGTCCTTCCGTCTGTCCGTCTATTCGTCCCGACAGTGGCTAGATAAGTAAGTCAGATTCTGCCTCTCTCTGGTGGAAAATTCTAATGGCCGGCTGCTCTAATCGGTAGTTTTCCGTGTTTTTCCCAATCAATACCATTTAAATGCCGGAGCAACACTGGCATGCTCTACTCTATTGCACATGTCGGGAGATCAGTCGGGTGCGCGAAGCTTGACCCTGCTGGGGCGGTGCCTCGCTGGTGGAAGGTACCTAGTGTAATGATCTGGAATCATTCTAATATCATTTAGAAACATTTTAGTGAAAAGGACCTGGAAATGCTGGACTGGATACAAAATCGGGACTATTTATGATAAACATTTTACAGAATAAACAAGTGACGGCAGTGTCACATGTAAATAGTACCTTTTGACTACAGAAACGCCAGAAGAAAAATGTATTCAGGCATCAACGTTTGATAGTACAAATTTAGAGAAGAATTTTGAAGTTTATTTCATTAAAATCGGACAACGGGTTACGTTGTTATAGTAATTTCTAGAAACTGCATAGTCGACGAAAAACTTTCAATGAACAAACGAGTGTTATGATTTGTGACGTCATTCGGAACCAAATTAATGTTTTTTTAAGATTACGGCAAAACCGAAGAATTATATGAAACTGGAAATTACGAGACTGTAGAGGAGAATTTCGGAAAATTTATTAATGTAATACCAAAAATTTAGAACACTGGGGAAGAATGCAAATAAAGTTTTTCGTATTTATAACTTAGAATTGAAGCAAAACAATCGACGAATTGCGTAGTCATACAAGGTAATATTGAGTTGTGAAATAAACTGTTTCGGCATAATAAGATGCAGAACGTCAAATCGAAGAATAAAATAGAGACATTGAGAATTTATTAAGAATTTAGAACGGTGTAACACCACAGGAAAATGTAAAACGGGCGAAATATAATTATTCCGTGTGTGGTTAAACAAGGCAATAATGGCGGCGAGTCTGTTTTGTTGAAACAAAACAGACAGATGAAATTTTAACGTAACTTTCAGCGTATGTTTTGTTGTTTTGTTTTGTTTCTGTGTTTATTCTGTGGGTATATTTATTGATACGTTCATGTTTATATTGATATGCAATGTAGATAAATGCAATTTTATAGCCTCCAGTTGAAACTGGAGGCTATAAAAAATTCGGTCAACAGTGGACATGAGATTTGGTTTCGTGGTTGCAGTGCACGCGGGCGTTGTGTTGGTGGCTGCGATATTTTTCAAAATTTGTTAAAGTTTTTCTTTCAGAGTTTTGTAAATATTTAGTGCAGTGAAATTTAGTTCTTGTCTCTTGTAGACAACGCGGACGTTGTATTCGTGGTTGCAATAATTTTCGGAATTGTAGGAGTTTTATTTTAGAGTTTTTGTGAACAGACTTAGTGGAATGAGAATTGGTATTATATTATGCAGAAGAAAATTCGTATGAACCTGATTGAAATTTTTTTGAAAGAACTTAGTGGCGCGATAGTACATCGCAGGAACAAATATAACAAGTAGTGCGAGACATTTAAATATTGGTGCATATGGATGACGCGGAGGTCAACAAACGGGGAAGTCAAACAATTTTGGTTATTTTTTAAAGAGGATAAACCAATTGATCAAGGCCAAGATTGTCATTAGTAATAAGGTAAAATAATGGCCATTAAAATATCTAAAAGAGCGTACGCATCTAAAGTAATGAGAAAATATTCTTAAAGATGAAATTTTAACGTAACTTTCAGCGTATGTTTTGTTGTTTTGTTTTGTTTCTGTGTTTATTCTGTGTGTGTATTTATTGATACGTTCATGTTTATATTGATATGCAACGTAGATAAATGCAACGAAGCATAAGATTGAATTTTCGATAATTAAACGAAGGAAGGCATTGCCAATCATAGTTTTCTCTCACATCAATATGTTTTATTTAAGTAGTTAAGATCCTGGCAGTGCTAGAAGGGGAGGCTATGTTTAAGGTTTTTCCGTATGGAGCCAGTCACAATCCGCAATTATAAATATATGTGACGAACAGCAGAAGGGGTTAACATATTTTAGAAGTGATATAATATTTATTTTGATATAGATAGCAGTAAGGGAGAGATCCCATGACTGTTACATTGGTGGTGTAACGTGATGTTGTATGTACAAGTGTTGCGTATTGTAATTAATTAAATTTGTAGTAAAGAAATAGTAAATAGAGTGAGCAAGGAGAGGTACGAACCCCGTTACGGTTACACTATGTATGGCAAAAAAATCGAAGTTTTTAAAACATCGTTATTTTCCAGCAGAAACATCGATATTCTAACACCGATAGTTCGTTTTTGATCATTTTTTCTAATTTTTATAATAATTGTTCAAAAACATCGTTGTTTTAAAAAAATCTCATGATACAAATAAAATTTCCAGTATCTAATTTCTTGGATTGCTCACAATCAACAGCCATTCATTTCTGTCACTGTTGTCGATCCCCAGACAGCACGACATCGTTTGCTATTCGCAACCTTTCTCCAGCGCTATTACCTTTCATTATTTTGTGTGGTATCGTTAGTCTGGATTTTGAACCTTCACTACATAGAACATTGATTAGATAATTAAGATGACAAATTTCAGGGAGAATATACATTAAACTAATATTTATGTACTATATATCACATCAGAACTAGGAAATTTTACTTGGATATGTTTCATCATATTTAAAACATCGATGTGTTTTGTCGATGGGCATCGACATCGGAAACCTTCTGTTGATGCATCGAAGTATCGTTGTCTCGATGTTTTGCTAAAATTTGCCATCACTAAAGGTTGGGGAAAATGTTGTTGGGGAAAACCGCAACCCGACGAGTAAGTTGGCGCCGCATATCGGCATCCAGTGGGAGACCATGACCGCCACCCCTCACGGCAAAGGCATTAACTACACTTCCGGGCCTAATTACTTTAGCAGGTGACGCGCCCGGAACCATCAATTACGTAGTTGAAAATGTATCTTTGTTATTTTTGGGGTGGCGCTTCCCATAAAGCCCGTGGGACAGACAAACTTTTCTCAAAAGTGGCTTCAATTTTTCATTAAATATATTGTAAAAATAGTGCAATACACTTATAAAGTTGGCAGAGGTCCAATTTTCACTGTTAACTCTGAATTTTCGAAAATTGCAAATTAATGTTATTACAAATGTTTTCGAATTAACTACATTATTAAAAACGGTTATTTTCTTCAAATGAAGGCTTTTCTTCAAATTTATGTATATCATTAATGTCAAGTGCAAATTTTAGAAAATAGATCTTTTGCTTAGTTTTCCGTGAAATATAGGCAATTTTAAAAACATGATTTTCTCAAAACCTACTCCAAGTTATTTCTTCTCCGTCCTGTTTGAACGAATAATTTTCACTGAATAACGTGGTATAAATGCCATTTTGATGTAGTCTTGATTTTTCAACAATTACACAAATGTAACTTTTTTAGAATCTCTCACGTCGTATCCATTCAATATTGTTTCTTCATTGGAGTATTATTGTTTTTATTGAATTCGAGGTTGTATTTTTTTAATTTATCCCAACCCGAAGCAATCGGCATTAGTTGCGTTTTGTATACACTATTGCATTTGTGATTACAGGTGGGTCAGAAGATTTTTTATGACTTTTCTCAGTTTATTTTTTCAAAGTTTTCTGTAAAATTTAGTTCAAAATTACTCATTTTCAGAGACCCTCAAACGACATTCTCTCAGAAAACGTTCCAACTTTTTCTATGAAAATTTGTAGAATGATTCTTACTGTATTATTATTGAAGTCGTGCTTCAGTTCTGCTACTAGGAGTCCGAAGAATTGAAAAAATGTGAAAAAGAACTGTGTGATGAAATGCATTTTTCGGTAAAACATTATTTCCTGAATATAAATATTACATGGAATAAAAAAGAACCTTTGTGTTAATGATATGTGCTGCATGAAAATTGAATATTCTCTATTTTCTGTAGACTTAGATAATTTTACGAAAATTGTTTTTTATTTAGTGTGAGGATGTATTTTTTTGTAGTTTACCCCGTTCGACTTGAGGTTTTCGGAGATTTTAAGTACAATTCATATGGGTTTCTTTATTAAAATATTCTTGTTGAGTATTACATAGTTCAGTGGAACTTACACTATACATATGTTGATTCATATGGTAATGGATCATCCACAGGCTAACGTGGTAAGCAAGGTGTACCGTATCTCTTTAATGCCTGTTAATCGATTTTAAAATTGAGGTGTTGGTCAGAGTGGAGGAAGGGGAAATAGAACGGGAGGTGGTTGAAGAGGATGCAGGTCCAATTTTTGGTGTTGTGTGGAAGAGGTTCTTAGCACTTTTTTTTTAAACATTTGTTGCGTCTTTGCGCAACGCGTCTCTAAAGCCCTTGGTTGCGCGTTGAGCGCGGAGTAATCCTCCATTAATTTATCAGCGCTCTCTTTACTCCACATGGCGCTACATTAGACTGTCGTGTCTCGTCATTGTCAAGAGGACCGCTAGGTAGCATCTCCGCGTACGCGCCTCACACCGCGCCCCCCTGCGTCACTACCTAGCGGCCAGAATTGGGAAGGAATAAGGAAGGGGGTAAGGTTTAGGACACTTCACAGGGGTTGGACTAGCCCTTGTGAAGCAGCCGAACTCGTTTTGTCGAAACAAATTTCACATGAGAATCGATGGGAATAGAACCCGGACCTCACTGGTGACACTTCTGCTCATCAGTACGGTCTGAGGAAGGCCACAACATGTTGGCCGAAACGTCAGCCACTACGACAGAGACGCGGATCATCCCGGATAGCCAAGATAATACAAACTCCGGCCGCGGAAGCCTACGCAATCATATGAGGAGTAGATGTGTTTGCTCAAGATAATCAGTTTTATAATATACATATGAAATGTTCATAATATTTTAAAATTAATAGAATAAACCCTTATCTGCCGTCATTTGTGATTATAATGTGTTGTTTTTTATGCAAGTTGCAAGTGATGTATCGAAAGCTGTTCACGATTCGTTCTCTACCGCGAACAAACGTGTGTGTGAGGTTATACCTTTGCGAAGTGAAAATAGCAATTTTTTAGAGAAGGAAGATCGAATGATTTTAGATGCAAAGAGAAGTAAGTGTATATGAAGGCAATGTCGACCAGTAGTTTCACACATTGATTCCTTTACAAAAACTGCCAGTGATTGTAATTAATTGTGAAGCAGTACGTTTTTAAGTTGTTATGCTTTACGGATAGATGGAGTTACTGGAACAACGCAACATGTACATTAGGGTGTCCCTTATTTTCCGACTTTCAAATTTTTGACCGCTCACTCTCCAATTTTGTTCCAATGTACTTAAAACATGCCTATACAAAATTTTTTTGAGATCGGAGTATTCTAATCTGTGCCGACTTGAGCGCGAATTCGCATGACTGACATGTCCAGAGCATGAATTTTAATCGATCGTATCACTCGTGTTCACAGATTGCTAATCTAACAATGTCATATGTTAGTGTCATATGCAGTGCCGAAGAACGTGTGTTTTTATTAGGAGATAATATTAACTATTAATGTAAAACACCAAATAAACGGACACAATTGACCATCAGTCAAGTGCTTGATGTTTTATTTCACAACATATGGGAAGTAAAATGAACAGTTAGGGCAAGCGATAAACTTGTGGTTGGTGAGAGAATGATATTTTGCGAGAAAGCAAGAATTTCAACAAGAGCTAATCAGCATTGTTCGCAAAAACTTATTAACTTGTACTATTCGAAGTGAAGAAAATTACAAAAAGCGCAAACAAGTGTGAAGATATTTTTAAGCATCATGAAAATGAGTTTAAAAATAAATTGAACAATGTATTTGATATTGCACATCCGAATGCTTTACAAATGATTATGTTGGAAGAAGAAAGGCTGTTTTTTATTTCGGCAGAGAGAGCCAGGACGTAAAAGTTATCTTGAAGGACTGGACGAACATCTGGCGGATAAAGAAGAAAGGGTGAGACAAAGAACATTACAAGAATAAAAAAGATTACAAATTCTTTGATGTGATACAACTGCATCAAACACTTGACGTCTTGAAGGAGTATACGTCTTTCTTGAAGAAAATTTGGACAGAGCATTATTCTTTCCGTGCCGTCATTACATATATAAATACCTATTTTATAATGTGTGTTTGAATGTAAAATACATTATGTAGTAAGCAATCCTGACATCACTTTTTTAGCATTTTAAAAAAGTTAAAAAAGATTTAACGCCATTAATTTTCAAAGTCGCAAAGAGAAAATGGTAATATTCTTTAACTAGCGTACCCGTGCGAGAACTCTCGCATGTTAAACCCCACACTCATCCCTTCTATTTCCATTCTAAGAGGGAAATTTGTTAACGAAACGTGTTTATTTGTTTAAAAATGTATAAAGGTAACTTGCAATCTACTAACACAATATCAAATAAAATAAAAAACAAAGTAATTGACGTTTAAAAGAAATTTCTAACTAAGATTTAATCAGAATTATGGAGAGCTTTCTTGAAACAATTCACAACACTTCCTTAAAGACACCATTTGAAGTAATTATTCAATATTCTTTGTCAGTTAGGTTTTAGTTTTTCGTGATAGTCACAAAAATATTAGCGTTTACTTTTGAGAAAGCTACGTGTCTGAATCCGTTGACTTAAAAATTTCATCGAATGATAACGAAAATATTGGTACAGATAAAACACAAACACAGTCTTCACTCTTCACTGAACACCCACGCCTCTCCACAATTAAGTATACAGCACTTATAGACCATGAAAAAACGTTAATTGAATAGTTTCACTACATGCGCAAGAAACCATCTTCATAGGTATAGGAATCAAGCAACTATTATAGTACTTCTAGTTGTTACTGGAGAGCAAATCTTGAATTAATGATTATGCAAATAAACCTCGTCGGACTGCATAAACTACGGTGTTAACAGAAAGCGTAAATAAAGATTGTCGAATCTAAGCCTTCTAAGCGTGTCGCCTCAAAAATTGCTACCAGCAGGAAGGGCTGAAATATTGAGGTGGCCTTGACAGTATTGAAACGTGGAACCGAAAATTTAATTGAATGGATCGGAGAATATCTCATCTTGTAGATTATTGTATGAAAAACGCTTCTTTGAGGCTTTTCGCTTCAAAATTCTACTTTTTAAGGCTCTAAAACGCTTTGTTTATGAGTTATTTGCCGATGTATGTTGACATGTGATGCGGGTTGCATTTTACATGAATATTTCGATGCGTTTTTTTAAAGAAATCATCCATATTTTTAAACTCAAAGTGCAATTCGTCAAGTCTCCGTGAAATTCTCTTTCTTTGGAGCCCTCATTTGTAAAGATTGGTTGCGTGTGAGAGCCGGAACCCAAAGGTATACTACTGAAATAATAAAGGAGACGATGAGTCCGATTTTAAAGAAATGTTGAACTTTTATGAAAGTAACAAACTAAAGATACATCTTCCCGGGCATTGCATCGAACTCAACATAGATGGCAAGAGATATTAAATATTTAAAATGTTTCTGCTCAGATCAGATTTTAAACTAACTTGTGTAGTTAAAAATTCCTTAAATAATGTCTCTCTGTTGTTCGTAACTTTATGTCAAACTGTGGCTTTAGGGCAGTGCAGCTGTAAAAGTTCCTTATCAGGGTACTTTATAAAAATTTCTAAAATTGCATAAAAGATAGATTCCACAATTTCAAAAGCAAGTTTAAAACAATTTAGACACCGTATGTAGTATTTATTAGAAGAATTGTCTGTCGTACTCTCTGATGAAGCAGGCGTACAAATAAAAATGAAAGTGGTAGCAAATTTAGACTGAGAAAATCTACACATGGAAGAGAATTCCTTTTTGAAAATAATTGGACGAAGAATAACATGGCAAGCGCAATTATACACTGATGACCGTTCTTGAATTGTTAATTAGTTATTAAACAATACATCTTATTCAATTTAATCTTCATTTCAGTGAAAATAAGCCGATTCTGTATCAATCAAAAGCAGATACCTGTTCTCTTGCCTGAAGATGGGTATTAGTTTTATTCAAAACTGTCCTTTAACCTGGAAAAGCAACTTCATATTTAGAAGCTAAAAGGTTATTTATAAAGTTGAAAAGCTGTGAATGACTGCCGGAAAGACCTGTTGAATCAATGCAAGATTTTCATGGACTACTGAATGTAGATGAGGAGCAAAAGCAATTTTTGTTGAGTTGTTCAAGAACATCGTTCAGTGTAATCATATTGCAAGAAACAAACACTGAAAAAAAGTACCCATAATAAAAGTTAAAACCATAACACAGTCTAAAGAGTAAAAATTAATTAAATTATAATATAAAATTATATATTAAAAATTTATCAATAGTTTTCCATTGACTTAACCCAGCTAAACCAATGATCCCTAACATTCAAATTTCGCGCCCAAGTCGGCACGGGTTAATATCAACCTATTGAGATGAACTTTTATTTTTGAGTAAATTGGACTCAATAGAAAATATTTAGGGGGTGAGCCCCAAAAAAATTGCAAAAATAATTTTTTGGGCAATATAAGGGACACCCTAATGTACATATTAATGTAAATATAAAATACTTCAATTACTTTTTTAAGAAAACTTTTTAACTCTGGGTTCACCATTAATAGTGTTTGTGTGTTCCAGAAAATATTTTGTTGATTTTTTGATTTCCATGTTGTGTTTTTCATGTGCCTTTTCTAAAGTTCTTCCTTGTGTGCGATGAAATCGCAAGGTTCAGCTAGTACACGCTTAAGACTGATAACAAGTAAACTGTCCTTTTTTGTGTCCGTGCTCTGATAAATTATTTAACTGCAACCATGTCACGCCATTCATGTAATTAAGTGCGAAACAAATGGAAGCTTTGTGAACACGAACTTCAAAAGTCGAGACGGAACAAAAAGCTAAGTTCTCAAAAGTGAAAGTTGAAGGAAGAAGTAGAAACTAGCAAATATTAGTCGGGCTTAAAAGTTCGTCGTTAATGGATGAGCAATTCTGTCAACATGTCGAGAACCATTGGAAAACACAAACAACACAATGGAAGGACAAGACTGACAATGCAGAATCGCGCGGGTGGGCAGGCAGGCGAGTGTTTGAATAATCAAAGTGTAGGACGACGGCCAACTGCCGGGTGCGGGGGCGTTGGGAATCGGGAAAACCGTCCTCGTTGGCAGACGTCATTCTGTGCACACGTTCATCTCCGCCCCTTCCCCCGAGATTAAACTTGACGAAAATGCCAGAAATGCGGTTCCCCTCTCCACGAATGGAGCCGCGCTTCTCTATCTGGAGCTCCTGAGACGGACACTCGGCGCGGGACACAAACGCCTTTCGAAGTAAAAATCTGCCTCAAAGTGCCTCGCAAATTTTACAATATAAATTTCTGTTGTTAAATATTTATCGTTAGTGTTGTTTCTTGTGAATCGATAACATCGTTTTATCAATATCAAATCACATCATGATGTGGATAAATCTGCGTTACCGGAAAAAATGAAACGAATTTTAGAATTACGTAAATGTGTACATTGTAACTAAGAACGTACCACTTTTAATGCATGATAATACGAAACCAATGTAAAAGATGAGAGCGCAGTGTATTAAAAATGTCATGTAAGATGTACAATTCTTAAAAATATCCTTTAAATATTAGGTAAAATCCTTGTAGTTTCTTGTATTTTAAATTATGTCTCGATACCAATTAACATTCGAAATATTTGTTCAATTTCGACAGCATCGACTGATTCATAGTTAGTTGATATTAAGTAGGTCCGGGTTCAGAAAGTCTTAAAGGAGGGCACATATGATCTTCCTTTGTGCACATTTTATGTAGGCAATTACATATTAAATTATTGTGTAACATAATAATATGAAATACATTACTAAATTGTACATCTACAAAATATTACATTAATATATTAAAAGTACTTATGGACATATGAATAAGGACGTATTTAAAGTTCTTATTCATATTGAAACATTTCTAGGGAAAAGTGTGTATGTATGTGTGTGGGGGGAAGGGAGGATGAACCCCTAGCTTCCCCTAGGTGTCGCCCCAGAAAATGGAATCGAGTTTCGCAGCTCGTAGCTCTCTAAATGAGAAGCAGTTGAACTGGCAGACTTTAGCGTTGAATGTAGGGAGGGCCGGGCTTTGGCGCAAACGACCGAATTGCCTCCCGCTCAGGGGGATAGTTAGCTCAGGGAGAACATTTCCGTTGTGTCTGCAGAGGCTCTGACCGGGAGGACCCAGAACGCGAGTCCCCGACGTGGCGGATTTTCTACTTTACCTACATAGCGAGGTCGAATTCGGTCAGTGTACCGGGAGAGGCGGATCAGAACATCAACTGATGTCATTGCAGAGCCTCTGACGCGGAGGTCGTAGGTTCGAGCGCCGACGACGGCAGGATTTTCGACACAAGGTTGGCAGTTAGGTCGAATTCAGCCTCTGTCTGGAGAAGAATTCTAGCGGCCGGCAGCTCTGATCGGTAGTTTTTCGTGGTTTCTCCGATCAACACCAGGCCAATGCCGGAGCGAATCCTAACAATATGAGCCACGGACCGCTCGCGATCTCCATTTCCTCGTCCTCTTCCTATCCTCACCCTTTACTTACATTAACATTCACTACACTGCCGCACCGAGAGAGGTCAGTCGAGAGCTTAGCTTGCCTAGACTGGGGCTGTGAGCTCCGCCGGGGGAGATACCTGAAGGCAGGAAATCACCGAGAGCCGACGGGAGCTGCGCGCCGGAACTCTCCCTCCAGCGGATAAGGACCACCGCCACCTCCCGCGATAAAAACATTCATTACACTTACAGAAGCGCAATGACCACGGCAGTTGTCGTGCCCGCGTGCGCCCAGTGCTGCGGGGAAGACGGCGACTGTGCTGGAGCGTGTCGGGTCACGCAGCCGAGGAGCCGATGTGGCACAGTGCGGGCGGCGGGCGCCGCGGGCGCGCTGGCGAACGCGGCCGCGGAGGCGCCTTCGACAGCGGCGCAAACACGCGCGTCGCCTCGCGTCGCCTCGCACGAGCAAAACGCCTCCGCGCAAACACGCGGCGCGGGTCAAGTGGCCGCCTCCGTCGCCGCGGCGGCCTCGCGCGCTCTCCCGGCGCCGCGACGCCCCCAACGAAACAAATTCAACAAACCTCAACAACAATTTAAAAAAACAACAACTAGTGGTGCTTCAGAATGGCACAGACTTTCCCGTATTAGTTTTCTATTTCCTTGAATCACAGCTAGCAATTCATACTTGCCACATACTCTTGCCAGCTGCCATCTATCGCCGCCCAAACTCCATGCTTTTGACATTTTACTAATTTTTAGCTTGCCTAGTGGTAGAACGAAATATTAATTTTAAAATATTAAAGAACACTATAACTTAAATGGCAATTTTCTTTGAGACATTTGGAGCCGTTTTTAAGAAAATGACGTTTAAACGCAACTAAAAATGCGAAATTTGAAGCTCCTTTTCACAGAAAATTTATGAGTTTTAGAAAAACTACGTTTGAAGTCATTTGAAGCATTTTAACTTACAAATAAAATAATGTTTAAAAATTGCCGGAAATATGCATATTAACGGTGTGAGAGATCTTTCAAAAAAATTAAATTTGCTTAATATTTGCAAAAACCAAAAATACCCCAAATTGAACTTTACGTCATATTAAAGGGTGTAATTAGCACTATCCGTTCGACATGTTTGAAGAAAACATTTGGAGCCATTTTTTTTTTGAAAATGGTGTTTGAGTGTTTCTGAAAATGTGGACTTTTGAGCTATTTTTCTCAGAAAACTATTCGATTTCCGTGAAACTTTGACATTATGTAAAGCACATGTACTCATTAATATAATAATGTGAACAAATCGCCGCTAATGTAAATAATAACGACGCGAGAGACAAGTCAAAAAAATTACATTTTTGTAATTTTTGAAAAAACAAAAGAATAGAGCAAAATGGCGTTAATGTCATTTCATAGACCACACTTAGCACTATCGCACTATCCCTAACAAAAGTTTAAAGAAAAAATTGGGAACCGTTTTTGAGAAAATCTTGTTTTTGTTTCGGCGCGCTCTCCCGGCGCCACAACGCCCACACCGGCGCTTTCGGTAACGAGGCTCAGGAAGCGATAATGTCGCTACCTGAAAACAATGTTCAGCTGATCCTGACTATACGGTACCCTTGCTGTCACGGCCTCCTTAATACGGTCGTAAGTATCATTCACTGCGCAGTTTGAATACTGAAGTGATTTTTACTTTCCCGTATACGTACGTATACACAGAGTGATATACGTAGTATAGGGAAAGTTATGTAATGCTGCGCGAAAAAATGGCCAATTTTCGGCGGAAAAAAATTAATTGCCAGGCCGCGAAAACGAATAAGTGGATAAAACCAGTTGCTAAATTAAGAAAAAAATCCCCTAATACGTAGTGTAGCCAGAAACCCTGATTTATAGGTTCTTGATACCGAAAACCCAATTGAAAGGAAAACGTCCGTCTGTCCGTCCGTCCGTCTGTCCGTCTGTGAACACTGCTAGCGCCTAAACCACACGTACGATTTCTTCCAAAATGGACATTCTCCGGTCGATCTCATTCTAGACAAAGCTTTGAGATTTTGAAAACGATTCTTGAAAATTTGGGGGTACTTTATATGAAGCCCCCGGGAATTTTCAAAATTTTCTCAAAAACGGCCCCCAAATTTTTTCTTTAAATTTCTTGTATGAATAGAGTAAAATACATTTTTTAACATGGCATAGGTCCGATTTTCACGGATAATTCTGTATTTTCGAAAATTGTGAAAGTTTGAATTTTTTTTCGGCGTCTTTCTCCAGCTACAAAATTGAAGATAGAGATTTTTTCTTCAAATAAAATTTGTTCTGCATATTGAGTTCTTTCATAAAGGTCTTGTAATTCTTTCTCAAAATTTTAGTAGTTTTCGTGCAATGTTGCGTGCAATATGTGCAATTTTAAAAAATTACAAAAAACAAAATTTTCTCAAAAACGGCTCCAAATTTTTTCTTTAAACTTTTGGTAGGGATAGTGGTAAATGTACTCTATCAATGACATAAAAGCCATTTTGGTCTATCGGTTGGTTTTTTCAAAAATTACAAAAATGTAAATTGTTTTACTTGTCTCTCACGTCGTTATATTTACATTATCGGCGATTTTTTCACATTATTATATTTACGAGTATATATGCTTTAAATAATGTCCAGTAAAGTTTCTCGAAAACACAACCGTTTTCTGTGAAAAGTAGCTCAAATTTCGGCATTTTCAGAAATGCTCAAACGCCATTTTCTCGTATATGGCTGCAAATATTTTCTTGAAACCTTTGTAACGGATAGTGCTAATTACACTCTTTAGTACAGCGTAAAGTTTATTTTGAGATTTTTTTTGTTTTTTCAAAAATTACATAATTGTAATTTTTTTGAAAGATCTCTCACATCTTTAATATGGACATTACCAGCAATTTGTGAACGTTATTATATTTGTTAGTGTAAGTGCTTCAAGTAACTTCAAATAAAGTATTTTGAAAACTCAAACATTTTCTGTGAAAATGAGCTTCAAATTTCGCATTTTTAGTAGTGCTAAAACGCCATTTTCTCTTGAACGGCACATATTTTTTAAAAGAAAATTGCCATTTATGACTAGGGTTTATTGTTCTTTAATATTCTAAAATTAATGTTTCCGTTCTACCAATAGGAAACCGAAAAATTAAGAAAATTATAAATAAATGTACTTTTGGCGGTGATAGATGACAGCTGGCAAGAAAGAGTATGTGGCAATTCCGAATAGCTAGCGAAGACCCAAGGAAATAGAAAACTAATATGGGAAAGTCTGTGCCATTCTGTAGCACCACTAGTTATAAAAGTGAATTGGTAATTATGCGATGGATAGACTCAAGGTTGTTTATAGTGAATGCGAGGACCCGAGCCTCACCGTGACTTGGATCCGGGCAAGCGATGCGAGAAAACTTACCTTTGAAAGTAATTTGGCATTATAATGCGCCGGGGACAAAATCGCCTGTCGGTACGATACGTACGAACTTAGTAAGAAGGCGTAATAGCAAGGGGTACCGAACAGTCAGGATCAATCCAACGTTCTTCTTCTTGCTTTGAAGGATTAGCGCCTCTTCCGTCTTCACATGCACCGCAAGACTAAAGGCCGCTCCACGATAGCCCGTGGTCGGGAACGGCAACGCGAACGCAAAGAAAGTTGAAAGACGGACATCTCAGGCAGGCGTTCACAACATGACGGGAACGCGAAGCTTGACGGGAACGGGAACGCGAAAGATGGTCGACATATATCTCGGCCCGGGAACGGGAATGACCAATGAGAGTACAGCAAATGGAGGCGAAGCTTTCCAGCTGATCGAGCGCGCGGCCTGCGCGCGAAACTGGTCTGGTGCTGTGTTGAGGTTACAGCGTGGATTTTGCGAGGTTAGGGTTTGAGGAGGATTTAGTTAGTTGTTGTTGAATTGTTTTAGTTATTTTTAGTGATTTCAGTATTTTTCGTTTTCTATTCATATTAATACATAGAATTAAAATTTCCCACAAAATAATTTTTTATGTTTCGTTTAAGTATATTGGAGTTTATTGATTAAATTTCTTTGTATTTTCCATAAGTTCTTAGTAGTTTTGCATTTTTTTCATTCTGATGAATTATTTTTAATTAATATTCTTTCGTTAAAGAATTCATTATTCATACTATCACACGCAAAAAAACTGACAGATGGCAAAGCAAAGAGTGAACAGAGTAGCGCAGCTAAGTGCTATGGTTTTGGCGTCTCTTTCCTGAAGTACTCGTTTTTGCCGCTACAGGTTCATAGCGCTATTCCTCTTCCCGCTGGCGTTTATTGTGAAGCGCACGTCCCTCGCGTTCCCGTTCCCGTCCACGCCTTCGCGTTGCCGTTCCCGTTCGCGGGCTATTGTAGAACAGCCTTAACCCTTAGTCTAGTGACGGCAATCCATCTAGGGACAGTGGCACAAAATTCCACTCAGCTTGTTCGGAAGCTGTGAGGTGGCAGCCCCATCACCGAACTTAACCTGCGCAGCTCCCGTAACGTGGCCAGGAGATTTTCATAACTACTGTCTTTCTTCACAATGCACAACCGGACGGATTACGGAAAACAATGTTCATTTAGAAATGAAATTTTCATCAACTTCAAGGATTGAGCCTCCTGGCCCTTTCCGGCTCCTTACAATTGGTTTCGCCATTTCTTCTTTGGTCTTCCTAATGACCTTCTTCCTTCTGGAACGTATTGTTTGATGGCTTTTGTCAATTCATATTATAAATCACTAAAATTCATTAAATGAATGTAATTAAAAATTAACTTGAGACTGTTACTCACTGTTTGGCCATTTCTTATATCTTCTTGAATGTACTGTGTTGCAGAAAAGAAAACCGGTCTCCCTTCCTAATATTAAGGAAAGTACAAGATCTGATGTAGTATCATTAATAATTGTGAATTGAACAAGTACCTAATTTATTTAAAATGTTCTCTGGATATTAAGTAAAGTAATATTTTCTTAGATTTTAAATCATATTGTGGGTTAAATCGATTTTTTCTTTAATTTAACGTCAAAGAACTATGACATTTAAATGAAAGAAAAAAATACATTTGAATTGTCCACAAAGAAATCAAGAGACTATCTCATCACTAAAAGACCACATTTGTATGTTCTAATTATCCATTCAAAAGTTTGTATAATAAAAACTTCGAAGACATGCACTGAAATATGCCCTATCAAGTAGTGTATTCTCACCGTTAAAGAAAAGACATTTCTGTTCCGTCTCCGATTTCCCTGAAGCTTTGAGAGGAACACCGTAGTCATGTTTTCGATTGAAGGCAATGCAAAAGTTCGTAAGCATGAGAAAATTTTACGATGTGCACGTTGGTATATCTTACTCGAAACAATCGTAATTTCGCAGAGAAATATTTTGGATAATTCACGCACAAAAAATTGATATTAATAAGAACAAACTTCGTAAATGCAAATGCACTTTGAAATACATGTGAGTAACGATAAAGATTTGAAAGAAAATGTGCAGAAGAGCGCGCAGTTGGCTGAAATGAAATGCTTGTTAAGAAAACTGAAATAATGCAGTAAGATACACTATAAAATCTTTGTTTTTAATGATTGGAAATTGGATATTTCACACACATATCAAGTTAGCATATTTGCTGCCGGGAGGAGGACATTTTCAATTTGCTTTAAAATTCGTTCTCCACTCATCATCATATCGATCGTTAATAGAAGAATTGATTGTGAGGATTCAGTAGCAATTCTGCCAAAATTCGTATCGTGTAGACTTACGCGGTACCTGTAATCGGAGATATTCCTACCCGGTAACCCTTCAACCTTTTCAACCGTTTGCCAGTACCCTGCCCAGCTTCCAGCTTCCCTGCTCCTATCATCCCTCTCGATTCCCACCCTGCCCCCGCCAATACACCATCCCTGGCACCGCCCCTGCCCCTGCTTCCTCCCCAACAAGTCCCGAATCCGTCTTTTAACGCTTCCACCCCTGCCGCCGCCGCCTCCGCCTCATCCCCTACTCCACCATTCCTGCCGTGGCCCCGCTCCACCCCTGCATTTATCGGAATCTCTGCCCCCTTGCTCTTGCAGTGGAAACGTTCGAACACGAGGCGAGGCGAGATGAGGTGAAGCAAGGTGAGGCGAGGTGAAGCAAGGTGAGGCGAGGTGAGGCGAGGTGAGGCGAGGCGAAGCGAGGTGAGGCGAGATGAGGTGAGGCGAGGCGAGATGAGGTGAGGCGAGGTGAAGCGACGTGAGGCGAGGTGAGGCGACGTGACGCGAGGTGAGGTGTGGTGAGATGAGGCGAGGTGAGCCGAGGCGAGATTGAGGTGAGGCGAGGCGAGGCGAGGCTAGGTGAGGTGAGGCGAGATGAGGCGAGGTGAGGTGAGGTGAGGTGAGGCGTGGCAGGGCGGGGCGGGGCGGAGAGGAGCGTGGCGTGGCGGGGCGGGGCGTTCCTGGGCGAGGCATGACGAAGCGAAGCGGTGAGGGTTGGGGCGGAGCGAGGCGGGGAGGGGTGGGGCGAGTCGGGGCGAGCGGGGCGGGGCGGGCGGAGCGGGGCGGGGCGGGCGGAGCGGGGCGGGGAGGGGCGGGGCGGGCGGAGCGGGGCAAGGCGAGGCGAGGCGAGGCGAGGCGCTTGTGAAAAGCCGGGTGTCGGCTTTCGCTCCCGGAAGCAGCAGAGGGCGCCGTTCAAGGAGGGCGCGCGGCGCGGTCGAGTGCAGACACCTCTCCAGGCTGCGCCCCCCCCTCGCCACAGAGCCGCGTTAACGCACGGGTCCGACGGTCCCGGACCTGGGCCACGAATATTCCAGGGCCCCTGATCATTCTTAAAAAATTATTTAATACTAATTTTTTTCAAAAAAAATTAAAAAGTTACGTATGATTAAACTATAAGCAAAAAATGGCATAACGGAGTGATGTGTCATTAGATAATATTTATAAGTGGACTGTTGCTGGTTGATGCGAAAATGTCACTCGGTGGTGAGATGCTTAGTTGATTTTTTTAACAAAACCTGTCTTTAAACTGGGGAGGGGGGAGGTCGGTGAAAGTAAGAATGTGGGGCTCCCAAATTAACGTAGGCCCAAGGGCCCCCGAAGCTGTTAAAATGGCCCTGCTCCCCCGCGCTGCGTTTAAGGGGAGGTTGCACAGCCTGTCTCTGTAATGTTAATTGTGTTGTGTTTATGTACTTTTATCTCTAAAACTATTTTATGAAGCTCTGTGAAATTTTCCGCATTCTTTTATAGAAATATTCTTTACGCAGAGTTTTGTGACGATTCAACGTCATTTTTGTTGTTTCATAACTTTTTTCCAACATGCTGGTTTTTAAACATTTGTTTTGTAAATTTAATCTAAATCTGAGTTTCGAATAATTGAATTTTTCTATAAAAAAACAACAAATCGCAGCAAATACATGATACATAGATGATGAAAATGTCGTAGTTATGTGCAATAATTTTTGAGAAAAAGGTACATGAAGACAAAAAATAATAATTTTCGGGAAATGCAGGATTTGTGACAACAATAATCTAGGACAGTCCTGGTGCATATTGTGACTCTTCAGTACTTTTATCATTCTCTGAATTTTTCTCTTTGTTCCTACAAATATTTGCAATATGTTTTCTACCTCTTCTTCTGCCTTTTGGCCCTGTGACTAAGTATTGGTGTGGTATAGTAATGGCTTGTAGTGATTAAGACTGTATAAGATAATTGGCGCGACTAGAATTTTAAATGGCATTTTCAAGCCCTTTGGAACAAAATATCTCGAAAATGCATATTGGACTACATTACGGGAATATTAAAGATTCAAAATAGCACAAAAAACATAAATGAAAATTTTGTTTCTATGACGAGTCCCCTAGATGTAGTTGCAGCATTTCACTTTCTGGAAGGCAATGAAGAGCTAATGATAGGTTCATTTCAAATCAGGCGTTCTTCCCTAGCTGAAAATGTGATTTTATTTTTACTATTACCCTGTATAGAAATGATTCAATTTTAATAACTCATTTATTACGTCATCTTTTGTTAATTTGTTTTTTTAATGAATGAATCACCCTTTTATTGGCATTGTATACGACGAAAAGCACAATTTTTGCCCCGAGGATCCTCTCTACGTATATTATAATTCGCTGAAAATAGAGGACGGCTTTTGACAATTTGTAATAAATCGACACAAAACACAATAAATGTGCTATTGCTGAACAGAGAAGGTTCTCCTGTCCTGCTGCCAATAAAAGTAAGACGATAATAGTTAATGTTTTCAGATTATGACAAAATTCTACTGCAACAGACATCATAATCGCGCAAAGCTAAAAAAACAATGCATCGTAAGGCCTTGCAATTAGCTTTTTGTGTTCCATATGGTCATACAATTTATGGATCTTGTAATGAAGGTGACAGATGAAGGATGACGGATGGTGGTGGTGCCTGATGTAGAAATGATTAAGAATAGGTGCGAACATGAAATAAAAAATAAGGGAAATAAGAAAACCGCAGGTGGAACTTCAATGGTTTTTAAGTTGTATTCCACAAAATGATACGTTTTTGAACTTTCTATTACATTTTGGGTACTTGTGTATTTGAAAATGAGAACGAAGTTTGTGAATACACATTTATTGAACACAACATAAAACATACATGGGCCCGCGTGAGGCGCGGCTGTGTCGGTACAGTAGGCTGAGACTTCCCTGCTGGGCGAAGTCACCGGGTTTATAAGCGTCGCCAACCAACGGGGAAGCCATACGGCGACATGGTTTTTCTTTATTTATGTCAAAAACAGTTAAAAACTGAGTGTGAAGAGCTGTGGGGAGAAGTGAATTCTGTGCACGTTTTCATAATTCTGTGGTCTCTATCCTAAGCCATATTCTAGTCGAATTTTGAATAGAGGAAAAAAAGAGCATTTTTTCAAGTTTTGTAGACTAAATATTCACTCCTATATAATAAAATCTATGTGGAAGCTTTGCTAGGCAGCTTCGTCGTCTCGACTGACCGCTGCCCCGATTGCTGTCGCGCGTATTTTGAAAGTCCGGCACGTACACTGCAATACTCCCACTTTGTAGTAGGGGTGTGGGCGGAAAAGAGCAGAAACCCGAAATCTTTGCAAAATTAAATTGAAGGGAAAAGACAAAGTTCCATGACAATATTAAAGAGACTGTTTGGTTTTCTGCACAATTTAATCTTACCTTCCAGCAAAGTTAGAATAGTTACTCTCGTATAGTACCTGGCTTATGATACTGTAAGGCACACTTCACACGCTGGCCGTTCGCAGTTAGCGTCTACTATGAAGTAATTTTCAGTTTTAAAACTGGTATTTACAAGTTCGGAATTATCGCATGGGCCAGATTGATAAATGATTTCTTTATCGTAAATGTTGACATAACGTAAAAAAAAAGAACACAAAAAATAACATTTTCTTACAAAACAAACATCGATATTGAAAACTTAACCTCCACTAACTTGTCTTAAATTATAATTGTAATTATAATTATAAAATGTAATTATATACAAAAATAATTGATTTTTCAAAAACACGGTGTATTAACAAATGATCCTAGAGGTTGCACAGAATTCTGTACTTAGATCAGTACTCTTCAGTCTACAGAATTCAGTAGATTACTATCCTAATCTCTAGCGACTGGGGTAGATATTCGATATTGCTTCACCCTCTCACAACTTGCTATCAGGGCTGAAAGATTTTCTTCCCATTTTCCCATTTTTACGGAACCCTAATAGTAGAGCTGAAATATGCCTTTAAGCAAATTATCAAAAGAGAGGAACCTGGTTCTATAAGCACATTTTCTTGAAAAATTTAGTCATGTTTAAGAAAACTGTGTGTTCGCGAAATTTGATGAGAAATTATTTAAGCATTTGTACTCACAAATGTGATAATTCACGAAAATACCCGTATGTATATTATAAATAGTTTCGTATAAAACTACAGCAGTGTAAATATTACTTTATAAACGAGTATTTCAAAGAAATTACATGCAAAAAGTTTCAAAAACTCTCCATCTCCAATAATGTAGATGTTGGAGGCATTCCAAAAAACTGCTTGCTAACTTTTGCAATTTTCGAAAATTCAGAACCACTTCTGAACAGCGAATCTATGCCATCTTTATAAGTGTTTTACACTTTATTCCAGCAAGAAATATAAAGAAAACTAGTGGTGCTACAGAATGGCACAGACTTTCCCGTATTAGTTTTCTATTTCCTTCGGTCTCGGCTAGCTATTCGGACTTGCCACATACTCTTGCCAGCTGCTTTCTATCGTCACCCAAAGTACATTTTTTTGACATTTTCTTAATTTTTCGGTTTCCTGATAGTAGAACGGAAATATTTAAACAAGAGGAAAACCTCGCTCTATATGGCAATTTTCTTTGAAAACTTTGGAGTCGTTTTTAAGAAATTGGCGTTTAAGCGCTACTGTATATTCGGAATTTGAAGCTCTTTTTATCAGAACATTTTTTTAGTTTTCGAAAATTTCATTCGAATTCATTTGAAGAACTCACAAATACGTGTGTTTACAAATTGCTGTAAATATGCATATTAATGGTATGAGAGATCTTTCAAAAAATTACGTTTGTGTAATTTTTGAAAAATAAAAAAATCTTCTAAAATGAACATTACGTCATATTAAAGAGTGAAATTAGCACTATCCGTTCGAAAAGATTGAAGAAAAAATTTGGAACCATATACGAGAAAATGGCGTTTAAGCGTTTCTGAAAAGGGGAGTTCATTTTCACAGAAAACTATTTCACACGTTTTCACAGATAACTAAAGAGTTTTAAGATACATTATGTAACATTATTTAAAACACGTGAACTCATAAATATAACGAAAGCAAATCGCCTCTAGTAAAAATACTAATTACGTGAGAGAGAAGTCAAAAAAATTATATTTTTATAATTTTTGAAAAAAACTATAGAATAGAGAAAACTGTTGTTTATGTTATCTCATTGAGTACATTTAGCACTTTCCCTACCAAAAATTTAAAGAAAAAATTGAAGCTGTTTTTGAGAAAAGCTTATTTCTATATTTTTTTAAAAATTGCACTTATTTCACGCAACATTGCGCGAAAACGTTTTTTAAATGTGGATAAACTTTACGAAATAACTCACTATGGAGAACAAATTGCATTTGAAAGAAAAATATCTTTAATTTTACTAGTTACGCGCCGAAAACAATTCAAACTTTTGCAATTTTCGAAAACTCAGAGTTAACCGTGAAATTAGGATCTATGCCACCTTAATTAGTATATTTTACTCTGTTCTTACAAAAAATTTAAAGAAAAAATGTAGAACAGTTTCTGAGAAAATTTTCGGGGCGCTTCATTTAAAGTATCCCCAAATTTTGGACAAAGTTTTTGAAAATAATTATATGGCGCCTCGAGTGAAGCCAGATCGACTGGGGAATATCTATTTTGGAAAAAATCATAGGTATGGTTTAGGCGCTAATGTTCACAGACTGACGTGTTGACGGACTGACGTGTTGAAAAAAAAACAACTTTTGGTATCAGGGACCCACAAAGCAGGCATTCTGTCTACACTATGTGTTACGTATGTATTACGTTTATACGTATGTATACGGGAAAGTGAAAAATATGACGTCTGCGAAATGAGATCGCTTCAAACAGGGGACTCATGAAACAACATTTATGAATATTCTACTCGAGTTTCTCTTGTATTCAAATTATATTTCTCCAAACGAATAGTTTGAATATAATCAAGAAATAAATTTCGTAAATACTGTTAAATGATATCTTATTCAAAAACGTACGAAAGGAAATTATGTTGTTTTTTTTTTGGAATGTCTGGTTTGAACATTTACACTTTTGAATGGTTAATTGGATGTTTATTCACTTTGTTGATCTCAAGGAAGTGAACAGCCAGTGCAAGAGAACAAATAATCGAATTGTCCTAAAGCTGAAAAGGTATAATTTTATTTATATTATTTATTTTATGAAAAAACCGCAAGAAAACTGTAACGGACGTATGAGAGAAAATGGGACAATAACAAAATAGTAAAAATCTTACAATAACAAAAGGAGAGCTGAACAAAATGTGCGCATAGTGAAACTACATTTGAAGACCTCGGGGCAATAACGCCCTATGCCACAATACGTAGGTTCTGAGAAAAAGGAGAGTAAAGGTTTAACCATTGCATTCTACGTCTTGGAATAAAGAATATTAGTGTATGAATAACACTGCCATTTTGTGGCGAATCTTTAAATTAAAATCCAACATCTAAATACATCTACGAGGCATCCAAAAACACGAATACCTCAGTTTCGTCAGAAAAGTGGCGGAGCGCGATATTGCCCCAAGGTCTTCTTAGATTTGTAATAGAATTTGAGATGTAATGTAAAACCGATACATCGTAACAGCCTCATTGAGAGTGTAGTTTTCTAATGAAATTGTTGGGGTGCCAATGCGAACTTATGCCGGAGTTGCAACGAGAGCGTGGGGGCGTCGCGAGGCCTTGTGGGCGCGGCGGGTGCAATTTCCCCCGAGCGCGCAGCTCTGTGTCTTTGCGAGACGCCGGCAGAGCGCGCCGCGCCGCCCCATCCGCCCCCGCCCCCACCGCCCCCGCCCAACTCGCAACTTCCCCGCCCGCGGCGACGGCGGCGGCGGCGGCCATGCTGCAGCCACGGGAAATCTTTGCCGACGCAGCATGGCGACCTCGTCCCGCCCCGCCCCGCCCCGCCCCGCCCCACGCCCCGCCCCGCCCAGGCAGGAAGCTGTGTAAGCAGCGCGGCGCAAAGCTCCCCGAGCGGACGCTGGGGGGGGAGGGGGGGCGGGGAGGGGCGGGGCGGGGCGGAGAGCGCGCAGAGCGCGTGGGCGCTACCGTGTTGTGCGGCGGTTTTAATGACATGCTAACAAGCGTGATGTTGCTGCCGGAATCCCGCTCTGCCTTCTCCGCGCCGCCAGCCAGCCAGCCAGCCAGCCTGCCTGCCGGCCTCCCTGCTTCCCTGCCTGCCCGCCTGGCCGTTCCTCCACCGGTGTTAAAACACAACAAGCTCAAGCAACGGAGCACGAGGCTGCCTCGTCCCCAGCCACCCCCGCAGTCCCCCGCCTCCCACCCCAGCCGCCCCCGCCGCGCGCAGCCGCCGGGCGCCGAGCTGCCGCACTCACTTCATTTGAATAATGCAATAAAGCGTCGCCAACTACCGGAGGGACCAACACAATTAGCATGTCTGCCCGCCTGCCCACCGCTTCCTCGCCCGTGCCCCCGCCACCCCGCCCGCGCTCCGCGACGCCGCTGCCTCGGCCATCGCCCCTCCGCGCCGCCCTGCTTCGCACTCGCCCCTCCGTCATTACGCGAGCGCCCGTGCCGTCGCCACCGCCCACGCATTCAATAGCGACGCTCCACTGACGCGTCACAGAGCCGCTGTGAGTTTGTGGACCTCGGCGGAACCTCAGCGGCTGATGCATCAAGGTGGCAAAAGGCTTTCATACGACGGGGGGCGTCGGTATGTAGTGGCAGACGACGACGTTTGGCTGAATGTTCATGATTCTACAGGCATGTCATCATAAACATATCAAATCAATCATCCACTTCAACCTATTCTGGTGAAAATTCATCGCCATTGTGAGTGCCTCTGCAGCACATATCTCAACTCCGCCACTGCAGTCGCCTCCACCAACGCCAATGAGTCAAGGCGGGTGGGGGCGGGGCGGTGGCGGCGGTGGTGACGACGGCGGCGGCGGTGGCGGTGGCGGTGGCGGTGGCGGTGGCGGCGGCGGCGGCGGTGGCGGTGGGGATGGCTGTGGCGGTGGCGGTGGTGGCGGGGGCGTGGGCAGGGGCGGGGGCAGGGGCGGGGGCAGGGGCGGGGGCAGGGGCGGGGGCGTGGGCGGCGGTGGCGGCGGCAGGGGCGGGGGGCGTGGGCGGCGGCGGCGGCGGCGGCGGCGGTGGCGGCGGCGGCGGCGGCGGCGGCGGTGGCGGCGGCGGCGGCGGCGGCGGCGGCGGCGGCGGTGGCGGTAGCGGTGGCGGTGACGGTGGGAGCGGCTGCGACCACCGCGCGTTTTTACCTTGGCGCCGTCCGCGTGCGGTAATTTTTATTCTCGCGGAGGCTCCTGCACCTGGACCGGCGCTTCTCGTTCTGAATTCGAAAACACGCTCGATGCGCCCCGCCCCTCCCCCTTCTCCTGCCCCACCCCTCCCCGCCCTACCCGTCGCTCTGCCTCAATGCGCGCGGCGCCGCTCGTTTTATTTTGTTTCAGCGCTCGCGAAATTTTTCATTTCTCGCCAGAGAATGCGTCATGTTTTTTGTGTCATGTAGTCTCCAAGAGTGGGAGAGAGGAAACGGTATCTCTGAAACGTCCTCCACCGTAAGACTATGAGTGAATTTGACTATTTCGAGCAATTACGAATAATTATAAGAAAGCCGGATGTTGATTTCATTTAGTTTCGTCAAAGAACATTATTCATTTTTTTTATTGATTTATGTTGGTTGTACATAGTTGAGTATAATTTCTACTTTTACATATGCTTGAAGGCTTACATGCTAACTTACATTTAAAACTTACTTCTAACACTTAAATCTAATATAAGGGTGAGAATGCCCTTTTGGGTCCTCTATTATGGTTCGAATTCGGAAAAGGTTTTCAGGAATATGTTGTAGGGATATCTGTTTCTTATTCTGGTGTGGTTAGGATTTATTACGAGTCTGAAGGTTGAAAGGGAAGGGATTTCGGGTAAATAATGGTAGAAGTTAGTGGCTAGGTATGTGATGTGATGTGATGTTCAATGGGTTTTAGGCTGAATTCTTTATGAAGCTAATGGTTGGTGACAGACCATGGTGCATTAGATATCGTTCTGAGATATTGATTCTGTATGATTTGTAATTTTTTTAGATTGGTTTTTGAGCCATTTATGCAGATGAGAAGGCATATAATAGTAATGGTCTTATGATGGATTTATATATAGCAATTGAAGAATGATATGGTAATGGGCTGTTTCTGTAGATTAGAGGTTTTAATTGCAGTAGTTTTATTTTACCTTGTTTAACTTTTTCGTCTATGTGCTGTTTCCAATTCAGTTGAGTGTCCAAGTTTAATCCCAGGTATTTAACAGGTTTGTTAGGCGGTACCAGTTTATTGTATTGCTATTTATTGTTAGGTGGTGGGAGAGGTACAGGGTCTTCGTGTAAATATTTTTGCCGCGGTTTTGGTTGGATTTAGTTTGATTTTGAATTTGGATGCCCAGCTATCGAGTAAGTTGGGATATATTTGTGTTCTATTTTTGATTTCAATGATAGAGTTGTCAGAAGAGAATATTGCTGTGTCATCCGCAAATTGGGCTGTGGGAATGTTCATTAATGTAGCAAGATCTGCAACGTATAAGTTGAATAGCGTGGGTGAAAGTGGTGAGCCTTGGGGGGAGTCCTGCGTTAATTAGTCTAGGGTTGGAATGATGATTATTGACTTTAACGGAAAAAAGTTCTATTGTTGAGAAAGCTGTTGATAATTGATTGTATGTAGTATGGGGTGTCAATTTGTTTTATCTTGTACATTAAGGCTTGGTGTCATGTCCGGTCAAATGCCTGAGTGATGTCTATGAATACCCCTATTGTGTGATGTTTCCTTTGAAATGCTGTGTACATATGTTCCGATATTCTTAGTAACTGGTGTTGTGTAGACAATTTTTCGGTAAATCCAAACTGTTCTTTAGGGATTGTTTTCGTTACATGTAGGTGACAGTTTAATCTTTTAGTATAATTTTCTCGAAAAGTGTTGATAGAGATGGCAATAAACTGATCGGACGATAGCTGTCAGTATTTGCAGGATTTTTACTTGGTTTACAAATGGGGATAATGATAGCATGTTTCCAGGTATGCGGAAAGTAATTTGTTCTGAAATACGAATTATATATGTTTGTAAAGGTGGCTATTGCTGGTTCAGGTAAATGTTTTAATACAACATTATTTATATTGTCGTGTCCGGGTGATTTTTTGAGTGGTAGTTTGTTTATAATTTTTTTTAATTTCGGAGAGTGATGTGTAATGTATTTTTAGTTCGTAGGAGGTATCGTGTTTTTCTTCTTCTGTATTTTTCTTGTGAATTGCCACAGAGAGTTATTATTTGCGCTGAGTGATTGGATTAAGTCATGGTAATGCTGGTTATTGAAGGTAGTTATAAGTCTTTTTACTATATTTCTTATTAGGTTTAATTCTCTCTTTAGTTCAGGTGTTCTTAATCGATACCAAAGTCTTCTAGTTTTATTTTTTATTGAAACTGCTTTTAATATTTCTTTGGGTAATATTTTATGTCTGGTTGTTTTTGAATTGGCTGGAATGGTTAATTGTGTATTTTTAGCGTGGAGTGTTCGTTGAAAACGTTGAAACAACGAAAATTCGTTGAAACGAGAGATGGATTGATCTATGTCCAACGGGGTTTCTAAAATTTTTATTTTGGGCAGAGAATTTCTTAAAGTTTCTTGAAATTTTGCCAATTAATTTTTAATGAAGTTGGTTTTGTGGCGGGGGCGTGTTGCGGTGTGAGTTGGTGTGTAGTAATAATTACCGGGATATGGTCGGAGTCGAGTTCGAAAATAGGTGTTGAGTAGAATTTAATGTTAGTATTTGTGATGTCTATGTCAAGGATGTCCGGTTTCCGAGAGCGATCCCGAGGGTGATATGTCGGTTCCAAGGGAGTAAGTATTCTCAGGTTTGCAATGTTTAATAGTTGTGCTAGTATTTTTACGTTATGATTATTTGACATCCAAACTTAAGTGTTTACAATTGAGGTCACCTAGCAGCAAGGTTTTCTCGGTAGGGTGAAATAAATTAGAAAAATTTGCATTTAGAATTTTGGCTGTTGGGGGCTTATAAGCTGTTATTATTTTCCATGGTTGGCCGTTAATTTAAATTTGAATAGCGACAGATTCGATGCCTGGTGTGTCGGGGAGGTTAAATTGGTGGTGATTCAAAGAACAGTAAAAACTGTACGTGATGTGTAGGGGAGAATCTATCTGCGCTATCTGAGAATCTATCTGCGACTATCTGCGCACGTTTTCTTAGGCTCCAATTTTTTCTTCCCCACCCTCCAAATACAAGCAGTCGAATGATGAATAAAAAGTACCAACAAAACAAGATTAAAAACATTTTTTTAAATGCATTCTAAATTTCTCAAAAATGACTCCAATTTTATTAATTAAACCTCTTACACACCACAAACATGCATTTCACTACCACACGTGTCAGTTGCATAGAGCTTGTGGCAGGTGGGCGGTGGCACTCTCGCAAGAGATATCTGGCCGGGGAAAATCCACGCAGGCTATTGTAGATCGGCTCCAGAGCTCGCCATCCAGCGGGGGATAATCACCGCCACCTCCCGCGATAAAAACATGTTCTATAATTACCGGGCTAATGACCTTAGCAGTTGTTGCGCCGCGATTAACTAATCAATCAGTTTTCTCTTTTTCAATAGTTGAGGCATAAAGATATGGAGTTATCCATGCGCGTATCGTTGTAAGTTCATTACGTATGTCAACTTCCTATTCTTTCCGAAAACAACTTTTAACAAACTAGTGATGCTACAGAATGGAACAGACTTTCCCATATTTCCTTTGGTTTCGGCTAGCTATTCCGACTTGCCACATTCTCTTGTCAGTTGCGATCTATCGCCGTCCAAAGTGCATTTTTTGACATTTTCTAAATGTTTTTGGTTTCCTAATAGTAGGCTGGAAATATCATTTTAAGAATATTAAAAAACAGTAAAACCTCGTCCCAAATGACAAGTTTCTCGGAAAACTTTCGAGTCGTTTTTAAGAAAATAGTTTTATGCGCTACTGTAAATTTGAAATTTGAAGCTCTTTTTTTTAAAAATTGTTGAGTTTTTGGAAAACCATTAGAAGACATTCGAAGTACATTAATTCACAAATACAGTAGGTTTACAAATTGTCGGAAATGTGCATATTAACGGTGTGAGAGATGTTTCAAAAAATTACATTTGTGTAATTTTTGAAAAAAACAAAAATATACACCAAAATGAACTTTACATTATATTAAAGAGTGCAATTAGCACTATTCGTTAGAAAAGTTTGAAGAAAACGTTTGGAGCCATTTTATGAGAAAGTGGCGTTTAAGTTTTCTGAAAATGCAGAATTTTGAGCTAGTTATCACAGTACTCATAAATATAATCCTGTAAACAAATCTCCGCTAATGTAAATATTAACGACGTGACAGACAAGTAAAAAAATTTTTGTAATTTTTGAAAAAAAAACAACAAAGGACAGAGCTAGATGGCGTTTATGTCATCTCATAGAGTACTAAGAGTATAAAGAAAAAAATTGCAGTAGTTTTTGAGAAATTATTGTTTTTGTTATTTTTTGAAGAGCACGTATTGAACGCAATATTTCGCAAAAAACGACTAATTTTTTAAAGAAATGTCCAGGACCTTTTTGAAAGAACTAATTATGGACAAAAAAAGCATTTGAAGAAAAAATTTGTATCTTCAATTTTCTAGTTGCAAGAAGTCGGTAAAAATTTTTTAACTTTTCGAACTTTCGAAAATTCAGAGTTAACCATGAAAAGCTGACCTATGTCATCTCCATGGGTATATTTTACTGTATTCTTTAAAACAAAGAAAAATTTGGAACCATTTTTGAGAAATTTTTGAAAATGTTCGGTGGGCTTCATGTAAAGTACCCTAAAAAATTAATGAATTTTTTTCAAAATCGCAGAGCTTCGATACAGGCCAGATCGACAGTTATGAAAAAATTCTACGCATGGTTTAGGCGCTAGTGTTGTTTACATTGACCAGTCGGACAGACAGACGGACGGACGTTTAAAGAAACACACATTTTCGGTGTCAGATGCCCCCGAAACGTGTATTTCAGTTGAAAACTCGAAATCAATTTTCCGCAGCATTACAAATCTACACTTCGAATATACGTGTGTATACGGGAAAGTAAAAATATTGAACTTCAAAATAATTTACAAACTTGAGAAAATATGAGGCGGAAATTTTTTTTCTTGTGCCTATCACTGTTTCCCTTTCGCGTTTCAACGTCAGTATATGGCGTGATCTGTAAGTGTGATCTCACAGCCTGACGTTTTGGCTGTCGCTCCGGATCCAGAAAGGTCGCGACGGTCTGGGTCCATGTGAATTATCAGACGACTATTTTATATGTCAGCGATAAATCGTTTGAAATGTTCTTCAAAACTAGTTCTCAAATTAATGTCAAACATTTTTTGGAAAATATTAGTATTTTTCACGTAATTTTGTGAGAAATATCGGCAATTTTTAATTTCTCAAAAACAGCTCCAAATTTTTCTTGGAAACATTTTGTACGTATAGCGTTAAATGAACTGAATAAAATGAATGGTATTTTGATGTATTCTTTTGATTTTTTAAAATCTAATATTTTTTCTACAAATCGATTTTTTTTCAATGTATATCTCACGTCGTTATATTACGGACATTTTTGTATCACATTGCATGTATGAGTCAAACTGCTTCAAATGATTTCTCATGATGTTTCTGGAAAACACAGAATTTTTTGGGAAAATGAGCTCAAAACTGCGTATTTACAGAAACGCTCAAACAACGTTTTCCTAAAAAGCGGCACAAAAAGGTTGAATGAAAATTCGCTTAGAGCTAGGTGTTACTATTCTTTGATATTCTTAAACATTCATTTCAGTTCTACTATGAAAGGACCGAAATATTGGGAACATTTAAGAAATATGTTGCAGAGCCCGTTAGCTAGCAACTGAGTGTATGTGTGTGTGTGGGGAGGGGGACTGAAAGTTAGCACAGTCTGCAGATATTAGGAAACTAGTATGAGAAAATCTGTACCATTCGGTAGTTCCACTTGTCATAGTGAATAGTCTTCTCAAGCGGACCTTTTTACCTGATGACATTTTCGTGCCACTTCCCCGCCTCTGCTCCCTGTCCCCGCCCAATTCTCCGCTCCCGGCCCGCTACCCGAACCCGCTCCCGTCCCCACTACCCGTCCATGCCCAATTCCTCGCTTCCCGACAATACTACTCTTTTTACGCTCCTCCTTCCCCGCCCCCAGAACCAGTCACCACCCGATTCTCCGCTACCCGACGCGCTCTGAATCCTCGCATCTCAACCCAGATACCCGTCCCCGCTACCCATCCCTGCAACTCCTTTTCCACTCCTCCTTCCCGGCCCCAACCTCGCTTCGCTTACCCGCATCACCCCTTCCCTGCTCCACTTACCAGCACCTCCTAGGTTCCTCCTTCCCCGATCCTTCCCCTCCCCTTTTCCCGCTCCTTCTCCATTCTTCTTTCGCCGCTCCTCTTTCCCCGCTCCCTTTCCTCCCTTCCCTCTCCCCACTTCACTTCCCTCCTCCCCTTTCCTTATTCCCCGCTCACAATCCCCGCTTCCCATTCCGCCTCCTTCCCCGTTCCTCTTCCGCACTCCATTTCCCCTTCCTCTTCCCTTCCCCTTCCCCACACCCCCTACCATGCCCGCTTCCCCATTTCTCCTTCCCGGATCCCCTCCTTCGATCCCCTTTCCCCGCGCCCCCCTTCCCTGCTTCCAATCTCCGCCCCAACTTCCTCCCACTGATTCTCCCTCATTCCCCGATCCCTTTCCCGCTCCCTATGCCTCACTCATTGTCCGCTCCGCCCTTACCCGCTCCTCCCTTACCCGGTCCGCCCGTAGCACTCCGCCCTTACGCGCTCTGCCCTTACTCGCTCCGCTCTTATCCACTCCGCTCTTATCCACTGCGCCCTTACCTACCCCGCCCTTACCTACTCCACCCTTACCCGCTCCGCCCTTACCCGCTCCGCCGTTACCCGCTCCGCCCTTATCCACTCCGCTCTTATCCACTCCGCCCTTACCCGCTCAGCCCTTACCCGCTCCGCCCTTATCCACTCCGCTCTTATCCACTCCGCCCTTACCCGCTCAGCCCTTACCCGCTCCGCCTTTACCCGCTCTGCCCTTACCCACTCCGCTCTTATCCGCTCCGCCCTTATCCGTTCCGCTCTTATTCGCACCGCCCTTCCCCGCTCTGCCCTTACCCACTCCACCCTTACACGCTCCGCCCTTTCCCGCTCCGCCCTTCCCCGCTCCACCCCTCCCCGCTCCGCCCCGCCTGAGCGCTCACCGCAGCCGTCGTCCCTTCCCCCGAGGGCGCAGTCGCTGCGCCACCGCATTCGCGCGGCTGAAAGTCGTCCTGGCGCGGGCGCGTCGTTTTTTCCGCTCGACTGTGTGTTTATGCTGCTCGCACCCGCCCCCCTCTCCTCCCCCGGGGCGCCTCCCCTGCAAATGAGTCTTCCTTTGCATGCGCCCACGCCCCGGCCACACAAAGAATTGCAAATGCGCCCCGCCCGCGCCCCCGCCCCCGCTCCCTCGCGCCGCGCCGCGCGAGTGTCTGTGATGCGCGCACAACACAGAGACACACGGCGAGGCGCTCCCTCGCGCCGCCGCCGCCTGTAATAGAAGAAAATTCCCGAGTTAGGCAAAGCGGCAAAACGTTGAATGTTGGATGCGGGGGCGGGGGGGGAGGAGCTGAGCGCCGCGACGCGGGTTGGGATTGGTGTGGGGCGCTGGAAAGGGGGAGGTTTGCAAATTTCAACAGCCGCGTTGAAGCCCGCGAGCGCCAGCAGAGCGGAGCGGAGGCGGGGCGGGGAGGGGTTGGGGGAAGGGCGGCGCGGCGGTGGCGGCGTTCGCAAAGGTGTCGAAAGGGAAGGCGAGGCGGTGCAGCCGTGGCGCGGCCGGCGGGGGGGGGGAGCGGGGGAGGCGTGGGAGCGAGAGCGCGAACGAGGGGAGCGCCAATTCGCTCAATTTGAGCGGCGCAGATCGGCGCGCGAGACACGGCGCGCGGGCGGAAAGCGGTGGGCGATGGACCGAGAGCGAAGGGCGGAGGGAAGAGAGAGGAGGGGTGGGAAGAGGGTGAAGGGCGGTGGCTAAAGGATGAAGGGCAGTGGGAAAATTGCGATGAGCAGTGGCTGAAGGGCGATGGGAAGACGGAGGAGTGCGTTAGCTAAAGGGCGAAGGGCGGTGACTGAAGGGCGGAGGGCGAAGAGCGGCGGCCGAAGGGCGTAGGGCGAAAGGTGGTGGGAAGAGGGCGGTGGTTGGTGGCTGAAGGGTGGAGGGCGATGAGCGGTGGCCGAAGGACGTAGGGCGAAAGGTGGTGGGAAGAAGGCGGAGGGTGGTGGCTGAAGGGCGAGGGTGAAGGGCGGAGGACGAATGGCAGTGAGTGAAAGGCGGTGGGCAGTGGCTGAAGGGCGAAGAACAGTGAGCGGAGGGCGATGGACCGGTGCTGAAGGACGGAGGGTGATGGACGGCGGGGGAAGGGCAGTGAGCGAAGGGTTGTGGGCGAAGGGCGGAGTGCGAATGGCGGTGGGAAGATGGTGAAGGGTGGTAAGCGAAGGTTGGTGAGTGAAGGGTGGTGGGTGAAGGGCTGTGGACGGAGGGCGGTGGGTGCGGCACCCGGCTCTAGAGCGCCGCGTGACTCCCAGAGACGCCGCCTACGCTCCACTCGGCTGGCGTTGCGCACTGCGACTGCGACTCGCTGCTAAGAACTCAATAATGGGTGCTATGAAGTGTTTATGATGAAGATACATTCTTCGTGATCAGTACATATTTTCAGGTCCACTCTTCTCATCACATCAACAAATAATTTAGGACAAAACGGATATTGCCTCTTTACTTTTTTGCTACGGAGTAGAGTTATGTAAGTTATGTAACGTTGCGCGAGTAAACGGAAATTTTCAGCAGAAAAAATCTTATTACAGAATCCTGGTTGTGAAAAAGTGGATAAAGCCAGTTGTTAAATTTAAGGGGGAAAATCGTCTATGACTGTTAGCAAGAAGCCAATTTACATCAATTTTAAGGATTAATTCACTAATTTTGTAAATTTGTGTTAAGAAATAATGTTTATTTTCTGTATTTGTATATATAAAAAAATATTCTATGTATTCCGAAGTAGCAAAATATTCTGTTCCAATCTATTCTATGTTTTGTAGGTCCTTGATACCGAAAAATCAAATGACGGCCAAACGTCTGTTCGTCCGTCTGTGAACAATACTAGCGGCTAAACCATTCAGCCGATTTTCTCCAAATTTGCTAATTCCCAATCGATCTGGCAGAGGTCGCGGCCCCTTGAATTTGAATCATAATTCTTAATTTTTTAGGGGTGGGGAGTACTTCACATAAAACCTCTGGGACACTTTCAAATTTTTCAAGAAAATGGTTCCATCGTTTTTAATTCAATTTTGTTGTTGAATAGTAACAAGGCCGTAGATGTTAAGTTTGTTGAAAACCCTGATTTTTCGAAAATTAATAAAGTTGACGATTTTTTCGGAGCCTTCTTGCAACAAAAATATTAAAATTGAGATTTTTTTCTCTGTATGAAATCTGTTCCTTAAAGATAGGTTTTGAAATAAGATTTTTTCGAAAATTTGACTACGTTTTGCGTGATTTTTGCGTGAAAGTACGAGTGAGAAAGTACGCGCTGTTTTATCGCACTAATTTTTTCTACAAAGGTCCTCCGTATCGTTAGTGCCGTTCAAGTCTTTCGTAAAACATTTCCGACTATCTCTCCCTTTGGTGGGCATTTGTGAGTAAATACTAGAGGCATCAACTACTGATCATTAGTCTCGTAAGTGAAGTGCATGTTACACCACATGCAAAAGTCCCATAAGTGTAGTGCAAGCAGAGGTGGCGGTTTCTTCTCTCGCCGGAGTATGTTCTCCGTTCTTCATTCTACGTTCACCTCTCGAGTTTTTCCCCTTCAGAGATTTCTCTCAGCGGAGCGAGTTCTAGGCACCCGACGTGTGTTTTAGGCAACTCCTGTACGTGTTTGACCGGAAGCGATGGCTCAATGCACCAACCTGTCACTGCAGTCCCTCTGACCGGGAGGTCCTAGGACTCCACTCCCGACGGCGGCCGGATTTTCAACACTAGCTTGTCAGCTAGTTCGAATTCAGTCGTTGTCTGGAGGAGAATTCTAGCGGCCGGCTGCTCTGATCGGTAGTTTTCCGTGGTTTCTCCGATCAACACCAGGCGAATGCCGGAGCAGTACCCTAACAAACGGGCCATGGACCGCGCGCGATCTTTCTTTCCTCTTCCTATGTCCTATCCTCTCCTCTTACACACACACACACTTATACTAACATGCACTGTACTACCATACATGCCGGGAGACCGGTCGGGAGCTTATAGCTTGTCCCGCCTGGGGCGGTGCCCCCTCTGGTGGGAGATACCTGGTTGAACGTCAGATCTCGCCATCCAGCGGGGGAAAGATGATCGCTACCTCCGGTGAAAAAACACGCACTACACTTACGGAACTAATATCCTAAGTAGTTGACGCGCCCGGAAACACGAATCAATCAATCAATCAATGGACGTGTTTGTGTGAGGCAGAGAAGACAGGGAGGAGGAAGCAAAGATCGCGCGCTCTCCGTAGCGCTTTTGCAAGGGTGCTTCTACGGCATTTCTCCGATAGCGATGCAAAAACGTCCTATCACAGCGACCGGCCTACCGAATTCTCCTCCAGTGGTTCAATTCGACCCACTTATGTAATGCGAAAATGTGCCATTGACGGGACTCGAGTCTTCAACCTCCCGTCCACGATGCTGAAGAGGCATTATAATTAACGTGATTTAATAAGCTGTGACAATAAAATATCTTCGTGTCATTAATTCCGAATGAAATATTCTCGTACCTTCCCAATATTTTTTTTATCTTATCGCATCAATCTCGCATCCTAAACCACATCGTCCAAAGTCACTCTCAAGATTGCCTGCTTAAAAGTGCTGCTGTACTTCCTATTTTTGCAATTAACTTCATCACATTAATGAATCGAGAAGTTTGTCCCGGTTTATAGCTGATTATTAAGTGTAGTGTCTATTAACAGAAAACTGTTTCCAAAAAGTAGCATTGTTGAAGGACAACAAATAAAATACCGAATTGTCGGTCCTTACTGACTGATCGAGAGAATTACCGGAAGATTGGTTGACGGCAAAACGTCTGCCTTTGGTGACGCTGGCGCCTGAACCGTTCAGGCGATTCTCTCCAAAATTCATCTTTCCCCCTGAACTGGAGGCCCAGTGAGTTTCTAAACGATATTCGAATTTTTGGTAGTACTTTAGATAAAGCTTTGATTTTTTTTGAAAATTTTCTAAAAATGTCTCCAATTGTTTTAATGAAATATTTTCTTCGGTTTGAGCAAAGGGCGGGTAAAGAAATAGCACTCTCAATTTCGTCTTTGAATTTCCAAAAATCTCACCAATTACAAATAATGGGTGTACCACTAGTTTACCACTACATAGAGTACCACTACCACGGCTCCCTAGTACCACTAGTTTTTCAACGGCTTCAATGTGAGTATACTACAGTTTTTCTTTCTTGGCGCACGGGGGGGGGTGAATAAAATGGAATATCTCAGGGTATTTCGCGTCGTTCTCGGATATGCCGCTAGGAGACGCACGATCGCGACTGTATCGAGCAATGCCGGCGATCATGCAATTCGTGGCGGCACAACGGAGAACGACGCGAAATACCGTGAGATATTCTATTTTATTGACACACACCCGTGCGCCAAGAAAGAAAAACCGAAGAATAGTTGAGTGTTTTCTCAAATACAGTGACGGTGAATAGGCATTTGCGTGTTGAGGCATCCAAGAGACGTGTCGAATTGTACGCTTTGTAATTGCAGTGTTAATTTGAGTGCGAGCCAAAGAGAAAGCGGCGCGCGTGAAAGAAGCGGCTGCTGCGCCTTCCCCGCCCCGCGGCCCCGTGCAGCGCAGCGCAGCGCAGTACAGCGCGCATGCAAATAACGGACGCCTGCAGCGCGGGGGGGATGAGGGGGGGGGGCTCCCTGCGGAGGCCAAATGAAGCCCCGCGCGCCAAAGGACGAAATCGGCCGCGAAATGCGCGCGCTTTTGCAGCAGCGCGGGAGGCAAACGGCTGCGAAACGCGGCGCGTCCCGCGGGAGCCCTTTGGCGCACCACGACCGCCCCTCCCCGCCTCACCCCTCCCCGCCCTGCCCGGCCTCGCCAAGTCCCGCATGACCCCTCCCCGCCATGCTTGACCTCGTCAAGCCACGCTTCGCCCTGCCCCGGCCTCTCCCTTCTCGCCTCCGACCCGCCCCGCCTCGCCTCCCCCTGCTCTTCCCCGCCCCGTCCCTCCTCTCCTGTCCCTCCCCGCCCCGCCCCTCCCCGCCATGCTTGACCTCGCCAAGCCATGCCTAGCCCTGCCCTGGCCTCTCCCTTCTCGCCACCGCCTCGCCCCGCCCCGGCCTGCCTCGCCCTGCCCTTCCCCGCCCCGCCCCTCCCCGCCACGTCCGACCTCGCCAAGCCCCGCCACGCTCTACCCCGCCCCGTCCTTTCCCGCCCCGTCCCTCCCCACCCCGTTCGTCCCAGCCCCACCCCGCTGAGATCAGCTCCGCTCCGATTTTGGCCCCACCCCGCCTCGTTCCTCCCCGTCCCTCCCAATCCAGCCACGCCTGCTCCGACTCGCCCCTCTCCGACCCGACTGACCCTAATCCTGCCTCGCCCCTTTCCTCATTGCCCCTCTCCGTCAAGCCCCACCACGCGACTTCTGGCTCTGACTGACCATAACCCTACCCGGCTCCGACTGACCCTTATGCTTCCCCGCCCTACTCCTCCCCGCCGCATCCCGTTCCTCCCGCCACGCCTCGCTCCGACTGACTCTAAACCCTTACCCGGCCCGCTCGTACCCGTCACGGCCCGCTCCGACAGACCTTAACTCTGCCTCTCCTTGTTCCACCCCCCTCTGCCCCCCTACCTTCCAAGATCCGCTCCTCTCCGCCATGTCCCGCCCAGACTGGTCCAAACCCTGCCCCGCCCAGTTCCACCCCGCCCCTCCTCACCCCATCCCGCCCCACCCCGCCCCGCTTCACCCCGCCAAGCCACGCTCCGCCTCTCCTCACTCCTTTCCTCTCGGCCGTGTCCCGCCCAGACTGACCCTAACCCTTCCCCGCCCAGTTCCACCCCGCCCCGCCCCGTCCCGCCCCACCCCGCCCCGCCCCGCCCCGCCTCACCTGCCAAACCACGCTCCGCTCCTTCCCATTCCTTTCCTCTCCTCTCCGCCCTGTCCTGCCCGGACTGACCCTAACCCTTCCCCGCCCAGTCCACCCCGCCAAGCCCCGCTCCGCTGCACTCCGTTCCTTTCCTCTGCTCTCCGTCATGCCCCGCCCCGCCACGCCACGCCACACCCCTCTCCACTCACGCTCCTTTACCCCGTCATCCCCCTCCTTGCCTCGCTGCGCCGTCCAACGCTTCGTAATTGGCGTTATGCGCTGGCTGCCCGGGCAGATCCTGCGCCCTCGGGGAAGGTCTTGTTGCTCCGCGGCGTTCGATGTATATGCATTCCTCTTTCACGCGCGCCCCAGCGGATGCGAATTTCCATTTGGTCTTGTTTCATTTACTTTCGTGTGTGGACAAAGAAGTGTATCTCTGCCCTCGTTACTGTCTGTCTGATGAAGTTGTAAGCCGAAAGCGTTCTGCTGCGCCGTGAGAAAGGCGGAGAGGTGCCAGAAATGCTCTAAAACAAAATAGGAGCGACTCCAAAAACAAAAAAAAGGTTCACGAGAGCAAAAACTTCATCAACAGGATTGGGATTCTGATGACATGTCATCTTTTTATTGGTGCATCACGACAAACCGGCGATAGAAATGTATAGTTATTGGGTCATTTTTGTCATTTTTTGCCTTTTTTCTTCAATTTTAGTTCTTTTTACCTTTGTGTCATTTTTATCATTTTCACGCATTTTGTTTCCTTTTCGTGTATTTTTGTCAGCGAATCTTTCATGAACAATTACACACTAACACGAAGTTTTTATTATATCATCAGTTCATGACGAAATTCGCTAACACAGTGGACTCCGTTTTTCGAACGCCCAAAATTGGACGGATCTTTGGTAACTTCCTAGACCTTTCAATACTGTCGGTTGGAAGATCGGAAAAAGGATTACATTTCCTCTTAAAATAAAGACTACATTAAATATAATTTTATACATTTTATTAAAAATTGTAAAATTATTTCAATAAATAAACATTTTCATACCAGTTTTTGAATATTTTAGTCATTTCATAAGTTATTTTTAAAGAATTCTTAGGTCATCAGAATCCGAGCCTTTGGCATCACTAGACATCTTTATCGTACAAATCTGTAAAAAATAAAAGTGTCATAGTGTTTTTTTAAAACACAGTTATAGTCATTCTTCGATTTCTTAATGCTGATTTTAATTTTTAAAGAAAGCTTTAATATAAAAAATAAATACGTTTATAACATAATATATCGTAATATCTATAATTTACATTTTAAGTAAATTTGTTTATTAGTGGTAACGCACACGCCTGCTCTTCTGCCGGACTACTTTCAATAATGTAATACGTAATAAATTGGTCATTCAAGAAGATGCAGAGTATGACATTTGGGGGCAAGGGTTCTCACAAGTACAACAAGAGCGAAAACGTGGGAAGAGGGTGTGATGGAAGGATAAAATGTGTATGTTCCTTATTTATCTAGAAACGGAAAATAAAAATAATAGATTAAATGTGAAGAATGAAAACAAAGTACGATTGTGCGAGTCCGGCCATCAACTTGCTTGTGCGTTTGGATGTGGCGCTCATTCTTCTCTGGAAGTATTTGTCTTACATCCCTTCCTCCTCCTGCAGCGGAGGCCCTCACCGCAGCTGTCATCTTCGCCTTTGAGAAAAACGTGCCGCCCTCCCCCAACCCCCATCACTCCCACCCCCGCCCCCTACCTCCCTCGATCCGCATCCACGAGGCCGTGGCCGTGGCCGCGGCCGCGAGCCGGGCACCTATCAGACCCCTCTGTCGGCATTCCGCCCTTTGGAGGCGGCCCGGCCCCGGCCCCGGCCCCGGCCGTCGCTCCTACACTCGCAATTAGGTGGCCTTTCACGCCTTCACACGCCCGCCGCCATGTTGTTATGCGGCACCCACCGGCCGGGCACTCGGGGAAAAAATGGCGGCTAATTTGCGATAAATATTTCGTTGTTGTGCCGCGCCGCGCCGCCCGCACCTGGGCGCGCGGACGGACAGGCAAAGGCGTGCGGGGCGGGGGGGGCGCATACCTCGCGCGCCGCCGCCGCCCTCTCAGCGCTGCCTTCGCCCAGCGGTGAATCTTAATAACAAGGGAAGGAGGGCGGATAAATGGCAAAGTGGGTTTTTTCACTTTCCATTTCTTATTGCTGGGGACCGCGGAGTTAATTATAAAAGCATTTTGATGGAGACAAATCAAAAAACATTTGTCGAATGATAATCCGAATCTTAAAAAAGAAAAAGGGTTTTATAAAGATCACCCTATTGTGCGCCACCTCTCGGATTAAAAATGTAATATTAAGCTGTGAACAATAAATCAACAAAATGGAGACTACCCACAGACACACCGACGGACGGACGGTCGGTCGAACAAGGGTCGTACGAAAAATGGAAAGACATTGACGGGCAAATATGCAGACAGTTTTGTAAAAACAGTTTTTTCAGAGATAGGGACCCCAAAACCTGAGTTTCAGTCAAAATCTAGGAAATTATTTTTACCTTTTGACCTTATACGTAAATAGTAAAGAGAAACTATTGTAAACGTGCGGCGGAAATCGGCGACTTTTCGACAGAAAAACTTATTCTCAGACCCTGATAACGAAAAAATTGAATACATCTTGTTTAAATCGTTTGAGGATTATCAGTTTTGGATAAAATGGGCTGAACGGTTTAGGCGTTAGCGTTGACGACGGACGGACACACTGACGTTTTGCTGTCAGCCGATTTTTGGGTACCAAAGATCCACAAAACATTGATTCTGACAGCACAGTGTTGGAGGAAGTCATTTACTACAAATATAAATAAACTTAAGACCCTTGGAGTCTTAAGTATTTAGAGTCAAGGTATTTAGGCGTACTTTTCATGGAACCTCAAGATTTTCAAACTTTTCTAAAAAATTGCCCCCCACTTCATGATTTACAATTGTCCTCAGATACCGTAAATGACGCTTGAAAAAATTATTAGATCACAATTTCTATGAAATCTCTAAATGTTTGAAAATTGCAAAAGTTCAAGATTTTTTTTCGCGTCTTCCTACAACTAAAACATTGAAGACATATTTTTCCTTAATGAAATCTGTTGTTCAAAGATAAACCTTAAAGTAAAGTCAAATTTTTGGAAAATATGAGGAGTTTTCGAGTATTTTTAAAATAGAATCAATTGTTTGAACAATTATTTTCTCCAAAACTGCTCCAAAAATTGGCTTTTTAGATTTTCTCCTCGTATATATTAAAGAACTGTAAAACGTGCTAGTTCCAGGTTTTGCAAACTCTCTGTATTTTCGAAAATTGGAAAATGTAAACATAGTGTAGCGTCGTGGCGTGTTCAAACGGTGAATACCTGCGCAGAGCAGGAAATTGAACAAAGGGCGGGGAGGATGACGCATTGGGAATTTCTGCCTAGCGCGGATACGGCGCGGAGGCAATGGGCGCGGCGGAAGGCCTATATAACGGCGCGAGATAATGATTCTTTCTTCTTGTTTCTCAGCAGCGTCGGCGTAAGGTTGTGCGTAAGTTTGTGCGAGCGGCGCACGTGGGCAAGGGGCCGGCAATTCATTGTCGTGACGAGCGAGACATGCATTAGGTCTCAGATGTAGAGCGGTGTGGTAGCCGTTCGATTAAAATATCTCGTAGTAGTGGGATCTATTAGTTAATTGTAAGCAGTGAAATTTGTTAGTTGTGACTACGGTCTAGTTTTTTAATAAACTCACTGTTATTACAACCCACTCTCGTCTGTATTTTGATTACACCCGTACGACGCCACAATAGCAAAAGTACGATAATGAAGTTAGGGTGTTTTGTCTTCAATAAAATGTTTTTAAAAAATAGATCTGTAAGAATGATCCTGTGCAATGTTTGAAAAACTAGTAGTTTTCGCGAATTTGTGCTTGAAATTAATGCATTTTTTTCTCAGAAACGGCTCCAATTTTTTATTGTGGATAGAGTAGAGTACGCTTACAATAGCGCAGGTCTCATTATCGGTGAACTCACTGAATATTCATAAACTGCATAAGTTAGAAATAATGAGAGAGACAATTAGATTTCTATGCGTTGACAAATGTGAGTGCGACCGAACGACTGTGTGGAAGCGAACGGCGAGTCACCTCGATGAACCTAAGGTGGAATCTCGGGAGGAGAAAAGTTGTGTGTTGCTTGGAACCACTTGTGCATGTTGATTTAGTAGTAGAACATTGCTTAACCTTTAGAAATAATGCGATGAAGTATATGCTGTTGTAGCACCACAAGTTTTTTCGTTTGTTTTCAGCATTACATTTCTTTATGCATACTACATATATACGAGAAAGTTATAAGTAACATTTCGTGGATAATATATTCCATATTAAACTTCGTCTTCGGCACATGAGAGATTAGGTTCTTAGAACCTGCATCCGTGTCCACCACACCGTCTTGGCCTCCCTGCGTTTCTCTGCATCTGCTGTCCACTGCGAGTGCTGGTCGTGTGTTGTCTGGATCCTCCCTAGATATTTCTTTTCATTCTCTCCAGTAGTGGTTCGACTGTCAATTCCTTTCTCATCCTGATATTATTTATCTTAAGAAGTGCCTCTCTTCATTTCCGTTTCTGCTGCCTGGATTCTGGAGTTGTAGTCTACCACCAAAGTACCTACTTTCTTCATATCCAATCCTTGTGAAAAAGGCAAAAGATCAATTTTATGTACACCATCGTGTTTATTAATATTATTCTTAATGTAAGTAGTTCAAATGTTCATAAAATACTATAATTTTTTAAAATTTATTTTATGGTACGTTGCTACAGTGCATGAGATTAAAAATTATCTTACGCAGTGCTACTGGCCTGCAGGAAACTATTTGGTGCGTGTTCTGCTGCACCACTTTGAGCCTCTGGCGGGATATATTAGGAACCAATCTGCTCTTAGCGACAGAGGAAAAATAATGATCGTGGTGCATATACCAACATATTATTTAAATTATTTATTTTCCGCATTTCTGTTGTAATAATATTTACCAGAGTTGCAAGGAGAAAGCGACAATCTTGAAGAAGAGCCTGTAAAAATTTCGTATGTAAAAATTTCGTATCATACTGTACTTTTTGTGATATCGATGTCGGTTTCATGTCGTTGAATTCACTTTCATTACTATAGAGTCTTTTCATGTTATTCTTGTTTCGTCACTATACATTAGCACTGTTGCAGCTAGTTTCCAAAACGTTCAATCATATTTCTCTCCTTAAATATCAGTGTGGAGCACCACAAATACTTCTAAACTTAATATTTTTGGCTAAATCAATATCTGTCAACCAAATGTTGCAATTTGGGTTTTTTAAAATATTGTGTTCGTTCAATTATTTTCTCGTATATCGCAATTTTTGTCTTCACTGATTATTTTCCTTTGTATGCCATAGTTTTAGTTGTTTTTTGGGGGGGATATTTTAAGACCATAAACTGTTGTAGTTTGCCTTTTAGTGTATGCTGATACCTGAGTTTATTTTCAGAGTTATGTTAACACTTGTCATCTGCATATAAAATACAATTTACGTAAAACGTTTTAAAATAGATCCCTTGGTCTACATAAAAACCAGTTTGCTTACTCATTGTTTAATAATGACTTTCAATAACTTCTATCAAGTGTTTTGCGTAATCCGTTCTCCACAGAATGTTCCATGAAAGTACTCTATTAACATTATCGTGGGCATTTACCAGATCTACAAATTTTACAAGTGTTTCACAGTTATACTCTCTTCTTTCTTCTATTATTCTTTTTAATGTGAAAATGATGGCATCTCCCTTTTCGTTCGATCTCCGTTTTCGAAACTCCACTTGCTCTTCTGGCATTAGTTGATCTGCAGCATTTTTTTGTATTTTATTTACTATTCTCGCGTAAATTGTGTATGATGTACTGTTGACTTATAGCACTATAATTACTTGGGTATCTTCTGTCGCATGAAGAGATAAATATAAAACTAAAATAATGTAAGTTGTAATTTTCCCGCACATTCCCCATCTATTTAGAGGAAGCGTTGTTGCAATCAAATTCTTAGGACACCTTTCCATACAATACACTTAACTATGTCGAAAGAACCTTCCTTGCAACGTATCATTGTTTCGACATAAGGAACGTCTCCCTTGCTGTCTGCAGCTGTTCAGAAAACTTCCTTTGAATTTCAAATTACCGTTAGTTGACGTGGTGTTATTTTCTCGAGAAACTGTTTACCTACGATGAGTATGACTTCCCCGAATTCCCTAGGCTAAAAAAAACCTCGTTTTAAATATATCTGGAAAAGCTGCCATGTTATCAAGATATTCGAACGGCAAAGCTAAAAGCTTTGTACATAATGAACTACAAAAATGCTCACAAAACATGAGCAACGTTCGGACTAAGCATTTGGAATAAACAACTGCAGAAGGTTTCAAATTCAAAGGTCCTTGAGATCGGCCAGATCGATAGGAGAATACCACTTCTGGAGAAAATTGTCTGAACGGAACGACTGAATAGACAAACGGACAGACAGACAGGTCAATTTTTCGGTATCAATGGGATGTGGATTCTGACTACACAGTCTATTAAAGGAAGTAATTAAATACCGACAGCTGTAAGATTTATGCATTTTTTTCGGTATCAGGGCCTCCAAATATGAGTTTCTTCAATTAATTTAGTCCTGGGAGAAAAGTGAATTTTGTGTGAAAACTGGACATGTCGTGTCGATCTGATGAATGTCTCATAAATGTTCATTCTTGATCGGATATTGAAAATAGTTTTTAAATTATGTTATTCTCAAAATATATAGTTTTCCATTTCTTAGTTAATAATATTCACGATTAATTAGAATTTTATTTTCGTGTATAGTAGATTTACAGTAATCTAAACGAATCTTACATGTGTTGTTTGTTACAGTGGTGGCTTTCACTAACACAAAAAAAAAACAACAACAGATCGTCTTTCTATCGTTACTAGTATCATGAGAACCTCATACGTGGCTGTCTTCAGATATGACACGCACACGTGTTGGACGGAAATGTCTGCAAGTCAGCTCTGATGATGACAGCTACACATTTAAAAATAAGAAAAGTACTTAGACGATAGAAATAAAGATAACAAGACAATGTGATTTTCATTCAACTTCCTTTCCTTAGCAACTCAGGCATTCCCAAAATCTCCGACTCGAACGCATCGCCCCTAGGAGCTTGGGAGAATCGATGTTCCACATCTCTCGATCGGCGTCGTGTGCCAATAGGCATCGCTGAGAGTGATACACCGAGGGGAGGAAACAAAAGCGAGTGCAAAAAGACGAGCGCCGCTTCCGGCCATTCGGCGCTTCCACCGCTTCCCACGCGCTTCGTCGCATCCGGCGCAGCGCCTCACTCCCCCCCCCCTCTCGCCGGGCCGTCCCCGAATTACGTGATAAACATCGACGCGTGTCACAATAGAAATATGCGAGCATCCGCGGTACTTGCGCGTGGAACGCCGCTCCCCGCCGCGCCGCGCCGCGCCTCGCACCTCCTCGCCTCGCCTCGCAACGCCTCGCAACGCCTGCCTTTGTGCGGGGCGGCGAGAGGCGCAGGCCCATTGTCCGACGTCGACGGCTCTCAGCCGCTGTCATCGCCTTAATGCAGACGCCGCGCCGCGCCGCGCGAGACAACGGACCTCGCCCCCCCTCCCCCTCCCCCACCCACTCCCCCACCCCCGCGGCCTTTGAGGGCGCGCGCTTTGCGTCCGTGGGCGAGGGCCCTCTCGAATGTCGATGTCTGTTACTGTTGATGTGTCGATTGCGGTTGCCATCCCATTTGCCACCTCTAAGCGATCAAGTTTATTTGCTGATTCAGGAAGAATGGGTAGGACAAAACACTCCATTGACTCCCACGAAAAAAAAAATAATAACTCGACGTCTCGCACAATGGAACGCCTTCGGACAACCGTTTCCGACACCTTTCTCAACGACCCAAGTATTTTGGAACCGTCGTGACGTCGGAATGTTTTTCAGTCTCGTCCGTGGAGGTCTTACGATTACTCTTTGGTCCTCTCGAGCATCGATGGAACATGCGTATCCTCGGTTCTCGATTACATTCCAAAAAGGACTTTGTGGAATTGATGCAACTGTATTCGCTCCACAGTTTGGGAAGTCCTAACGTTCGAATCCCGGCGGTGACAGGAATTTCAACACTAGTAAGACAGCTAGGTGGGTTTCCGTCGCTGCCTGGAGAAGAATTCTAGTTGCCGGCTGCTCTGATCGGTAGTTTTCCGTGGTTTCGCCGATCAACACCAAGTGAATGCCGGATCAGCTCCCTACAGCTACCTAAACATGCCATGGACCGCGCGCGATGTTTCCTTCCCCTTCCTTGTTCTATTCTGACACTTTACTTACACACACACACAAACTTACATGCACTACACTGCCACACTTGTCGCGAGACCAAGCGGGAGCTTAGAGCTTGACCCGGCTGGGGTGGTGCCTCGCTAGTGGGAGATGCCTCGTTGGAGAAAATCCCCGCAAGTCGACGTAGCTCGGCGCCGTGTTTCGCTAGCACGGGAGGATTACTGCTACCTCTCGCGATGAAAACATGCCCTACACTTACGAGATCTAATGACCTTAGCAGTTGACGTGCCCGGAATCATCAATCAATCCACAATTTGGGCTCCAAATTTTGAAACCATCCTAAAAATAGCAGATTGGTAACCAGGTAAATTATTTTGGCAGATAAACTATGTCTACTTCTAAATATTCCTAAGACTGTTTCTCACAGACAAAATAATACAAAGCTTATGCACAAATTCATCAAAAAGTTAACAAAAATTTATTGATTTGCGGTTATTGTTTTCGTTTGCAGTCATCCCACAAGCTCGTGTTTCCAAAATGAATAAAAATCTCATTTTTATGTTGAATAAAAATATTTTTTGCATGACTCTCTCCGCGTTCATCCCCATATCCTGTGGAAAATATTAATATTGATGCACTCTTGCAAGTCCTCGTGCGATCAGAGATGCTCGTCCCCCACTCGTTCCCCGCTCTAACTGCGTTGCTTCTGCTATGTCCATTCACATATTGTACGCTCTCTACCTTCCCCCATCCTCTTAGCGGCATGACTGAAGAGTGCTTCAGAATCTTTCTGGGTTTTCCTCATCACTTGGGGCATTGTTGCATATTGATTCGAAAACACATTCCTTTGCTTCCCATTGGCTCAGTCCGCTCATCTAACGAAACTTACGGAACTGTCCATGTCTCTTTCTTTTATTCATATAAACAAACGCTCTGCTGCCGCTCTCTAGCTCCACAGCCGCAAACCAACTAAATACGAAGAAATCTACGGCTATTAATGTAAATGGGGAGGACTTTCGGGTTTAGATTGTGGCATTGGTCTTCATTAGTTGAAATGATGCCTCGATGCCAAAGAACTACATCCTCCAGAATCCTTCAGAACATAAATTATAGTATGGTTTACTAGTTCATTACTGTGTGTTGATGGACCTGCAATAAAACACGTAATCGAATTCTTTAAGTCCGATCCGTTGCCAAGACATTAAGCAACACGCTTTTATAAGAATTCGATTTATGTAAGTTAAGAAAGATAAAAATACAATAAATAAATGGCATAATGCTAAAATAAGAAAACTAACTCGAAGTAATGATTTTTTTTGTTTCATTAACACGAAAATTGCAAGTTTGGAATATTCCTATGAATTTAAAATATTTCACTGTTTTTAGTTAGTTTCATTGGTGTTACATTTTTATAGAGACACGTGTTTCTTGTGTAACTACTTTTATTACTACTAGTACCACTGTTATTACTTACAGACGTAAAAGGCACACCGGCTAACCTTCTCGAAATATTATTTTTTGATATAAAATATCGTCTAAATAACTTTCGGCAATAGAGGCACAAAAACTAAAAATACTCTTTAACTTATGCAATTCATACTGTTATTTTCCATCCAACTCTCAAATACATCATAATTTTTATTTATTTTCCGAGATTTTACTGGGTACAAATTGTCCGTAGTTTTGTCAATTTTTTCGAGAATTTCCTCTGAAAATTCTCAATCTTCTTTCGTTTCGTTGATTCCAACTATCATTATGCAATAGTAATTACATTTGCACTCTGTTTCTTTTTTTCTGACGCCTTATTGACAACTGAGAAGTACAATGCGTCTTTTTTACTTTTGATGAAAGGTAAAGTTAAAAATCTTACGAATTCTCGTGAAGATCAGCAACGAAACAGTAAACCATTAAGTTTTGTATTCGCCGTGGGCGTTACTTGATGTTTTCGCCCCTCTGGCGGTAGCTAATCACTCTTGTGAGAGGCCCTCGGGGTTGGAAGTCGCCCTCGGTGTAGAAACATCTACTTCACGCCGTAGGTACATAAATTACTACTAATTCGTCTTTTGAAACTACATAATGTTATGGTGTTATTTCGAATGATTCTAAAACAAGTGACTTAATACCCACATGAGAACCAGGAACGTGATTTCTCTGTCATTGATCACTCATGAAAATCGAAATTAATGAAAGGCGATATTGCAATAAATCTCAGGCATTTATTTTATTATTTATTTTACAAAAAATATATTTTATACATGGTTTCAGTTTCCAAGGTATCGAAGAATAGTTTGGGGCTTCTGCTTCACAGAAAATGTCGACCGGAAAAATATATTTTCTAGCCGGTTGCATTGAAATTCTCGGTCATTTCTGTACAATGCATTCAATTGTATGATCATATAACAAACATCAAGAACCATAACGATTAACGTCGTCAAAATGGTAAGTACAAAATATTTATTTTGTAAATTTTTGTTAAAATAACAAAAAATTAGTACAGGTTCAGCAAGTCGGACGGGTAACCACTCAGCGACGCTATCTACGCCTCGTAGTTAACCTTTCGGCCTCGTCTTTAAGCACTAACTTGGACGACTAATAAAAATAACTATTTTCATTTCAATTTAATTGCATTATATTACAATCGAATTACAAAAAGTATATTACAAAAGACAATCGTGATCTTCAATATTACTTACATTTCACGACCTGACCACCAATTGACATTGGAAGCGAACCCAGATCTTCCTGTGTACACTGAATTCTTCTAACCAATTGACCGCCAAGTCAATTTTAGAAATAAAACGATCATTTGAAAGATTACTTCCGCAAAGCAGCAGTGAGGTCACAACGGTAGTTGGCCATTGCGCAGCGGGTAACGTGTTCGGCGTAATTGTTAAAACTTATAAATATGACCAGGTGGTGAGATGTAACCATTACAGAGGCACTAGTCTACTCACTACTACTTCGAAGAGTTGACTCCTTCGCCACTCTAAGATTTTACATTTTTCAATTTGTATTACTTTAAAATATAAAGCGTAATATTGACTGATTGCTGATTCCGGGCGCATCAACTACTAAGGCAATTAGTCCCGTAAGTGTAGTGTTTTTTTAATTGCGGGAGGTGGCGCTGATCTTTGCCCACTAAATGACGAGATACGGGACCGACCTGTTCGTCGGCTCGTGGGATTTTCCCCCAACCAGATATCTCCCAACAACGGGGTACCGATAAAGCCGGAACAAGCTCTAAGCTCCCATTCCAGTCGGAGGCTCGTCAGTGTCATCAAAAACATAATATTGATTTACATTAATTGTAGATTTTTTCCCCTTTTTTATACTTAGTTTTACGAATATTAAGGTATGTTATTACGTCGCTAATTATAGTGAAAAAAATTGAAGACTCTTTCATTATTTTGTCTTCGTTTTCTTCCTTCGAAGTGTCTTGTAAAATTATAATCTTTATAAGATGGATTCGAAAGAAATCTAATTTGATAGGTTCATCGGAATTTGAATCTTGAATTTGCGTTTGATACAGTACTCATTCCATTTCTACCTTCAATCTGTCGATGACCTTTGAATATAACAAAGCGAAAAAGTCGAAAAACGCGGCTGCGAGGCCTGGGATTTTCCACAAAGATGGGCAATTGTGGAATAACACCGTTTTTGACTTTTAAAGAAATTGTTATAGACAAAAACACTGCAGTGTTCCTAGCGCCTGATCTTCCAAGCTAAGAATGATTGTTAGTGATTCCGGTAGCATCAACTACTATGGGTATTAGTCCCGTAAGTGCAGTGCGTGTTTTTCTCGAGAGGTGGCGGTGATCTTCCGCCGCTTGATGGCAGCGACCTACCGTCGGCTAGCGGGTTTTTCCTCAACCAAGTATCTCTCACCAGCGAGGCACCGCCCCAGCCGGGACAAGCTCTAAGCTCCCGACCGATCTCCCGAAATGTAGGATTGTGTAGTCGGGACATGTAAATTGTGGACCAGACGGAAATAAGAGTCAAACCCATATGTAAGTTGCTGACAGACGCAGAGAAGGGCATACGTAAATTGGGGTCCGACTACCTGCCCTTCCAGGTAAAAGTGGAAGGTGACACTTTATTTTCGAAGAACCTTTTTATAGACATGATTTCTAAAATACACCTACATAATTTTCCAGACTTAGGACTGGCATTTTTTTTTCAAAATATGGTTTGGTTAAAGTTGCTTTTCATTCAATTGAATCATACGTTGATTGAATGAATTCTCTTATCTTGCCATTTGTATATTCTTCCCTTTTCTATGTTAATATTCTATGAAGCTGAACATGAAATTTGGACACCCTTCTAGTGCTTTTTTTTCTTTCCATTTTGATGAAGGAGCCAGTCTGTAAGATTTTCAATAAGACACAGGGAAAACCTGGACCGCGGCGCTGCTACGGCGGCAGCCCCTTTACGGCCCCTTTACTTGCCCCTTCGATGCGTATTCGATGGTATAACAGTCAGCGTATCGGGTTGTTTTACCCAAGATTGTGGGTTCAAACCCGGTCGAAGTAATGTATTTTTAAGGGCGAAAAAATCATTCGTAGGTCTTCCTTCGGATGGGAAGTAAAGGTGTCTGTCCCATGTAGTAGATTTACTGCATGTAAAATACCCTCAAGCCAAAATGAAGCCTCTGAGCTAAATTCAAATCGCCTGTTTCGTCTCCCGAGATAATACCTTCTTTCTCCGCTAGATGGTGAATGGAGCTTAGCAAAATTTGCGTGGTCGGACGGAAGAGCGGGGCTCATGGCCCGAGTCTCGCCACCTACAATAAGACATTACCATATTCTATCCTATCCTTCCTGCATTTTCTGTTCCTTGAGATGGTTTGGTCCGCAATTTACATTCAGAATTAGAAACTACACATGTACAATTTACGTACAGAATCAGAAAGTATATTTCACAAGACAAGATGTAAGGATTATTTTGTCCGCAATTTACATACGACCAGAGTAGTGCATGTTAGTGTGTAAGAGGGGAGGATAGGACAGGAAAGAGGTACGAAAGATCGCGCGCGGTCTGTGGCCCATTGGTGAAGGTACTGCCTCGGCATTCGACTGGTATTGATCGGCGAAACCACGGAAAACTACCGATAAGAGCAATTGGCCGCTAGAATTCTCCCCTAGACAGCGACTGAATTCGGGTGTTGACAAGCTAGTATCGAAAATCCTGCCACTGTCGGGACTCGAACCTAGGACCTCCCGAAGAGTGACATCAGTTAATTCCCTGAGCCATCTCACCTGGTCTAGGCTAAGACTTGCGCAAACAAATGCATCAGATTTCTCTAAGCCTGACTTAGGTTTGTCTGGAGGGGAAAAAAGAAAAATACCAACAACGCCATTCGCAATGTCGCTACTGCTCCTGACAAAGGAGCAGCGATAAAATGAATATAGATTTGGTTCAAACAAATTGCCCTGCAAAGGAAAAAAAGGCTTTTGAACAAAACCACACAAAATGGTCTTCCAAAATGTAGCCCCAACACTGCTCAAGGATACTTCAGTAAAATCTTCATGAATATTGCAGTGGCAAAGCATAAAGTATATATAGAGTATAAAAGTTCTCGACATATTAAGAATATAAAAAAAGTTGTTCCATGACATATCAAGTGAACTGCAAATATATATCGTAAGGCAGCCTGTTCCTTGAAGCCTTGATATCGCATGTCAGCTGTGACGTAAGTAGTGATGCACTGAGTATGAGACTGAAGCCAGCAGGTGCAGTATGAAAGGAGGCGGAATAACACAATCAAATATTTGCATTTTTCAGCTCAAATCGAAATTGATTCATGTTTTTGTATTTTTCTGAGTTTCTGGGTATCTAACAAAACAGTAGATACATCTCATATGGCCGGACGCAGACTAGTTCGATTTCAATTTCTGCGCGCTTAGGAAATAAGTAAAAATATTAAAAATTACGTAGAAAAAGTCTCAAAAGCAGAAAACGTATGGGCAGGCGGTTAAATAAAATTAATTTACTGTTGCCTCTTCACGATACACAGTTTTTTTTTAATATTATTAGCAATTATTCTCAATTGACAAGCTATTTTTCTCTTAACATATTTGTAAGGTCAGTACATGCAGATTCTAATGACATTTTTGCATGATAATATGCGCAAACTAGTGATAATTTAAAAGTTCTCACTGACAGTAATACACTTGACACTAGTTAAACTTGTTTAAAATCACCTTGAAATTATCCTGTAAGTGAATCAACCGAGTTAATACTCGACTAAAAGAATTCCTTTCAAAGGTCCGAGATTCTCACTGTCTTTTTCTTTCTTGCATCGTACTTTATTGTAAGAATATATAAAAAGTCAGTTTGTATATTTCTAATACATTTATAGGAAAATTATAAGCCACCGCGAGGCTCAGAGTCGATGCGGGAAGGGCAGAGCCCAGGGCCGTTTTAACAGCATTGGGGGCCCTTGGGCTTAAGTCAATTTGGAGGCTCCTATTCTTTGACCAATGCTGAAGTATAAAGAAAATCCTGTCCATTCACATTGTATTTTGCATTTTTTTATTATTTTGAAACTATTTCTTAGTGTTTCAATTTAATATTACTCAAACACAAATATAAGCATAAATGTGTTTGTAAGAATAGCAGATTTATAATTACATTGAAAATGACTACGAATTATGTAGTTTTAATTTTTTATTGAATAGTACATTGTAAAATTGCAATACATCAACCGGCAACATTCCATATTATAAATATTATACAATGATGAGATACACATCACGCAGTTATGCCAATTTTTGCGTAGTTTAATCACTTCGTAACGCGTATGTTATTTTATGTTTTGAAAACTTTAGTATTAAATTATTTTTAAGAAGTATCTGGGCCCTTGAACATTGGGGGCCATGGGCCCGGACCCTTCGTGCCCGTGCATTAACACGGCACTGGCAGAACCACATACTACATCTTCGAGAGGTCGGGATGTACGACCAGGCTCTGCTGAACGAAAAAAAAAAATAGCGTCGTTTTGAGAACGCTCTCGATCTTTTGGAAAGCACAATGAATCTTTAGAAACAAACGCAGAAGCAATCGGGATTGGTTTCAACTCGGCGGGCGGTGGGTGCGCGCGAGAGCAATGACACGCGAATGGCGCGGCCGCCTTCGACAGGCTTTGTGCGGGGCGGAAGGGCGGGGCTTTGTGCGGCCGAGAGCGCAGGTGGGCGCGCTCAGCGGGCCCAGCCGCGCTGCCTATAAAACGCGTGGGCGGCGGCGGCCGTTGTGGCGGAGCGGATCTCGCGCCAGCAAAACAAGCGCCGAACAACATCGCCCGCCGCCACCCGGAGCCACTTGACGGCCTGCGCCCCGGGCGCTATCTGCCATCGCCCACCGCCAGCCCTAAGCAAACACGCCACCCACTGCCCGCCCCGATCCGCCCAGCGCCTCCGCGCCCCACCCCGCGCGGTCCCGCCACGCTCCTCCTCACCCATCCCCGCCCCGCCCCGAGCCACCCCGCCCCTCCCAACCCAACCCCGCCCCAACCCGTGCGGTCCCGCCCCGCTCCTCCCCGCCCATCCCTGCACCGCTCCGCCCCGCCCATCCCTGCACCTCCCCGCCCTGCCCCGCCCCGCCCGCCCCGAGCCTTCCCGCGCCTGCCGACCCATCCCCGCCCCATCCCGCGCGGTCCCCTCACTGTCCAGCGCCTCCATGCCCCGCTCATCCCCGCTCCCTCCACCTCGCCCATCCCCTCCGCACCCCGCGCAGCCCATCCCCGCCCACCTCTCCACAACCCGCGCCGTCACGCACCGACCAGAGCTCCATCCCCGCTCCTCCCTACCCCACTTCTGGCCTAGCGATGGAGTGGCAGGGGTCAGGTGGTCTCCGCTGGAACCTCCCATTGCAATTGAAATAAGAATTTGCTGAACCTTTCGGATCACATCACGCAAAAGAAGTTGCATAAAGTTGCAACTGAAAACTATTACATATGATCTAAACCAGGGGTCCTCAAACTTTTCAAACGGGGGGCCAGTTCACTGTCCCTCAGGCCATCGGAGGGCCGGATTATATACTGCGATTTTTCTAACTCCGTCTCTCAAGCCCCTTTGGCCGATCACACAGCATTTCGCGTCTTTCTCGGTCCTGCCGCTAGATGTCGCATGGTCGCAAGCACTGCTTGATAAGGTCGCTATCATGCGATATCTAGCGGCATGACTGAGAAAGACTCGAGGTACCGTGACATATTCCATCCTGAAGACAGGCCTTGAGAGGCAGAGTTAGAAAAAATGCTCTATAGTAAAAACAAAAACTATGAACAAATTCTTTTACACACTGCATATATCTCATTTTGAAGTGAAGAATCAAAACGGGAACAAATACAATATTTAAAAGGAAGTAAAATTAAATCAACAAACTTGTTGATTTATTGAAACCATCGATTTTTTTGCCATCCCTAGACACCCCAACACACAGTAAAAAATGTGCGGATTTTAAGAAAAAAAATTCCTTTAAACCATAAAAACCCGGCGGGCCGTATAAATGTCCTCGGCGGGCCGCATGTGGCCCGCGGGCTGTAGTTTGAGGACCCCTGACCTAAACGGATAATCGAAAACATAAAAAATGTTCTGTATTTATTCACCAACTCTAAGAAATTAGGAAATTTTAAAAATTATGGAATAATACAATCACTACTGATTGTGAACCCAGAGTGAAACAAGTACCTGAAAATGTAATTGAAATTATTTATATTTACTGGACAACTATGTTGTACTGCTCTATTGTAGGATATCTCGTTATGCACCTTCATTTAAAAACGTAAAGCATAACATATAATTAAAAAATACAAAATATGTAATAACTGTGAATTAAAATCATTGATTATAATATTTATTATTATAATAACTTATTTTGTTTTCAAGCAACACGTGTCAGAAAATTACTGGGCATTGCGTTTATTACACTCATTAATTTTTTCATTTTAAAACATTTTTCTAACTTACAAACTCGTTCTATTTTTGTTCCCCTAACCATTATCTCCACACTCCCACGCTTGCTGTGCGACGAAATGCGCACTGCTTACAATAGATTGAATAGAGCTCGCGTAATGAAATAATAAGCAAATAATGTTAATTTAATTAAGTTCTATTAATTTAAGACTTTAATATTTGGCATAATTACAGAAAATATAGTTTAATACGAAACGAACGTTGCAAGTTATTTGCTGTGTTAGATATGTTTCTCTCTGTGGTAGCCTGGTTTTTACCCCGTTAGCGCTAATAAAATTCGTGTTGATGTTTGAAAGCTGTTTCTGAGTGCTTTTTAGGACTGGCGCGTGCAGGGCGCGTGAAACGAGCACAAACCCCGGTGCGTCGTTGTTCCGCAGGGAAATTGTAAACTTAAGTAGTAAACAAGCAACTGACAACTAATATCTGAGCTCATTCTTATCTCTTCATTAGGCGCGCCATTTACGTAGGTAAGTCAATAAGTTTCTGCAATTTTGCTCTAATTGTCTTTAGTTTGACTCTACGGCTTTGTGTGGCCCCCTGCCGCTAGACGGGACCGTTGTCTTTGCCTGTAAGAGGTTTCAGCGTTTTCTCTTCAGTCTGTCTGGCGCTGTTGTGGGGTAAAGATGGCTACAGCACTCTCTGTTAGCTCCAAAGAAGAAGAGCGTTCTGTAATCCGGTTTTTATGTAGGTGTACCAGGGGCGGAAATCCATACCAGGTTTTTAGCACAATACGAGAACAATGTTTTGCCACAGAGAAGTGTTTACCAGTTACCAGAACAGTTTAAAAATGCTCGAACGCGCGTCAAGAAAGAGGAAACACGGGGCGTCGAGCTACAGTTGCAACTAAACCTTTTTTCAAAAGGTTCGGAAAGATTGTGAAACGGTGGGCAAGTGCATTGAAAAGAAAGGTGACTATGTTAAAAAATCATATCAATAAAAATTTTGTATTCTTCCTGTAATAAATTATAAATATTGATTGCAGGTACTTACTGGCTTACCATCAAAAAATCTAACTTTTATACCTCGTACTTTGCTACTTCATTTACTATTTACTTTAACCATTACCCTGTTTATATGCCGAGGTCAATTGGTCTTGATTTGTGGGAATGGAGATTGACATGACCATCCATACGGATTCGCGGGTACTAAAATCTACGTAAGAAATTGATGATTTATTTATGTGATTTATTTATTTTGGGTTCGGTAATTTTCCATACCATTGCCCTAAATAATAATATTTGTTTTCAAAAATCAATTCAACATTATAATCTATAACTCTTCTGCTCCTGACAAACAAAAACATACATAACTCTTTTCACAACAACCACTGCAAAGCAATAACAATAATAACCGTTAAATATTTAAATCTTCCCCATTGCTCGTCCCTTGCATGCATGGCGATTACCCATTTACTATCCTAACTGAAAAATTATTAAAATCTACTACAAGACTTTGTCTTCTTACAATACTCGTGCTAATATGTACCCTTTTTATCACTTTCCTGTTTCATTCCGCTGCACTCTTGACCGTCGGCTTTCGCGTACAGTTTAAACTTGTATTTCTGAATAGTCCATTTACGTCATGCCATTTTCTTCTCCACACAAGGTTTATATTTTTTCCAACTTACGATATTTGTTCTGTCGACAATCCACTTAATTTATAAATCTGATTATCACTAACTCGGAGAACCTTTTACTCCCATCCGATCGACACCGCACCGGGATCCTTTCTGCCCTCTTGTTCATAACAAGCGCTATTCTTGTTTCTTAAGATGCGCAGTACTGTACACATTTTCGTGTCACTTTAGTTTTTTCTGCGCTGACTCTCACCATCCTCGCACGCCTTCTCATTTCTGATTGGCTAATCCGTCTTGGCTAATCTTATCTAGTTATTCTCTGAGTGGCTAATCTTATCTAGTTATTCCAGACGTAAAATTAATACTGAACAAGAAGTCATAATTATGGTCGTGCCTTTTCAACTTTCAGTGGTTTTGTTTATATTATTATATACAAATAATTTGTGCATATTTTCGTAAACATTCTAAGAAAGTAGTATTTTTTTTACAAACATATTTTGTGCAAAAATATTTTTTGGTTCCTTGTAGGATGGGTGGTAGCTATTTATCTCTGCACTTTGTGGCTCGGAAGAAATTTACTTTGCTTCTCTGATTTTCTTCATGTAGTCAGTATTTGTTGAATATATCCTGGACGTCTATTAATAGGGATCTTCTTTGCAAGTGCTTGAGTAACAAACTTTATGGCAAGTTCTTTATGTAGATACTCTCGTCGATGCTTGTAATGTTCGCCATTTTCTAAAGAAATTACGCACCCATTTATTGCAGCAATATTTTGAAGACGAGGTAAATTCACCATCGGCCGTAATTTGTTGTTTGCCCACCTGTGTAAAATAAGTGTGGTTCTCAACGGTATCATGATCTTGTTTTAAATTCTCTTTCCTTACTTCATGACCCCTGTCTTAATGCAGAGAGTTTTCCACATTATTCACTCGTAATTTTCTTCAAAAAATTCATCGTCAACTTCATCTAAAAGAAGTTGTCGAATCTTTCCAACATCATCTCTAATATTTGCATACCAAAATGATTACTCATATTGAGAACAATACAAGATAATATATTATGTTACACGAACATCTACCAACGTAGGAAGCGCATGTAAGCTAAAGCGCGGGAGCTGCACACACATCCTTCTGCGAACTCGATCCCCATCTCGATCAGGTTTTTGTCCAGTTTCCCTGATCCATTGAGCAAATGCTGAGATGGCCTCTTGTTTTGCTACTGGACGTAAATGTAGCTTCACTGTGCGCACGTTTTGTTGAGCACTCCTTTTGCCTGAGTGGTAGGAGTAGAACTGATGTTCGTTACTATTTTGTTAGCAATGCAGAAAAATCAAATCAGCGGTTCAATTACCGTTGAAATTGATTTCCTTTAACTCGGGAACAAACATTTTTTTAATTTTTATTTTTCTTAATTTTTTTGTTCTAAATTCTTGTTCTAGTTTTTCAAATATTGCTTTATTAATTTATTTTTTAATTCTGGGCCTCAAGAAAATGTGTGCAAATAATCTCTTTCCCCATACGTCACATACAGTCTTTACTGGTTTTTGGCCAAATAAATAAACTGCGTGTGACGCCGTAGGCGCGCGGGCCTGGCGTCGCAGCGTAGGAAGGGGAGCTTCGTTCGCTGACCGATCGCTCTCTGGCGTTTCTGGCGGTAACCTTGCCACCGGACCCAAAATCGTTCAATTCAAAATGCCAACAGATCCTGTAAACTTACACCTACAACTCAACGAGATACAAGGGAGTTTTGATGGGCAGAAAGCGACTGCTTGTGCGGTTCGAGTTTCGCATCACTGGAGATTAGGGAGTTTTTGCACCTTCGAACGTGAAGCACTATCAATCTTCTGCGCATGCGCAGATGCACTAAAGTGATATAAAACTGGAATTGCGTATGAGCAGAAGATCGATAGTACTTCACGTTCGAGGGTGCAAAAACTCCCTAGTTTGGGCCAGCTTTAGCGGGCAGCTATCGACTGCATTTTCGCATGCGCCAACTCGAAATCGAATTCGAAGTGTTAGCGGGCCGCGCCTGGCCCCACTAGAGAGGTTTTGTACGCTATAGTGGACAGCACTATCGATATTCTACGAATGCGCAGATTCACAAAAGTGCGCGAAATATGCGCGAAACTTGAACTGCGCATGCGCAGAAGATCAATAGTGTTGTCCGCTATGGCGTGCAAAAACTCTCCACTATTTCGCCGGATTTAGCGGGCGACTTATTTTGCATGGTTATTGATCATTCGGCCATTTTATATGGAAATTTTTCCCGATTGTGACGGCAGTGTGTGCTACTAAATCTTATTTACATGTCTATATCTCCCTTTCTTTTCGTGTTTGTCAATTGATTTGATTAAAGTTTAATTAGTGTTACATGAGTGATACTGCTAGCCTCACAGTTTTTAATTGCCTGAAATCATCGTCAATTGTAATACATTGGATACGCAGTAAAGGCTTCACAAGAAAGAGGCAAAGTATTAGTGAAAAGTGCGTAATGAATTCATTGGTTAAGTCAGTGTAAATTACAACCGGAGAAGAATAAATGTCATTAAAACTGAAAAAATTAAACAAATAAAGGAGTTGTGTCATTTCTAGTTAGTGGGACAAATGATATAAATCGGTATTCATAGGAAGATTTTTTAGTATAGTTAATTGCATTGTATTTTTTCACTTGCGTACAAATTTACCAAAAGTTTGGATTACTTGATTTTAACCACACCCACGAACTGTGAAGTATCTCTCTAGTTTTAATTTATTATTAAATATGAATACTGAAGTGGGCTTCTGTAATTTACTTCCATACGAATACTCGAAATTTAGGCTTCTTAATACTAGAACACTAATACATTGTAATTTCGAAGGCTACCATGAGTGCAATGGGTAATAGGTTTTTGAATCCTATATTCAATGAAAGTGGGTCTTGTCATACTATATTGTATGGATCTTAAGATATGTCGTTTGTCAATCATTATGTCAAAGTGTAGGTTATGTCGATCAAGTTGGCACATTATTTGTGTGAGGAAAATATTATATGATTCTAAATATTACGGAAATAGTGAATACCTTGGTTAACAAAATGAATTAGGGAAGGAAAAGATTTGTATTTCTCACATTCATTCTGCTTTTCTTCCTTATGTTGTATGACAAATTTAAATCCATACATGTACTTCATTTCTGTTTTACATATTATATACACGAATACTAGTATTAATATGTAAATATTTGAAATCTGGGTACACATTTTAATACTAATTTCATTTATCAAATTGTATGTATATGAATATTGAAAATTTACAAAAGTTTCAAACGAAGTAACATGAACAGCACAGAACAGCTGTTTCAGCTAGAGTCCCTAAATACCCCAGGGACTCTAGTCGCAGCCAGGTAGCAGCACTCTCTGTTGCCACAATTTCGAACTTCTTCCATTGCGACTTATACGTTTCGACATAAACGTGCAAAAGCTCTTTCTCGATTTCACCCGTTTTAAGGGGGCCCCGCAGATGATAAAACATTATCAAACACTCCCTCTAATAAATGATTGTTCTCTTATCGGAAGTTGAAAAAGCAATGTAAAATCATCTGAACCCTAATGGGATTTTAATACAATCCCTCTGATAATCTTTTTACATTTCGTTGGTAAATGGAAGGATTAACACATTTTAATTTTTGTATTAACGTTTCAAAATAAGTTCTGATAAAATTACATTATAAAATTTTCAGACAATATTTAGGGGCCCCAATTCTTTGAGTGCCTCTGGTCCTCAACTGAAAGATGAACCTGCTATTGGGTTCTAAAATACATGGATCAATTAGATCTATGCGCGCCCAAGGGTTAACGTTTTGAGTGCTTACAACAATATTTTAAAGCGAATCCTGACGTTTCCTATTGAATTTAGGTACCTTATTCTGTGTGCTACTAGCCGCAGGGTAAGGTTTTGAACGAAATGAAAGTTTTTTTTTTTTGCGTATCTTTGCCGTTCACCTCATGTGAATCACGAATTGCTCATTTCGCAGCCTTAAATAGACTCTACGGCCCATATCTGATATATTTGGTAGGTTCTTCCGACACACCCGATTTATTTTAATAGAGCGATCCACTGACGGAGCGTAGCTTTTTTTTTTTCAACAATCGTACTATCGTTGGGTTTCTTGGGGTAGATACATCTGAGAAGGAATGGTAAGATAATGTGGAATATCCTCTTCCTTGGTCCTGTTTCTCCATAGATGTAAGTTAGGTGACCCAATGGGGTTTTCTTGGGAGGACTTAAATAGGGTAGTTTCCCGTTGCTCTCGCTGACAGCGTGTTGTTGTTGTTGTTATTATTATTATTATTATTATTATTATTATTATTATTATCATTATCACTATCACTATCACTATTATTATTAATGAACAATGAGATGATAGGATGGTGATGGGAGGTGAGGTGAGGTGGAGTGAGGTGTGAGGAGAGGTGATCGAGGCCTTTTTCAAACCATCTCAGCATTCGCCTTTTGACCGAGGGAAACCAGGAAAAAACGCTGTCAGAATGGCCGGCCCGGGGCGAACCGGACATCCCGACTGCGAAGTCAGTACGCTGCGCACTGAGTCACTTCGCTCGGTAATATGTGATATAACATAATAATAACAACAACTTTAATAATATTAAAAATAATAATAATAATAATAATAATAATAATAATAATAATAATAATAATAATGTATGTACGTACTTGTCCCAACATCCCGTGAACGGGCTCAGGCCTACCGGCGACGTCCCTGCCGCGTGGCCATGGGTTAAGAGTACGTGTGGTTAGCATGTAGACACCCCACTTTGTATTCCGAACTTCTCAACCAAAGAAGTGAATTTTCTCATCGTCACACAGCAACATGTACTGGGATATTGCAACGAAATCGCACACTATAGCCTTGCCTCGACCGGGAATCGAACCCGGGGCTGCGTACTGGAAAGCGAGCACGCTGACCAAGAGCTGTCACGACGCTTAATAATATTAATAATAATAATAAAAACAACAATAACAACAACAACAATAATAATTGTTGCACAGTAATCCCTCCACATCCGCGAATTCGCTGTTCGCGAGTTCCGAACATTCGCGATTAGAGAAATGCTACCGGTTTTAACATTCGCGACTTCAACATTCACGAATGCGTCTTTCTGTCGTACATATTTTAAAGCGAACAAATTTAATTTCCTTTATCAGCGTCATCTGGGAACCGAACTTGACAGACACCAGAGCTCAAAGTATCACGTTCTGCAAAAATGTCAAATTTGGAATGTCATTTCACATTAATAGCGAAACAAAATAGTAAAATATTTCAATTCAGTTGCGTCAACTTCGAGGTAAGGGTTTTGGCCACACAAACGGAAACGGAAAAGCCATTTAGGATTTGTAATGATTTGACTGATAAGTATAGCTTCGGGAAATAATTAGCGAATAAAACCTCCTCGAGCTTAAAAATGAACTAATGGAAGCGAAACTGCTCCTGGAGCAACTTCAATGTCAGAACTGTTAATGGCGTTCCATAACTTCAACAAGCTCTGGTGGAAAGGGCATTTGAATACGATCCGAACATGGAAATCACTTCGAAATTTAAGAGAGAAATAGACGCAGCAACTCTTTTACATTTGGATATTAGAATGAGGAGGGCAATGGAACAAAAAAATAACCGAATCGTATGTCGAGTCACTTTCAAATTTGAAATAAGTTTCAAATATCGTTCTCTTTGGGATGTTCATTGGAATTCTGTTGGTAGTAGTGTTAAGTTCTACTGTAATTGTTTGTCATTTTTTAAATTTTTAAACAGTTTTTCGATATCCAAGAACCTAACCCACGTTTTTTCATTAAAGATAGACTCAACATTCGCGGATTTGACATTCGCGATGCTTTCCAGGAACCTAACTCTCGCGAATGTTGAGGGATTATTGTAGTTGTTGCTGTTATTATTATTATTATTATTATTATTATTCCATTACATCACGACTAAAGATGTTATGAGTCGGCTGAATATAAAATCTACTCCAGGTTGCAACCAGCTACCTAAGGAGCAGATTCGGTGAATATCAGTGCCTCTACAATACTTTACGCAAAATGTGGGCTGTTCCAAATAAAGCAAGTTCTTGCACTTCCCAGTCTTTTGAATTACTTGGGAGTTTAGACAAGTTCTTACTCAAATTTTGCGGAACAAATCCCAGAGCTCCGATAACTATCGGGACGACCTGTGCTTTTACGCCCCACATTCGGCTGGTCTCGATTTCCACACTCTTGTATTTAATTATTATTATTATTATTGTTATTATTATTACTATTACTATTATTATTATTACATCTTCCTGTATTTCTATTACTTTTGATTTTAAGAATTCGATATATTTTCGTACGTACAAGTGGTGCGGCGCTGTGCCAGGGTGCTTGAGGTGTGAGCAGCGCCCACGCCGCATCCTGGCTGAGCCCCCGTCGCAGCGGCCGCCGCCAAGCAGCGCCGACGGACGCAAATTAAGGCTCTTTGGACGCCTTTCTCCGGCTCCTCTTACGCCTCTGGGAGCTTATTTCGAATGTGCAGAGGATTCTTTTAAAACGGCCAATCCACTACGACGGACAGAGTCGTTTTTAAAAACGCGCACAATTCGAACTCGCTCATGTTATTGGCTGCCTTTGCAGTATTTGTTATTACTTTCATTCAGCAAGTCCCGAAAAAGGAAAATGTTCTGAAATTTAATGCATTCGTTACTCTTCTTGGATTTGTAATAATAAATCCAATAATAATAGTAGTAATAATAATAATAATAATAATAATAATAATAATAATAAATTTGTAATAATCAGCCAACGACGCGGCATCTCCCGGACAGAAGAATTCATGGACTCGACACACAACACAAGAAATTTTCAATTGCACAGGAAAATTAGATAAACCTTCAAAAATAGAAGACTTGAAAGAATTCTTCAGACTTCGAATGCCGCCATAACCGCGAAGGTCCAAGCTTCTCGTTCTCTAAAGTAGCAAACAAGCAGAAAAACCGCGTGCGAACGGAATGGAGTTCTCCTTCCGAGTTTCTCGTTTGGGCCAGTGCGCGTCCAGGCGGCTCCTTTGCCCACCGTTACTCGTGGAATATTGTGCTTGGTAATGCCCGGTAACGCCGCCCCGCCCCCGCCCCCGCCCCCGCCCCCACCCCGCTCCCGCGCCGCCCGTGGGAGGCAGGGACACCCTGTGCACAACAAAAATATTTTCTGTAATGGCGAGATACAGTTGGGCGGCTGCGGCCGCTCTTGTGATTACCGCTCCCGCCTGCCCCGCGGCTTTCTCTCCGCCGAAAGGCCGGCGCGATCGGACGCTTGTGTCCATTGTTCGCGCTTCACGGCCGCCTGGAGACAAGTACGTCGGCTCCAGTCAAAGACAAAGGCGGCACGAGAAAATACTTTCTCTCGGAATCCATAGGCCACTGCCGTAACGAAAATATTTAAGGTCTCGACAGAGAAACGATTATACAATAACTTCTATTTTTGTAAAGCGATTATAGGGAGATTAATGGAGTTATAGTGTTTGACCAGAAATGGAATGACATGTGTGTCATATAATTTTCCACCCATTCAAACGATTCCTATTGCCTGCCCATTCTCATATACGTGTATATCCAGGTGACTCAGAATAAGTACCAAATCTTCTAGGGCGTAAATTTTCCATTATGTTCACTGGCAAAAAGTGATCTGTTTCGACCGCTCTGCCCTACATCTTGCTGACATTTATTCTGCCACATCTTTTACATAGAGAGAAGTAGAGGAGAAAGTTTCGTATTGCTACGGAAAATTGATTTCCAGATTTTTACGAAAATTTAGGTAATGGGGTACCCTGATACCGTTTTTTTTCCTCCTTCCATAAAGACCGTCCACTGTCTGTCTTGTCTGTCTGTCTGTCGGTCGGTCCGTTCGCCTGTCCAAAAGTCTACCTCTCTGCATCTGTTTGTCCGTCCTCAGTAATGTATCAACATTACTGAGAGTATTTTTTTCCATATTACTATTTCATTCATTTGACTGCAAATGTAATATTTTAGATTATTTATCATTTGTAAATGTGAGGATTACTTTATGCTATATTAGGAGTAATATTTACGTAGTTCCTATAAATGTCATTTGACTAATAAGAGCTTATTTATTATTAAATGTTTTCATTATGCCCGTATTAAATAATATTCTTGTATAAATATCATTTGATGTCGGTCATCATGCCTCCTCTGAGATTTTGAATGGCTCAACCGCAATAAGCACTCAAAAGTTGTTTTGAAAAAAGGCGTTGCAAAAATTTGCCTTTCAGAAACACGCAAACACTACAAACATGTAAATTGTTTATTATTTACAAAAGAAGTGAATATATTTGTTCACAAAGAAAAATTAACACAGAAATATGAAAGCACCCATTTACACAATTCAATAGTTTTTGTTTTATAAAATTTACGTTACATAACCGTAACATGTTTACAAATGGTGCGGCCGAATGATTCGGCCTCTTGAGACGGGATATTCTTTTACGAGATACTATTTTGTTGGCAATGCAAAAAATTAAATTGTGTAGTTTGTCTACAGATGCAAATAAGTTTTCTAAAACTTGGAAGAGAAAATATACCGTTTTCAAATTTATCTAACCTCGCTTTGTTGGAATGTTTATTCATGGTGAAAACGTTTGGAAGAGATTCTGGAGCTCAAGGAAACGTGCGAAGATTGTACTTCTCCCCCACGCGTCACACGGAAATTTAATGTATTTGACAAAATCAATTTTTTGTATGTCCTGAATTGAAGTATCCGTAAAAGCTGCGGTCCACGTTGGTGAAGCCTCTAGATTTAGAACTCTCAAGAATCCTAATTTTCTTTCCCTGGCAACTCAATTGGATGACATTGTCGCCTTGGGAACAACTTATGCCTTTGGATAAAAACAAAACCAAAACCTCTCAGAGAATGCTTCTCATTGTATCTCCCCAACGCTACATGTCGTAGAGGATCTACCTGCTAGGGCTTCTGTGTTCTTTCGGAGCTCGAGAATTCCTCCGTAATTGCAGAGGGGGAGAATAAATATGTATCGGATCATTGTGCGCGAGTGTTGCTCGCTGGCGGTGAGTGCTGCCGGCGGCCGCAGCAGCGAGTGCTTTTAGCGGCATCTCGCGCCGCATCTCGGTAATTAAATGGCGCGCCGGCGCAGCGAGCGGGACGCGCAACAAAAAACAAAGCCCACAATGCAGTTTAAGTGATACTCGGCGAGGCCCGCGGACAGAAAGGTTTCCGCCGAAAATTATAAGTTCCGAGGTGTTGGCGCTAATGTCTCGGGCGCAGGGGGGAGGGGGAGGGGCGGCAAAACAGCGTCATGACAGCTGCCGGCGCCGCCCATTAATCTGCGCTGCCGCCAGATGGCATCACAACAGCGGCGCCGCCATCCCGCCGCGCTGCCACCCTTCCACCACGCCGCTGCCGCGTCCTCACCCCGCCGCGGCGTCACGAGACCTCGCCACCAGCCTGCCTCCCTTCCACCTTGCCCCACCACCTCGTCCCCACCCGGCCTTGCGGAACGTAATTGAATATGTACATGTGTTAGAACAGGCATCTCCGAGCTCAAGAAACCAGACACATAATGCACTTCTCCCCAATGACTGACAATGCTGGTCTTTTTTCAACCGAGAATGTACAACATTCGTAGGGCTACTTCACATAAGAGAATAAGGGCTGAGCCCTACTACGCTACATTCTTAATTTCTGTTAATGATGTTTTCCCAGGTAATCTGTTTAAATATTGATGCAGTTGCTTTGTGACAGTTTTTAGAGCTCCTATTACTATTGGCTCTATTTCAGTTTTTGCGTTCCACATTTTTGTATTTCTATTTTTAAATTTGTGTACTTCTGCATTTTCCTGTTTCTTTCTTTATTGCATTGCCATCTTTTGATATTGCTACGTCTATTATCTTACAGATATTGTTTCCCTTATTACGTATCACTATGTCAGGTTTATTTGCTGTTATTTCCTTGTCTCCACCAGCCTGCCTCCCTTCCACTTTGACCCACCGCCTCGTCCCCACCCGGCGTTGCAGAACGTAATTGAATATGTACATGAGTTAGAACAGACATCTCTTAGATCTTAAGAAACCAGACACATATTGTACTTTACGTCCCACAGTTTGTAACTGGGTTTTTACGTTAAATAAAAAGGTCTATGAAATCTCATTTCAGCTGATTTTACTCCAGTTATTGGCAGAGTCTGTGCAGATTTTACACTCATCCAGTAGTCGTAACTTTATGTCAATGCATATGTTAACTTTATGTGTGTTAACTTTATGTGTGTTAACTTTATGTGCATGTGTTAACTTTACGAGTATGTCAATGCATATTTAACGCGAAATGTCATATAACGAAGTCACGCATGTTTTTTTTTTGCCCCTAATTGTTACACTGGACCACTATATACGATGGAGGGGTGACTTCGTGCTCACCACTCGAACCCCTTATCCCAAGGCCGAGAGGCTGAGCCAATGGTCAGCCAAGGCCCGTATCAGGCTGCCGAACCAAAGGATAGGTCAATTGTTACACTTCTTCGCATATGCTGATGTTCGCCACGTACAAGAGATCTTTTTGACTGCGGAAAGACGTGACCTACAACACTAGTGCAGAAAGTTTCCTAAATAGCATGCGCAAAAATTAATATGTAATATCTTTGTAAGAAATTCTCAACCATGTGTTGAATGGGAAAATAAGATCGTCGTTGTCAACCCATCATCGTCTAGGCCAGTGATTGCCAACTGGACAAGAAATGACATCAGAACTGCTATCCATTCCAAGGCAAAGCCCTAGAAACATGTAAATTGTTTATTATACAGTAATCCCTCAACATTCGCGAGAGTTATGTTCCTGGAATGCATCGCGAATGTCAAATCCGCGAATGTTGAGTCTATCTTTTAATGAAAAAACGTGGGTTAGGTTCCTGGATATCGAAAAACTGTTTAAAAACTTAAAAAATGACAAACAATTGCAGTAGAACTTAACACTAGTACCAACAGAATTCCCAATAAACATCCCAAAGAGAACAATATTTGAAACTTATTTCAAATTTGAAAGTGACTCGACATACGATTCGGTTATTTTTTTGTTCCATTGCCCTCCTCATTCTAATATCCAAATGTGGAAGAGTTGCTGCGTCTATTTCTCTCTTAAATTTCGAAGTGATTTCCATGTTCGGATCGTATTCAAATGCCCTTTCCACCAGAGCTTGTTGAAGTTATGGAACGCCATTAACAGTTCTGACATTGAAGTTGCTCCAGGAGCAGTTTCGCTTCCATTAGTTCATTTTTAAGCTCGAGGAGGTTTTATTCGCTAATTATTTCCCGAAGATATACTCATCAGTCAAATCATTACAAATCCTGAATGGCTTTTCCGTTTCTGTTTGTGTGGCCAAAACCCTTACCTCCAACTTGACGCAACTGAATTGAAATATTTTACTATTTTGTTTCGCTATTAATGTGAAATGACATTCCAAATTTGACATTTTTGCAGAACGTAATACTTTGAGGTTCTGGTGTCTGTCAAGTTCGGTTCCCAGATGACGCTGATAAAGGAAATTAAATTTGTTCGCTTTAAAATATGTACGTCAGAAAAACCCATTCGTGAATGTTGAAGTCGCGAATGTTAAAACCGGTAGCATTTCTCTAATCGCTAATGTTTGGAACTCGCGAATAGCGAATTCGCGGATGTGGAGGGATACTGTGTACAAACGAAGTGCATATATTTGTTCACAAAGAAAAATTATCGTAAAAGCAGTGCGAACAAAGGGGGGAGGGAGGGAGGGGCAGATGGCAAACCTTGGCCGGCAGTAGGCCTTTGCCGGTGTTTCAGGAAACATGACTGGGAAAACATACATGCCCGTTAATTTTTCTTCTGTTAGGGAAAAACGGTTTCCTTTTGTAGATGCTGGAATAATGGCAAAAAGTTTAGTTTGTTCGAAAGAAATGAAGTATATTAAAAAAAAGTCTAACCTACAGATGCATTACTTACCTTTACGACCCAGAGAAATCTGCGAGATTAAAATAAATTCTGAGAATTGATAGAGTTCGCAATCATGGAATGAGTCAAGGAATTTGCAGATTGAAAATTATTGAAAAGATACTGAAAGTCACGAGGATGTACAGCATTCTGAAACAAAACAGTACATCAAAAAAATCAAGACTGGGGTTAAAATACTCTCAACCCCCTACCGAGTACCTATTTGTTACCTTTTTTGTTGACATTAATTATTGTTTCAGGACGAACTAATTCGTTACATTATGTACTATTGTATAAAATATTATCGCCTAAAATGTCAAAGTTGTCTTTTCCAAAAATTTTAGGAAAATATTGAAGGACACACGTATTCGTACCTCGTAAGGTTTCGTTTACGAAAAGTATTGAAGGACACACGTCCGATATCAAAAATAACTTACTTGATTGTTGTTCTATAACGGCCTATGACGTTAATAACCATTTTAATATTTTCTTCCAGTTCATAGCATACACACCCATCCAATGCTCTATTCGATAACCGTATGTTACTTTCCGTCATTCTCTGAATATATTTTTTGAGACCATAGGAGGTATATAATCTGAAGGTCATTTGAAAATATCATTCTGCAGCTCATACGTGAATCAGGAATCAGCTTGATCCAAAATCTAGTTCTTTCTAAATGAAAAAGACGCAGGGAAATGATCGTCTTAAAGAATATCAGGGGCTGTGGAAGAAAGTGTTTCGAAGTCCCAGATTTACACATCCTTTGAAAGACGACATGTAATCACGCCGCAGCCCTCGTGCGCCGGTGATCCGGGGCTCATCTGGGGCCACGGCCGCCGCCGTCTATTAGGTTTTGATTGTGACGTCACAAGCCAAGCCGTTCTCTGCATTCAGGCGGCAGGCCGATTATACCAAATATTTCTGTCCAAGGAGACCGCTCGGGCCGCCGTATCAATGGGCTTAGAAAAACTGATTTTCCGGAGGATTAGCGGTGAATCGAGCTGCGAGCGCGCCCAAGCTCCCCCTGCGCCGCCCGCGCGCCGCCCCCCGCGCCCGGCCCCCGGCGCCGCCCCCACCTGCCCCGCACCCTCCCGCTCCCCCACCACGCCGCCACGCGCTGCCCCCGCGCCGCCCCGCGCCGCCCTCACGGCACTCCCACGCCGCCCCCCCCGCTCCGCCCCGCGCCGCGCCGCCCCGCACCGGCCCGCGCCGCCCCGCGCCGCTCCCCCCGCGCCGCCTCCCCGCGCCGCCCACCGCACCGCTCCGCGCCGCCCCCGCGCCATTCCCGTGCTGTCCCCGCGCCGCCGCCGCCGCGCCCGGCCCCCGCACCGTCCCCGCAACGCGCATCGGGAGAAGCCCCGCAGGCGTCTCGAATATAAGGGGAGGTCCCCAGGGAGAAGGAAGCTCCCGGCAATTTGTAAGGGAGGCAGCGCCCGCGGGGGAGGACGTGCCGCAGGGCGGAGGGGAGCGCTGGCGGCGGGCGGGGCCGCGCACATAATCGGCCGAGCAGACTTCTTCCTCTGGTCACGTGGGCGCGCGCTGCGTGACAGTTTACCGCTGCGCCCAAACGCCGGTTGCTTTCGACGTCGCAGAAAACTAGTGGTGCTATAACAGCACGTATTTTCTCGCTTGTGCTTTCACGCGAAATTACGCGAAAAGTACTCAAATTTTCGAGCACTTTTAAATGATCTTATTTCAAAATCTATCTTTAAGCCACAAATTTCATTAAGGGAAAAATCTCTGTCTTTAATATTTTTTCGTTGTAAGATGACGCAAACAATTTTGAATTTTTGCAATTTTCGAAAAATAAGAGTTTTAACGAAAGTGACACCTACATCATTCTCTTAAACGTCCTTCTTACTAGTCAGAAACAAAATATAATCAAAAACTTTGGTGCCATTTTTTGCGAAATTTTGGAAATGTCCCAGGGACCTCATGTAAAGTTTCCTCCAGAATTAAAATACCGGTTTTAAATTCAAGGAGCCGGGACATCAGCCAGATCGATAGGGGAATATCTATTTTTCAGAAAATCTGCACCAATCTTGAGCCGCTAGTGTTGTTCACAGACGGATAGACACACGGACAGATAGGCAGGCAGGCAGGCAGGTAGGTAGGCAGACAGACGTACAGACAGACAGACTGATTGACTCGATTTTTCGGCATCAAGAAGCCACAAAACATGGATTCTTGTAACAGCACGTGTTAGAGGATTTTTTCGAAATTTAGCAACTGGATTTATACACTTTTTCGTTACCAGGGCCCTGTAATAAGTGTTTTTCTGCCGAAAATTTGCCGTTTTTTTCGCGGCAGCATGACATACTTCGTACCGAGAAAGTAAAAAGGAGTTTATATATTCGTAAAGGGAACAGAGGAATAATGTAACGCCTGAAGGTTCGGCAATCCGCCGCGCACGCCGCGAAGAGAAAATCAATGAGTCGCTCTGCACAGAACTCTGGAGAAACGCTGTCAGCAAAAGTATTGTAGGGTGTTATTAACAGGCACAATCGTTCTCTTTTTAGTATTTCTGTATGTAATTAAAAAAACTAAAAAAAATATATGTATCAATGTGCCTGTGAGGCAGATTGATGCACCTCAAGAAGCACTTTGACAAGTCTCGGAAAAGTGGGGGAAAATCACTGCACTGCGTATTTTCCACAGAAATGAAATATAAAATCATTCTACATTTATTGAAAGAATTTTAAATTACCCATAATTTATTTGTAACAAAAGTTAAAGTGATCAAAATCAAAATTAAATATACGAAGGCCATTTCCACAGGCCACATTTGTCTATTTTATTTTCTAAATCGATTATTCTCTTAATTATTTTATTTATTTTATATCATCAAAATTTATGATGTATTGTTCCTTTTTTAATATATTTGTAAACATGAATTAGCGGAGGAAATTGTGATATGAAAATTTATCGTCTCCTGTATTATTTCAGTAGTATACCTTTGCGTTCTGGCTCTCACACTCAACCAATCTTTATAAATGAGGGCTCTAAAGAAAGAGAATTTCACGGAGACTTGGCGAATTGTACTTTGACTTTCAAAATATGGATGATTTCTTTTAAAAAACGTATCGAAATATTCATGTAAAATGCAGCCCGTATCACATGTCAATCTATATCGGCAAATAACTCATAAATAAAGCGTTTTAGAGCCTTAAAAAGTAAAATTTTGAGGCAAAAGGCCTCAAAGAAACGTTTTTCATACTATAATCTACAAGATGAGACATTCCTCGATCCATTCAATTAACTTTTCGGTTCCACGCTTCAATACTATCAAGGCCACCTAAATATTTCAGCCCTTCCTGCTGGCAGCAATTTTTGTGGCGACACGCTTAGAAGGCTTAGATTTGACAATCTTTATTTACGCTTTCTATTAACACAGTAGTTTGTGCAATCTGACGAGGTTTATGTGCATAACCATTAATTCAAGATTTGCTCTCCAGCAACAACTAGAAGTACTGTTATAGTTGCTTGATACTTATGAAGGTTGTTTCTTTGCGTGTAGTGAAACCAATCAATTAACGTTTTACCGGTGTCTGTAAATGCTGTGTACCTAATTGAGGAGGGATGTGGGTTCACAGAGAAGAGTGAAGACTGTGTTTTACCTGTACCAGTATTTTCGTTATCATGCGATGAAAATTTAAAGTCAGCGGGTTCAGACACGTAGCTTTCTCAAAAGTAAAAAGCTTTTGTAATATTTTTGTGACTCACGAGAAGCTAAAAGCTAGCTGTCAAAGAATATTGAATAATTACTACAGATGTCTTTAAGGAAGTGCTGTGAATTGTTCCAAGAAAACTCTCCATGATACTGAATAAATATTTATTGAAAATTTATTTTAAGCATCAATTGCATTGTTTTTTATTTTATTTTATATTGTGTTAGTACATTGCAAGTTACCTTTATATATTTTTAAACAAATAAACACGTTTCGTTAACTACTTCCCCTCTTAAAATGCAAATATAAGGATAGGGATCTAACATAGGGCCTAACATGTAAGAGTTCTCGCACGGGTACGCGGAGGTAGTTGTTAGCACATTTTGGTCGGCGCGGACAACTTCCTGTGACTTCCGCCCACCTGGGCACTCTTTGTGGTTCTCCCGCCAAATTATGGGAGTTCCATGCTGCATCAGTGTGTTATGAGGGTGCCAACTCCAAAGTTCGCGCGTCCCACTTAAAAAAATAATTAATTAATTAATTAAGACATTAATTAATCATTGTTCCCCCGCGCCTCTACGCATGGGGCGCTTCCTTCCGCCGCGCGGCTTCAGCATCGCCGCCGACACCGATGACGGCACGTCGACATCACCGCCGCCACCGCCGCCGCCGCCACCACCGCCGCCGCCACCACCAGCACCACCACCACCACCACTACCACCACCACCACCACCGCCGCCGCCGCCGCCGCCGCCGCCGCCGTCGCCGCCCGTATCTCCCCCCGCCTCCGTCCACCCCTCCTCCGGCTGGCCGGCTAACCACCCTCTGCGATCCGCCCGGCGTCATACTCGGGGCGGTGTCAGAGCTGGGTGGTTGGCGGGAGAGAGTGCTGGTGGAGTTGGGCCACGGCGGAACGGGCATTGCGGTGGACTTGGGCGTGAAGCATTCCCGTCGGCGAAAGGCATTTTTTCCTATATGCATTGAGACCCTCTACTAGACAGCTGTGTAAATAGGAGGAGCTGTGGTACTATGAGAGTAGTCTGGTTTGAAAAATCTAGGCATGTGCGCCTCGTAACCTTCAGTACATTCTGCAATGTTTACATTAATTTAATTTTTCTTACTGTATTAGTCAGGTAGCATCGCTTAGTCAGTGTGTACCTTTCATTTTGTGTTTTCATAGCATTGCAAGAGTTTTGTGAAATTGTTAAAGTTTTTTTTTTGTATTCTTTGACAGTAGTAGGGGAAAACGTATGTATGGAACAACTCAAAGAACAAACGGTTTAAATTAGCTTAAGTAAAATAGCTTGAAATTAAAATCAAATTGAAAAACAAAAATCAAATCGCGCTGGCCTACAATACTACGTGAATTAATTAAAAGAAAGCAAGTAAATTTAAAATTATAAAAAGAATAGTCACACGACAACTGCCAACATTCGCAGTCCAAAGGCACAATTTAAATGTTGGTGGTGTCTGGAAGTATGTACATCAACGCCCAGCTGCAAACTCATATTGTAATTAATACATCGTTTGATATTAAACTCAAGGTGTCGGTTCGTTAAGATATTCAATATGCAAACATCGTTTGAGTAACATTCCCGTGTACCGAAGTGAAGTCTAAGCCTACTAAATTGTTTCCAATGGTAACAAATTGTATTTAGTACTCAAATGTGAAAATATTAGTTTATTTTTTGGCTCAGAATTGCTTTTCTTGAAGTACGTAAGAAAATAATCCAATACTTTTTAATACACAAATAATTTTTCAATTTTCGCACCCCAGCAAGCTGGCACCCTGATCACAAGTAATATTGCAAAGAGTAGGATTGTACTTGCTCCATCGGTATTTACACACTACTTTACTTTGCTTTGCTTTCTGAAGAGTAAAACCCTTTTCTATTATGTTTGTGACTATCAAGGAAAGCGAAAAGTTAACCCTCAAGGAGGAGTGAATAATTTGTTCAAAGTTGTTTTTAAAGAAGTATGAATTGTTCCGAGAACATCTCTCTATAGAGCTGAATAAACTTTTATTGAAAATTTGTTTGATGTTGTTTGACACATGAATTGTATTTTTATGTTTATTTGATATTCTGCAAGTACATTAGAAGTTACATTTATACATAAAAAATAAACATGTTTCATTAACAACTTTCCTTCTTAATTGAAAGGATAGACAAATGGATAGGGAAAGGATGGATTTTATCATGCGAGAGTTCTCGCACGGGTACGCTAGTTGTTGTTATTATTATTATTATTATTATTATTATTATTATTATTATTATTATTATTCCTCTAATTCACCACTAGAGATGTTATGAGTCGGTTGATTATAAGCCTACTCCAGGTTGCAACCAGCTACCTAAGGAGCAGATCTAGGGACTGTCCATGCCTCTACAATTCTTTGCGCAAAATGTGGGTTGTTCCAAACAAAGCAATTTATTGCACTTCTCTGTCTTTTGAACTACCTGGGAGTTTAGCCAAGTTCTTAAATACATTTTTCAGAACAAATTCCAGATCTCCGATAACTATCGGGACGACCTGTGCTTTTACGCCCCACATTCCGCTGATCTCGATTTCCAAACTCTCGTATTTAAGATGTTTCTCTGCCTTCTTGGTAAAGAAAAATTTTCATCGCAAGGTACAGAAGTATCAACAAGCAAACACGATTTTTTCTCCAAATCCTGGATAACTATATCCGGTTTGTTTGCCGCTATCGTGCGATCCGTTTGAATTAGTTGGTCGTACAATATCGTACACAGTCCAACAGACGTCACCGGTTTTGATGAGTGTTCGTACCACTTGGTACTTCGAGCCGGTACAGATCTGCCAGTAGAGGTAACTACACACCTTGTCATGTCATTTCAGTATTCGGTCTTTTCTAGAATTAGACAAGCTGAGACAATATTATCAATGATTTCTACGTGTTCCTGGCAAATGCGGCATTTATCATCTTGGCAAGTTTTGAGAACCGCTTTACCATAATGTCGTGTTCCCGAGGCCTGGTCTTCGGCAGCTATTACAAGTTCCTCCGATTCTGGCTTCATTCGTCCCCTTTTGAGTCACATAAATGATTGATGTTTATTGATCTGCGCTTTGTCCATTCTTTTTAGATATTGTCCATGGATTGGTTTGTCTCTCCACGATTTCTTTAACATTGTTTGTGCCTCATTTTAATGTTAAGTATTACCATTATTATTATTATTATTATTATTATTATTATTATTATTATTATTATTATTATTGTTCAATCACAACTGGCAATGCTGGTATTTTTAGCCGAGAATGTACCACATTCGTTGGGCTACTTCACATTTCTTTTTTTAGTGCTTTCCTGAGAATAAGGGCTGAGCCCAACAACGCTACATTCTGAATTTCTGTCAATGATGTTTTCCCAGGTAATTCGTTTAAACATTGATCCAGTTGCTTTGTGACAGTTTCTAGAGCTGCTATAACTATTGGCTCTATTTTAGATTTGCATTTCACATTTTTGTATTTCTATTTTTAAATTTGTGGGCTTCAGCATTTTTCTGCTTCTTTCTTTATTGCATTGGCATCTTTTGGTATTGCTACGTCTATTATCTTAAAGATATTGTTTTGTTTACAACATATCACTATGTTAGGCTTATTTGCTATTATTTCCTTGTCGGTTATTAATTGTTAGTTCCAAAGGATTGTAGTATTTTCATTTGCTATGGTAGGTTTTGGATCATGCTTGTACCATTTATTTGCTACGTTGATGCCAAGTGTTTTGCATTAATGTCAATGTATTGTATTGAACAAATTGACACACTTTATCGTGGCGTAATACGTATTCATGTTTAGCAAGCGTAGGGCGTCCTGCAGCTATATGCTCATTTGTTTCTTCATAGTCTACGATGAAAGGTAGACGTAGACTACATTTATTATTTTTATTTTCTTTGAGGGTGTCTTCTGTAGTATTTGGTTTTGATGGCTTGGTCCCGTGCTGCAATTACGAGGCTCTCTATTTCTCCGTTCAGTTGACAGAGTTTTAACCAGTTGAACGACTTTTCTTGGTCTATTAATTTTTTTATTATTAATTATTTATTATTATTAGTGTATGGGTCATTTCTGACCATACTACACGATTAACCTGTGTAACTTCAGGATCAGCTTTTCAGCTGTATCCCTCGGTACAAGTTTGTTATGCCTTGAAGTGTAATTATGAGGTGATAGGATGATGATGACGGGCGAAGGGACACATATTGCCACAAATATTGCCATGCATACGCAAGACTCGGACCTGCAATCTTCTCGGCGCAGACGACGGCTGCGGCTACCGTCTGCGCCATGGGGCCCGGCTATTATTATTATTATTATTATTATTATTATTATTATTATTAAAGGCTTGATGTTCTTGCTGTTCTTTGTCCGATTGTCGGCTGGGGCAACTTTATCATATCTAACGCTTCAATCTCACCATCAAGTTCTTCGTCGGGAAAACGGGAAACGTTACCAGGTTTTCTGTTCATAAACCGGACGAAATGGTCACCAATCACCAGATTTTCCATTAACTTGGCCAACGAAGTGAACAAACGATCTCTTATTTGCAAACGGCACTGTAACAAAGTTATCATACACAATATTTTGATCAAAAGTATCTGTTTCTTCCATTGATATTTCTTCAAATAGCAGCGCACTTAGCTTCAAATCATCTCGTGTAGTCACACAACTGTCCTTGGCATGTTTCAGATTCTTTCGATGAATATAATTGTTCCATGTACCCTCTCTTCCTCTGTCGCTTGAATGATTTGATGTCTTCTTTCACCAGCAGCATTTTTGACTTTTTCATTTCTTTACCTCTATGCTGTGCTTCAGCTCTTTTCACTTCTTTAACATTCCTCATTTCGAAAAACCTTATTTTGTCTTATTCATTATTATTTCTTATTTAAAAAATTGAATGTTGGAAATTCTTGGTGGAAAATAGTTGTATTAAGGAGTGTGTAGTATAGTAATTAACGAAACGAGTGTATAAAGAGGGGGATAATTGCATGAGTGGTATGTTGAAGAAAACGAGCGACGTTAGGAGCGAGTTTTATATACCATGAGTGCAATTATCCCCCTTTATGCACGTGTTACGTTCAGCGTTTTTTCGTTTCCATTCAAGAATAATTTTTTTTTTTAACTCAAATACATACGTTACGTGCATGTGTATGACACTTCATACACATACATCGATGAATACGTTTGATGACGTATTGCTTCTAAACAATGCCAATTCTAGTGGGCCATGCTTTGTTTACGTACGATCAGTATAGTGACTTATATTGAAAATGGAAGACATTGAAAGAATTCCTGAAGAGATATTGCAAGAAGCGGACGAAGCGATGAATAATTTACTTCCAAATAAAAGTAAGTAAGTATAAGAAAGGAAATACAACTTATACAAGTTGTGGAAAGCAGAAAAAAAAGTCACTTCCGACTCGGAAAAAGTGTTGATGGCTTATTTTTTTAGAACGGGTAAATACAATTGACGTTTGTGTTTTTTATTTGTAATATGCTAAGATATTGTTTTGTCATGAAATACATTTAATTTACTTATGTCAAATATTTTATGATACAATAGTCAGCTAGCGTCAAACCCTCCTGCTTATGGCCATACTTATCAATGTTGAAGAAGATGTTGCGTGTCAAAGAAAACATAGACATTTCGAATTACAAAAATTTAATTGATTTTGTAAAATCAAAAATAAAGGAATTGTGCTGAAAAAATCAAATGTATTCGGCAAAGACGAAATTAATAGATTTCTCACGGAGGCACCAGATAAGAAATACCTTCTTATGAAGGCAAGTGTAGTAAATGAAAGTATGATGTCTTTAAAATGTTACTAATAGCATACAATAGACTAAAATAAAATTTTGTTAATGTATTTAGATTGTTGCGATATTTGGTGTCTGTGGTGCCTGCAGACGTTTTGAATTATGCAACTTGTGTGTGGACGACGTTAAAGAAGAAGGAAGTGTTCTGCTTGTAAATTTAGAAAAAAACAAAACAAATATTGTGAGAAAATTCACAATCATTAATGAGACAGGTTCTGTTAATTATGTTGAAAAATGTCAACAGTATTTTTCACTTCGCCACAAACAAGTAAAACATAGAAAATTATTTGTATTTTATAATAATGGACGGTGCAGCGTTAAACCAGTAGGTATAAATACTTTTGGAAGAATCCCAAAGGAGATAGCTTTATTCTTAAACATTCCCGATGCAAATTTATTTACTGGGCATTGTTTTAGAAGAACATCTGCTACTTTTCTGGCTGATAGTGGAGCTGACATTTTAACAGCGAAATGACACGGTGGATGGCGTTCTTCTTCTGTAGCAGAAAGTTACATTGAAGATTCCATACAAAAGAAATAAAAATTGCAAAGCGTATAGGTGAAAGATCAGAATTGTCATTAACTACGATGCCCACTGCCTCAACATCACCACACAGCTTTACCTGGGACAAGTCACGTTGGTGAAGTACATATTTCTGAAAATTATGAAGCGTTGTCTGGATCAGGATCATCGGTGCCAAATGTGGAGTAATTTTTAAGAATTTAACAAATTGTACCATAAATATCAATATGACTAAGCAGTAATTTTTTATAATTTTGTTTTTATTCGCTCACGTACTGGTTGTTGACATTTTTGTTTATTTCACGGTCGGCTGCAAATAGCTTGGCCACGTGTGTTTATAGTATCATAACGATTTTGATCTTTTTGTGAGTTCTGATTGGTGGTTGTAGAATCTTAATTGCACGGTAGACTTTTAATTCCACGCGTGCCATTAACATGGAGATAATTAACGGTTTTTCATGCAATAAATGAGCATAATTATTTAACTAAACGAAAAAACATAATAATAAAAGGTAATGAAAAAGAACTAAAAAAGGTATAGGTTGTTTGCAGATATCACGGCGCACATTGATGTGTTTCAATGTGCCCTCAATATAGGCTGTATCAATGTGCCCCAAGAAGTGATTTTGAATAACATTAATCTCGCGTCCAACTCTTCACAATTTACCTAACAAAAAAGAATGAGGAAGTAACAAATAGTAGTTTTATTTACCAAGGAGGATATTCTTTCCTGTTGAAGATACTGGAACAGCTGCTTACTAACACTGCAATTGTACAACTAAAATTTACCTTTGATCAACAACAACATAAAATCACCCGCCAAGACTTTCTGTAAGTAAATGTGTACACCCGTGGAAACATAAAATTTCGCGTCGAAATGCGTCGGCCCGTGGGCTTGATGGCGATGGACATCCCTCACTGTCGAAAGCGACATCTAACGGTGGGTTTGAAAACTACGTTCTCTCGACCGCACTATGAAGATGAAATTCATTTGATTGGGGCGTATGAAATATTTTAACGTCCATTGTGAGCTGAAAAGTAGTACAGAAGTTAAAGACTTCCGTAATTCCTGCCCATGAAACGAAATTGACATTAATTTTTGTATACGTAATGTTGCATTCAAGTTGCTTTAATTTAAAATGTGTTGTTCTAAGAAAGGTAATCGAGCAGCGAAAGGATAGTTCAGTGCTAAAGTGTTGTTCCCGAACAGGAAAAGCGGCGTGTTCGATTCCGAGTCTATCTAAATCTTTTTATCCATTCTACATTGCCACAAGATCTTCTAAATTAAAACATTCTACATTTGTCTTGTCAATGTTATGCATAAAGCAGCCAACATTTGCATTCGCGAACAAGGCGAATTTTTTAAATCTGAAGAAATGACATATTTCACGATTATGTAATTTCGATTCAATAAAACGATTTCTATAAAAAATTCATGTAAAATAGGACTGCTTCTAGTATTGTTATACGACCATGACTTTCTGCTTGCTAAAATTTATAGTTCAGGAGAGTTGAATATACTCGTCTTATTTGTTGAGAGACATTATCGATTTTCTCCCTTTCTAAGCAACAGGATTTCAACTGTCCTTGGTAGGTTCGGCTCCTGGGCAGAATGAGATAAGAATGCAACGTTGCCACAAAGAAAAATCAACATTTTCACTCACAGGTAAGCAAACGAAACTTTATGCTCTGTATTCAATTTTTCGACTGGGCCATCATGCCACTAGAGAGCCAGTTATCTCATTAGTGGGAGAGAGACACTATTTGTCTGGGAGATGTTTTTTAATTTCCTTTTAATAACGCGTAAAAATTTATTTATGCAAAGGAGAGAGTATTACAATTAGTTAATTTGACAAGAAATCACGGATAAGGAATGCGTCTTTCACCGGATTCGATTACGCTACCTAAGATTCCGGAAGAAAACTTTCTATCATTGAGCCAAACGAATAGTGTTGTATTAAAATTGATTGGATTAATTATTGTGCCAAAGTTCGGTCATTGTTTGAAAATCTTCCAAGATATATAGACATTTACAAATAACGTTCATAAGTGACATGTATTTTGCTACACAGAATTTAACTATAGAGGGAGGAATTTAGAGGTTTGTTTTAGTTCAACATTTTGTGTACATTGTTCCCACCCAAACGACGATTGATGGGTGGGTGGGAATGGGTGACATATAATCTTGGAAATTAATTTCATATTCGAGCTGCTAGAATTCTTCCTCGTTAAGTGATCCCCTTCTCGAGGTATCTTCTCCTATGTTATCTTCCCGTTGCTGGTGCATATTCGTGTGAAAATAAATATAATAGCGCAAAATATGAAAGTTTTCCTGGCAATTTGCCTATGCATCGCGCAGGCGAACGGTGTTTATATTGCATTCTCAACACTTTTCCCTGCACACTCTTTCGACTGAATTTAGCCAATGAGAGGCCAAATATTTCTTAGGGACATTTTTAATCATCATTATGGAGAGGATTTTCATGCACAAAAACTCGATACATACTATTAATAAAAATATGCATTTATGATCTAAACATTCTGAAATATGCACTTTAATATCCAATTAAAATTAACAATATTTCATTTCCTCTATAAACCTTTCATGATAAAAATCAGAAGAGGCATGTTTGGAACGAAAAGATATACAATTTTTGTGCAAACATAATATAATTTTGCGTTCTTCGCGAAAAAAATAATTGAAGTAAATATTCACCTTAGTGAAACAATATATGTCTTGTTGTATTTCTTCTGACTGGTTTACAAAATAAGTTATCAAGAAATATCCTAAATTTGCACAAGTATTTTATCATCTTTTTAAAAAACTGTGACAAGTTCTTTCGAATCAATGAACCCTCACGAATAAATAAATTCTATGAAAAGAAACATTTTATAGACGTCTCTATTTTAACAAAATATGCAAACTATGCGCCTCTAATTACAGGAGAATGCACCAACAGGAAAAATTGGTCCAATATCTACTAAGATATTAATGTATATAGCATCATATTCTAATCAAATAAAAAGAAATTTCACTTAGCTATGCACTGAAGCAACGGACAAAAATATGCAAAACCATAGAAATTCGCTTTCTGTTCATCGTGTAAGTTCTCCCAAGGGTTCTTCAAATTTCGTGTGTGGAGTGATTTCGTTGACGTGTGAGCGACATGCAGGAGGAGTCTTAACACTCCTGCGCGTCAACTTTGTGAAACAAACTCTACAGCACAAGCAAAATGTAAGCCTTTTTGTATAATTTTATATTTCACCGACATTTCTACTTTTATTTCTTCAAATGTATTTTATATTTATTATTATTATTATTATTATTATTATTATTATTTTAATTTAGAGATCATTTTTCTAAGAAATTGGCATTATATTGTTCCAAGTCTCAAAGTATTTTGAAGAATTCTGAGGATATCTGACGTTGCTAGAGAGTGTGCTGGCGTTACCTGTGATACCGATCACCGGATTCTGTGCGGGAGGCACAAGTCAGCGCAGAAATACATATGATTCATCCAATAACCGTGATTCCGAAGATGAAAACTAAAAGTCTTGACCTCTTTCCGTCATGATTTGCTATCACAAATGTTAAATGTGTGACAGTCAATGTTTGTGTTTTCACTGTTTATTTTGAAATAAAAAAGAATAATTATATTATTTTGTTTTGATGTTGTTTAAAATAAGAAAAATCTTTATAAAACGAAAGAAATCTCAAATTGCATTCAATGTCAATACTACTGAGATAAATGCAGTATTGTGCATAATAAATGCAGTATTGTGCAGTATTGTGCATACTGAGTACAGGCAAGTTATTATCAGCTAACATTTAATTTTTACGTGTGCTGATTGTTCCACGTCAGTTGGGAATTTTTCTGTTTAACTTTTAAACAAAAACAATTATTTTTGTAATGTTTTGGGTTTCTGGTCCAGCTCATGCTGGCTGAAATCTTTCACAAATCCTCAAAAGCCCTGGGCGGTTCAAACACTGCCAGGCGAGCAGAATAAAAAATAATTATAAAAAATTGCGCGCACGGTGAAAGTTAAAATTTATTATTTCCATACTTCATTATACATATTTTTCATTTCAAATACTGGCGATCAATTTTATAATTTCTTCAGAATTCAAATATTTTCCTTTTTTACGAAAGCGAAATTTGATTGCTTTATGCATAACTTTGACAAGACAAATGTAGAATGTTTTAATTTAGAAGATCTTGTGGCAATGTAGAATGGATAAAAATATTTACCTAGATTCGGAATCGAACCGGCCACTTTTCCAGTTCGGGAACAACACTTTGGCACTGAGCTATCCCTTCGCTGCTCGATTACCTTTCTTATAACAACACATTTTAAATTAAAGCAACTTGAATGCAACATTACGTAAACAAAAATTAATATCAATTTAGTTTCATGGGCAGAAATTACGGAAGTCTTTAACTTCTGTACTACTTTTTAGCTCTCAATGGACGTTAAAATATTTCATACGCCCCAATAAATGAATTTCATCTTCATAGTTCAGTCGAGAGAACGTAGGTTTCAAACCCACCGTTAGATGTCGCTTTCGGCAGTGAGGGATGTCCATCGCCATCAAGCCTGCGGGCCAAGGTATATTCGACGCGAAATTTTACGTTTCCACGAGGGTACACTAGAGCCCACTTTTGAAACTGCTGTGAAACTTCCTGTAATGAACTTGTGAGCAGCAGAAGAAATTATCAAGGTGTCCCTTGTTCCCCAATTCCCCAGTCCCTTGGCCCTGGTTCCAGTATGTGTGTATGTGTGATATATATATTTATATATATATATATATATATATATATATCGGGCCAAGGGACCCGATATATGCGGGTATATATATGCAATTTTGGGGCTAAGGGACTATATCACTATATATATATATATATATATATATATATATATATTTTGACAGTAACATTTGCTGTAAATGGGTTAATGGGTTGGGTTTAAAAGGGTCTGCAAATGGTAATATACAGCCTTAGCAACGCCGGCGTAGTGGTTGGCAAGGTCAATAAACTGCATTCAGGCCTTGAATAGGTGGGGGCGCTGGCTAAATAGAAATATAAGATAATTTGGGCTTGGTCTAGAAAGAAATGACTATCGAAAGCGTGGCTACTTGATTTGGTAAGAAATGGATGGATTGGCTAAGGGAGAATAGACTATCGACTCCTGACGGAAGTTTGTCGTTTTGTTTAAAAAAATAAGAATGAAGGATGGATACCGAGGCGTTGAAGGCTAAAACCGGAGGAGTAAATGACATTCTGATAGAGGCCGTCGAGTGGTACAGATCGCTCGCGAGTTTAATATTAGGGGAGTGGGACTTGTTTTTCGTCAGAATCAATAGTTTTCGGACTCTGAAAGTTGATGTGCAGCAGTTAAATTCACTTCAGACTTGGAAGTTTTTTATATTGCGGTTTTGAACTTTAATGTTTACCACGTAGTTAGGGAGAACTAGGAACTGAGAATATTAAGTAAGAACCGGTAGATATTCGAGGCAGTGAGGGCTGGATTCGTCGGCGGCATCGCAAGATTACAAGAGAGAAGCTGGATGTGGGATTATCATCACTCAAGTGAGAAGATACTGCGGGCGCCGTCGGTCAAGATCACATGTAGATAAGTACTGCAGGACAAAGGTTTTCTTTTAAAACGAAGTCATGACCTAAAGGCAGAATAATTGTCCACAAAAGTCAATAAATTGTTAAAATTTCTTTCGGAAATGAAAAGATGATTTTCATTTCGTCAATCATAATTGATAAGTAGTTAGAGATATATTTAATCATTTCCTTTCAGATTCCTCGCCATACTGTATAGTTGGCAGATCAAATAATCGGCTATCTAGACGATAGGGATTATCCATTACGTGACCCATTGACCCAGCTAGCCCGCATTTATTTCGTTACGATTAGCTGAGGAGGCAGTGGTTGTAATTATTAATTATCGTAACCTGTTCCTGGCGCCCATAGTTTTCTATAAATTCGGAATGGGTCACGAATATAACAGTCCTAAGGTAAATGATGTCATTTAAAACGGCACGATCTCGTAATAATTTATGACGAGACATTGTTGGTACATTTCAATATATATATATATATATATATATATATATATATATATATATATATATATATATGTATACGCAGTAAGAATCTGAACGACGATCCGTATTCTTATTTGGCATATTCGAAAAAGACTAACCAACATGTTGCAACCTATTTGTCCTCTGAATCTCTAACAGTAAGACAATAAAGGACGGATTTCACGACAACACCTTGGTTCTTGGTCATCAATTTTGGAATACGGCAATTGGATAAAGCCCTAATGATTGGTAGATGATTGTTGTTTTATTGCTATCGAATAGAGAGAGACAGCATTTTGAACATTCAAACTTTGTTAACCATAGTTAGCGGGACATCTAACGAAGGAAATGGAAGAAGGAAGAGGAAATGAAAAAAATGGATTTTAATCCACTGTCATGGAAATGCAGATCTTTTGGCATCCTCAATGCTTAATGCGGATTAGGTGTTAATAACGCGGTATAAAATGCGGAAATGCCGTACATCTGGCAACACTGGTCGGAAGTGACGCGGGTAGACGCCTTACGGGGATACTGATCAAGTGATAATTACATCATTACATCACGTAAATCAATCAGGGTTTTATTTACCTATTGTTGCACTAAATGGCAGTAAAAACAAAATCTATATATTAAAAGACGGCGGGAGAAAATAATTAACAATAATAAATAAATCTCTAAAGAACAATCATTTAACAAATTGTTACAAAATACATGTACATATTTTGAGCTGTTCAACAATGAATCTATTTTCTATTTTGTACATTCGAGAATTTAATATCAACTTCCGAAGGCTAACTAAACATTAATTAATTAAGGCTAATTAAACATTTCGCAGCAACAAACATCACAAATTATTAAAACAAAGTTCCTGCTCTCAATGTCATATCTACCTGTAGTCAAATAGTAATTGCTGTGTTTTTTTCCTGCTATAGTATTAATGATATATTAGTCTCTAATATGCTCAAGACTCCTCAAACCGAACGCAATGTATCGCGGAGACATTTTTCCAGCTGAGCCCAGCAGACGTTGTTCTACCCGTGTATCACTCTTTCTCCTTCCCTCTCTCCCTTTCTCCGTCTGTACTTCTCCGTCTCTCTCTCTTTCTCCGTCTCTCTCTCTTTCTCCGTCTCTTTCTCTCTTTCTCCGTCTCTCTCTCTTTCTCCGTCTCTCTCTTTCTCCGTCTCTCTCTTTCTCCGTCTCTCTCTTTCTCCGTCTCTCTCTTTCTCCGTCTCTCTCTTTCTCCGTCTCTCTCTTTCTCCGTCTCTCTCTCTCTCTCTTTCACCGTATCTCTCCGTGGTATTCACATTTAATAGCAGATTCTGCACATCGCTGATCAGGTGCGTAATATGGAGAAACACCGTGTAGCGGGTGAAATACCGCCCGTGTGAAATACCCATCGTGTGTAGCGGGTTTCGCACCAAACCTGGTGCGAAAAATTAAAAAAAATTGGGGTGGACCACCCTTATCACTAAGGGGTATAAAAATAGATAACAACCTATTCTCAGACCTACTGAATATACATATAAATTTCATCAAAATCCGTCAAGCCGTTTCGGAGGAGTATGGTAACTAAAACTGTGACACGAGAATTTATATATATATATATATATATATATATATATATATATATATATATATATATATATATATATATATATGAATGAATATATATATATATATGTCAGTGGGTTTAAACGAATTTTTTTGAATTAAAGCAGACAAAAACGTAACTAAGTCGATGTGTAAAGACGAAAACATATTTCATGGCCAAATTACTCGTCAATATCAGGAAATGTTCTTTGTATTATATTGTCAGTTTATTTTATTTTGAACTTGTGGTTTTCATACTTCTTTGAATGCATTTGTTGAGATTACATTTTCATTAAGTAAGTTTGTAAGTTTTCATTTAATATTTCGAAACTAAAATTATAAATGTTATTTTGTTTGAAATAATTTAATAAGACATTTAAGTCTTTAATTGGGTTTTAAAAGTGTTTTCAAGCGTTTTACTTGTTTTTTATCAATCCTGGTGGTAATGTTTGGGCTGGGAAGAATTTACTGTGCTTAACGATGGAATTCATTCGTGTCGGAGGGACGTGTAATGGGTCGATAGGTGTTGTGATACGCAGTGTATGCCTGCAAGCTATTTCTGTTTTCAGTGCAACGGATTTTGAGATCGATTCCCCTCCCCCTCCCCACCCCGACTCCCCTCCCCATCCCCCGCTCCGCAACGCAAGCGATAATCCCAACTGGAAACCACAGGCTCACATCAAAGCGCTGCAAAATAGGGAAAGAGGCGAACATAGTTTGGATACAGGGTGCGTCTGTCATTTCGTTGATGGGCAAATACGTGCCCGCAAGGATAATACATTAATTCATTATACAGCGTCACAAAGAGACAGAGATTTTGTGGAGAGGCGGTATTGCATTTGCCCTGCGCTCCTGTTGCGCGCCCAGCGGGGTCTCAGCGATCGCAGCGCCATCAGCACCGACACTTTTCAAATTGCAATTTGGCTGAGGCGGAAGTAGGGCCGCAATTTTGTGGCCCAACTCTACACTAATGATGTCACGTTCCGTCAATCGTAACGCGCGACGGGAAGGAGAACAAGGTGCATGTGGCAAGGCCACAACAAGACGCATCTCTGGTTAAAGTGTTGTATTGCCTGCCATGGCTGGAGAGGTACCACCCTTGAGCAGCGTGCCGTCTACACGAATCAGGGCAGCCAGAGCTGAGAGAGGCCGATCGAGAGAGAAGCCCGGAGAGACTGTCCAGAAAGCCTCGCGTGTCAAGGGTGGTGCCGTAGATGAGGGCGCGCTGCGACTCGGAATGCAGGGGGCTGTATCAACTTTTCAGCAACCCGGGGCCCCCGCACGAAACCAGGTCGCAGCTCGCCCGACCACATTAAATTATTCCAACATTTTGATAAGGAGGCGCTGGTTTGAGTGGCATTTGTTTCCGCGAGCGTTGTGCAAGGGAGGAAGACAGAGCGATTCACCCATGTGACGCCACACCGCTACTGGTTTCTTTCTCATATCCTATCTACAGAATATGTACAAAATGTATTGTAGTGCTGCAGCGGAAAGTGGCAAATTTTCTACAGAAGAACTCGTATTAAGGGGATATGAAACTCGAAACCTGTTGTGCACCAATAGCAGATATTTTTCGCAATATTTCTACCGTTTGCAATTTTCCAAAATTCCGAGTTCAACGAAAACGAAGCTTACGTCTGTTTTACACATTATTTGTTCTATCGGTGGAAAAATTAAATTAAAAATTTGGATCCGTTTTTGAAAAATGTCGTTTTACAAATTACATTAATGCATACATTGCGAGAAAAGTATTAGGTTTTCTTCAAAAAAATTACTTAATACTTCTTAATAATATGAATTTTTAGAAGAGATTTCTTTTAAAAGATAATATTTATTTTCAATATTGAACTTCTACGACGTTAATCTCCTTATTATTTCAGTAGTATACCTTTCCGTTGCGGCTCTCACACGCAACCAATCTTAATAAATGAGGTCTCTAAAGAAAGAGAATTTCAGGGAGACTTGACTAATTGCACTTTGACTTTAAAAATATGAAGGATTTGTTTTAAAAAACGCATCTAAATATTCAAGTCAAATGCAACCCGCAACACTTGCCACAGTTTTCGTCAAATAACTCTTAAACCAAGCGTTTTAGGGCCTTAAAAACCAAAATTGTGAGGCAAAAATGCCTCAAAGAAACATTTTTACATCTTAATTTATAAGATGAGACATTCTTGGGCATTCAATTAAATTTTCGGTTCCGCGCTTCAATACTATCAAGGCCACAATATTTCAATCCTTGATGCTGGTAGCCGTTTTTATGTCGACACGCTTACAAGGCTTAGGTTCCTCAATCTTATATTTACGCTTTCTATATACACCGTGGTTTGTGCAGTCTGATTAGGTTTATTTGCATAATCATTAATTCAAGATTTGCTCTTCAACAACTAGAAATACTATTATAGTTGCTTGATACCTATGAAGATTGTTTCTTACGCGTGTAGTGAAACTATTCAATTAACATTTTGCCTTGGTCTGGAATTGCTGTGTACTCAATTGTCGAGGGATGTGGGTGAACAGTGATGAGTGAAGACTGTGTTAGTGTTTTACCTGTACCACTATTTTCATTATCATTTGATGAAATTTTCAAGTCAGCGGGTTCAGACACGTAGCTCTCTCAAAAGTAAAAAGCTAATATTTTTTGTGACTATCACAAAACGCTAAAAGCTAACTGTCAAAGAATATTGAATAATTACTTCAAATATATTGAAGTTAGTGTTGTGAATTGTTCCAAGAAAACTCTCCATGATACTGAATAAATCTTTATTGAAAAGTTCTTTAAACTTTAATTGCATTGCATTTTATTTTTATTTAATATTGTGTTAGTACATTGCAAGTTACCTCTATACATTTTTAAGCAAATAAATATGTTTCGTTAAGAACTTTCCTTCTTAGAATGGAATTAGAAGTATAGGGATGAGTGTGGGGTTTAACATGCGAGAGTTCTCGCACAGTTACGCGGAGGTACTAAGGGAAAACGAGTGCTTTGGCACAACACAAAGAACAAACTTTTTAAATTAGCTAAAGTAAAATAGCTTGAAATAAATGAAAAACAAAAATCAAAACGCACTAGCTTACAATACCTGAATAAATTTAAAATTATGGAAAGAATAGCGCAAGTCACTCGACAACTACAAACGATCTCAGCCCAAACGCACGATTTAAATATTGGAAGTATCTGAAAGTATGTACATCAACGCCCAGCTGCAAACTCATTTTGTAAATAATATACCGTTTGATGTTCAACTCAAGGTGTCGGTTCGTTATGATAATGGAAACACCGTCTGAGCAACATTCTCATGTACCGAAGTGAAGTTTAAGCCCAATTGTTTCTAATGGTAACAGATGGTATTTAGTACTCAAAGGTGAAAATATTAGTTTGATTATTTTTTGGCTCGGATTTGCTCTTCTTGAGATACGTAACAACGCAGAAAACAATCCAATACTTTTTAGTATGCAAATAATTTTTCAATTTCCGCACCCTAGCAAGCTGGCACCCTGTCTCTCCAAAGCCCCCTCTGTTCTTCTTAACAAGTCAAGGAAAGTTAAATAATATTGCAAAGAATAGGGTTGAACTAGCCCGATCCAGTATTTCGCACTACTTTACTAGGCTTTCTCAAGAGTAAAAACATTTTTTAATGTTTTTGTGACTATCGAAGAAAGCGAAAAGCTAACTCTCAAGGAAGACTGAATAATTTCTGTCGTGGCCATCAGGAAGTTTGACCTGACCGCCACGCGAGGAGAGGCTCGCAAACAGCGAGCTTACGTCAGCCCGGCCACCGCGAGCTCCAGCAGGCGCGGCGAAGCGGAACCGCAGCGTGATTGGCAGCGAGGAGAGGGGCCGACCCGCCTCCCCTTTCATCCCCGAGGTGTAACGCGGGAGAGGGGAGATGACCGAGGAACTGATAAGCGGCGCGCCGGACACGCGCCGCCCCAGACGGTGTACTGCTGATAGCGAAGGAACTACGTTATTGCGATAAGAGTGGACTTTTGATAACGACTAGACGATCTCTGGCAATTTGGACTCTGGAACTTTGTTATACGATAGTGGCTTGTAACATTGGACTTTCTTCAGAATTCACGGTCGGCCTAGCTTTTGTAAATGGTTTTTGTTTGGACGTAGCGAGTAGCTACGTTAATAAAAATTGTTTGTTTGTGTTTCTCTGATCTTTCCTTTTTTCCCGAGACACAACAATTTCTTCAAATGTTTTTTAAAGAAGTATGAATTGTTCCAAGAACATATCTCTGGTCAGAAGCAATGTTGCTGAATAAATCTTTATTGAAAATTTGTTTCCAACATCAATTGCATTGTTATTTTTGTTTAATATTCTGTAAATACATTAGAATTAAGTACAAAAGTACATTCGAAGTTACATTTATACATTTTTAAACCAACATGTTTCATTAACAACTTTCCTTCTTGATGAAGAGGATAGACGAATGGATAGGGAAAGGGTGGGGTTTACCATGCGAAAGTTCTCGCACCGGTACGTTAGTTTTTCACTATTTTCGAAAATCAAAAATTAAGAGGACTCGACGAAAATGGGTCTAGCACCATCTTCGTTACCGTCCTTTGATACATACGTGGAGGAAATTTAAAGAAAAAATTTGAACTGTTTTTGAGCATATTATTCTTTAAAAATTGCCAGTATATCATGCAAACTTTTACAAAAACTACTCATACTTTCTTTTTTTCTTCTTTTACTAAAATTTTATTCATTTCTTTGACGTCAAAAGCAGTTAAAAACTGTGTGTAACCTGCTACGGGGAGAAGTGTATTCTGTGCAAGTTTTCATAATTCTGGGATCCCTAGGCTAAGCTACATACAAATTGAATTCTGGGTACAGAAGGAAATGAGCGTCTTTGACAAGAATGGATAAGAAAATGAATATGCTCTGACGAATAAAAACTATTTGCAAGGGCAAATCAGCTACCTCACCGTACTCTTTGTGAAGGAATAGACCTCCTGCCACAACATGGAGAACGATAATTTGAATAATTAAATTTACCACCGAACTCCAGAAGACGTGAAGTTACATTTATGTCCAGAAGGAAATCAAGGGGCTATTTCAGCATTCCCTGAAAGTATCGGGGAAACTGGACGAAAAACCTAATCGAGCGGGGGGGTCATTGACCCAGAAGCTGAGGTACAATATTTGCCACAGGTTTAGAATTATAGTATAATCCCAGAAAAATGAAGACATTAAATATTATTAAAATTAGTATTAATTCTCTTTTTGATAGCTCTAAATTTATAGCATGGATGGAATTTTTTTCTTTGAACTGTTTGTACAAATGGTACTAAATACATTAAATAACATGACATACACAATAATACATTTTGAAGTAATATTGAGATTATTCAAATATTACACATTTTTTATTAAATATATCTGCCACATATCTAATATTGAAAACAGACATGTTTTTATACATTATTGCGTTTGTGAGTAAAGTGCTTAAAATAATTTCTTATGAAGTTTCTGGAAAACTCCAAAATTTTCAGTGAAAATGAGTCCAAAGGTGTGTATTTTCAGAAACACTCAGAACACTTTCTCAAAAAGACTTCCAAATTTTGCAGAGAAAATTTGCATAGACGTATTCTTCTAAAGTATTTTTAAAATTACATTTCAATTCTACTCTTAGGGAGCTCAAAAATGGAGTAAATGTGATTTTCCTTGCCTAATGGTGCTCTACGATTAGTCCAGCAAAAGGTGCACTGAAATTGGGTGTACCAATAATAATAATAATAATAATTATTATTATTATTATTATTATTGAAGAACATGGCGCAGTTTCGCTAGATACCTTTCTATTTTCTGTCCAAGCGATCTTGCATTAAATAATTGTTGATGCGCCGCGACTAATAAATTGGCAAATCAGTCCCAACTTCCCTCCAGAATTTTAATATCACAATTCTCAAACATCCTGAACAGAATCCCATAAACAACCGTTTCACATCAATTATCACACCAATTTCTGTGTAATTTTACTTGTAATTCTTTTATTTTAAACACTATTAGAGATAAATAGTTTCATTTAAATTTTAGACATTAAAGAGTGTAATTAGCACTATCCGTTACAAAAGTTTCAAGAAAAAATTTGCAGCCATATACAATAAAATGTCGTTTGACCAATTCTGAAAATGCCGAAATTTGAGCTACTTTTCACAGAAAACGGTAGTGTTTTCGAGAAACGTTACTTGACATTATTTAAAGAATATACACTCGTAAATATAATAATGTGAAAAAATCGCCGATAATGTAAATATTAACGACGTGAGAGACAAGTAAAAAATTGTGTCATTATGCCGTGATGTGCTTTTATGTCATTGATAGAGTACATTTACCACTATACCTACCAAAAGTTTAAAGAAAAAATTTGGAGCCGTTTTCGAGAAAATCTTGTTTTCGTAATTTTTTAAAATTGCACATATTGCACGTAATATTGCACGAAAACTACCAACATTTTGAAAAACATTTACATGACCTTTATGAAAGAACTCAATATGCAGAACAAATTTTATTTGAAGAAAAAATCTCTATCTTCAATTTTGTAGTTGGAGAAAGACGCCGAAAAAAATTCAAACTTTCAAAATTTTCGAAAATTCAGAGCTGTACGTGAAAATCGGACCTATACCATGTTAAAAAGTGTATTTTACTCTATTCATACAAGAAATTTAAAGAAAAAATTTGGAGCCTTTTTGAGAAAATTTTGAAAATCGCCGAGGGGCTTCATATAAAGTACCCCCAAATTTTGAAGAATCTTTTTCAAAATCTCAAAGCTTCGACTAGAATCAGATCGACTGGGGAATATCCATCTTGGAAGAAATCGTACGTGTGGTTTAGGCGCTAGCAGTGTTCACAGACGGACCGACAGACGGACGGACGGACAGGAGGCCTTTTCATTTCAATTGGGTTTTCGGTATCAAGGACCTAGAAAACAGGGTTTCTGGCTACACCACGTGTTAGGGGATTTTTTTCTTAATTTAGCAAGTGGTTTTTATCCACTTATTCGTTTTCACGACCCGGCAATTAATTTTTTCCCGCCGAAAATTGGCCATTTTTTTCGCGCAGCATTACATAACTTTCCCTATACTACGTATATCACTCCGTGTATACGTACGTATACGGGAAAGTAAAAAACAATTATAACAAGACTACTTACGAGAACATTTATTAAAAGCACAATTATTAAAGTCGTAGAAAGTTGTTTTTCAAGTCTTGGTCTTCCTTGGAAGTATTTGAAATAGTAGATGTACAAGATGAATTAGCAGCGGAATTCGTCAATTTCGAATGGATTGAACACAGTTGTGTACTCATTAAAGTATTTTCCTGAATAGTTTTGTTTGTAACGTTCCACCTAGTTTTGATAGCATATTCTTTGTACTCTTCACCATCTAATCTTCGTATATTAATTGCCTAAAACATGTGTAATTTCTTCATTTGTAGTTTGTGCTGTCCATTTGTATTTTCTTTCTTCACAAAATTCTTGAAATTGCTTCCACAAGCTTTCTCTGTTCCTTTCCCGGTTTTCCACACTCAATCTTTAATAATAGATTCTATATCAGAGTTTTAAACATTACCAAAACGACACATTTTAATATTATATTGATGAGCACAAGCTATTTTGGACTTGAAACAATTGTTATCGTTATCTTAAAAAGGTAAACAAATGTTTTACAGCGGTAAAAAAATAAAGAGATGGCGATAAATATCTGGGATTGGTTTAATTTGAATAAATCCTTGCTTAGCATTGGCTACTAACGACACGGACAGAAATGAGTTAAATAGTCACCGAAATTAATATTCCATGATACATCTGGCTGATGTAACGGTTCCATGAATTTGAAATGGATATTTTGATTTTGAGGTACTGTGTATGAAGCCTAATCATTTTCAAAATTTTGTCAAAATGGCTGAACATTTTTGGTTTAATTTTTTCACGGATATAACAAAAAACGTTTAAAAATGGCGCATGTCTCATTTTCATTAAATTAATTATGAATTTTCGAAAATTACAAAAGTTTGAAATTTCATGTCATTTTTATTCAACTATAATATTCTAGGTAGATATCTTTTTCTCATTGAAAACTGTTCTTCAAAATTGATTCTTTAAGGCGAGATACGTTTTTTGAAACAACGTAGAAGTTTTCGTAATTTTGCAAGGGATATGGGCAATTTTAAAAAGGGGATTTTTTCAAAAATAGGCTCACTTTTTTTCTTGAATGTAGTGTGCTTATAAAAATTGCGCAGAGCCTATTTTTGGTGAACTCTGTGAATTGAGATATACCAGATATTTTGACATTGTAAAGTGTAGATAACACCCATTGATTAATTTTTGAGGCAGGAATTGAAAGTAGGATGGGGCACTGTACATTCGTCAACAGACAGAATAGTTTTCAAATCTTTGCATTAGTCAAAACAAAGTGTGGATGTTGATATGCGAATTTCAGGACTTGTGTATGATCGGGGCTGAAATGAACATAATATTTCAAACTTTGAACATGAAGATTAGTGTTTGGAAATAAGTATAGTAAGGACAAACTATAAGAAAATGGAAATTCAATATTCTATTAAAATTTTTATTCCCAAGAAAAACATGTCAATCAATTACGAGTATATCAAGTTTTAGTATCTCATTAAACTTTTTCTAATTGAACTTTAATATTTATCGATAATTCGAGGAGTGCAACGAAAATGCGAACAACGCCATTTTTTATTCGTCTTCTACTCTATCAGAGGAAACAATAAAGGAAAAAATTGAAATAATTTTTGAGAAAATGTTCTTGTTGTAGCTTCACCTAAAATACCTTCAAAAATCAAAATATCCGTTTCAAATTCAAGGGACCCCGACGTCAGTCAGATCGATATTGGAATATCAATCTTGATGAAAATCCTACCTATGATTTAGCCGCCATCGTTGGTCACAGACAGACGGACGGACAGACGTTTTGCAGTCCATTGATTTTTCATTATCGAGGACCCTCCAAATGTGGGTTCTGACATCTTAACGTATTAGAGAAGAAATTTACTATAAATAGATGCTTATTACATACTTCATGCAATATTACTTCTTATGAAGTAAGGTTGAGAACGTAAAAAATGGATTCGTGGCAGCTCCTATTACTGATGCAGTCTAAATCACATAATTATCAGTAACGGGAGAGGTTGCATTTGCCTGTTGGGAAGTAAAATACATCCGTTTGAAGTGCAGTGAATCAAGTACCTCGTATTTCATTTCGCTCTTGCTTCAGTGTGTTGGTGGTGTGTAGAGGGGGCCCTACCGCGTGGTGGATGGAGGGGGGATGTGAGGGACCCTCCTGGGGTAACAAGGAAGGGTGGGGTCCCGCAAGGGGCGGGCGAAGCAGACTGCGATGGTAGACTTTGCATAATTAAGGCTACTTTGTTACAAGCAAGGTTTTTGCACTCCTCACCCGTATTGCTGCTAATTACTCTTTGATGATTTTAATCTTTGACCCCAGCTAAAAGTGGCCTTTATCCAATGCAGATGTCTGTAACTATAACACTCCTCATAGTAATCATATTCATCAGGTATCGTTATCAATACCTCACTATAAAAAATTCCCGTGCAATACATCTACAGTATATTATTGTACAATACGTTACCAGGTGACATTATTACTTAAGCGTTTACTTATCGTATAAATGTCGACTATAAATATCCTAAGGGTCGACACTTATTTTTGAGGAACACTTAAGTGTTTACTTATTCGTATTTTTAATTCATAGTTGTCACTTAAGTATTTGCTTAAGCATTGACTTATTCTTATGAGTTCAAACTGCAACTAATTTCTTTACTGTTGGTACGTCTGTCAATGAAACCGGATATTATTCATAAGCTTTAAAGAACCGCCAAAATTGCAAACAAAATTAATACGGCCGTCTAGATTCGTATCTAGTAACCAATAAAGCAATGTTGTCAAATATTATGCAACGAAGTATTGTCTGAGTGCGACTTGGGAATAAGTAGGGTCTATAAATACGAAACTGTCATACGGGTCCACGTATTTTGAGTAATCCCTTATTACTTAAGCGTTTACTTATCGTATGTGTCGACGATGAATACGGCCCTTACTGTTTTAATCAGACTAGAGCGCCTAAACTATTCGTAGGATATTTCAAAAATCAATATTCTCCCATTAATCTGTCAGGACTCGAAGGTCTGCGATTTTGAAAAAACATTTTTCAAATTTTGGTGGTATTTCACATATTGCCTCCAGGATATTTTAATTTTTTTCAAAAATTTTTGTAAGTCTTTAATGCAAAAGGTTCAATTTTTTCGGCGTCTTCCTACATTTAAAACAAAATTGCTATATTATAACATTACTCTACCGTTCCCAATAATGCGAGAAAATATGTGCTATTGAAACACCTCTAATTGATGGTTTCAGTGCACCTTCGAATACTTTGGTGAAGAACAGTGAATTATTGCATTCGCCATCCGACTTCTACATGAGTCGTTATGACTACTTGATTCATCAGATTGAGAATAATGGAACTAATTTTGTAATGAAACAAAATCAATTTATTTTGTAATGAAACAAGTATTTAACCAATCGTTAATTTCTCATATAACGTACTATGCTCGAAGATGGACGAGCCGGGAAACTATAATATATTGCAATTCAATTTGATTACGAACTTGCTAAGCGGAAATGGCCCCTTCAATTTTAAACTGATATTTTAATTTCGGTTTTAATTTTTAATAAATAATTTTTAATTTAAATGATTTTAATTTTAAATAAAGCACCTGGGACATTTTAAAAATTTTCAAAAAAATATATTTAACTATTTTGATTAAATTTTGTTGTTGGATAGTGTTAAGGACGTTTAAGAGAATGGTACAGGTGTCATATTCATTAAAAACCCTGACTTTTCGAAAATTAGAAAAGTTCAAACTTTTTTCGGTGTCTTCCTACAACTAAAATATTAATGATAGAGATTTTTCCTTTAATAAATCTGTTCCTTAAAGATATAAGAAATAAGGTCATGTACAGCGAGAATTTGAGTATTTTTCCAGTAATTTTGCGTGAAAATACGGGCGAGAAATTACATGCTGTTATAGCACCCCTAGTTTAATATGAAAATATCCGTCGGCAGCACCACGTTAAGATAACAAGTATTCATTTATTATTGCTTTTACTGATCTCTTTATTTTTAATAACTTTTCAATCGATTGTTTTAGGGGAAATGAGCTGACCGTTTCTTTTTCTTCTCTATATAAATGTGTAATTGTGTAATGTGTAACTGTGTAATCTCTATATAACCCTATATAAAAATTATACCTGACTTTATTTCAAAGTCTATCTTTAAGGAATATATTTAATTAAGGAAGAAATCTCTATCTTTAATATTTTTGTTGTATGAAGGCTCCGAAAAAAAATTTGAAATTTTGCAATTTTCGAAAACTCAGTGTTTTTAACGAACATGAACCTACACCATTCCCTTAAACGTCATTCACTCAATCCAAAAACAAACTTAAATCATAAATGATGGAGCCATTTTTTTGAAAATTTGGATAATTTTCCAGGGGCTTTATGTAAAGTACCCCCCAAAATTGAAATACTGGTTTCAAATTCAAGGAGCCGCCACATCTTCCAGATCAATTGGACAATATCAATATTGGAGAAAATCGGCTAAACCGTTTAGCCGCTAGCGTTGTTCACCGACGGACAATCAGTTGGACAGACGTTTTGCCATTATTCGATATTTCGATATCAATGTCCCGAAAAAACTTAGATTCTTGCTATGCCACGTGTTAGAAGATTATTTTTCTAAACTTAGCAAACTGGATATATCCACTTTTTCGTCTCCAGAGCCCTGCAATGAGAGTTTTTCTGATGAAAATTTGCTGTTCTTTCGAGCAGCATTGCATGACTTTCTCTCTACTCCGTAGAAAGAAAGTAAAAAGGTCCAGAATGATAAGATAATTACTTAAATGATCACAACTGTACGTAAGAAATGTTTCATGACAAATAAAATCTTGTTCTCGCGGTCGATTTAGATCGTCAAGGACATACGCGAAGGGGAAAAGCATTCCAAAACAAGAAATTCATATTTTCTATCCGAGTTTTTCACGCTAAGTTTTGTTACTTTGTGTTCTTGTTTGGAAATGTCGAATTATGCGATAAAATTGTACTGTAAGTTCTAAGTGAATATAAAATTAAATATTATGTTGGATAACTCGAACTCCAGTCATCCGAATTCGTTGATGTATTTTCTTTCGCCACCATTATGCGGTCAAAACATATTAGCTGTTACTTCCACAATTCGAAATAATTTCGCTTCCCTTAATTAAAAGTCCTCAGAATATTGTAATGATTTCATTTCTGGCATATTCCCCAAAAACAATTGTGGAAAAGGGAGAAATATTTATTAAACTGTAATTGATAAAACAACGTGTACGTGAATCGATAGTAGCAAGACAGAAGAACAGCGCGCCGCGGAAAGTATATTTCGACAATTTTGGAAAACAGTGGATTCGGTAGTTTTGGAAAGAAATCTGACCGTACAGTTAGTTGGAAAATAAATAAATAAACATTGTGGTCTTTATTTGAACACGATCGGACGACGGGTTCATTTAAAATTAGAATATGAAAAATTAGAGAAAAGTCCCAGTGACGTGTCAGATGCAATAACTTACATACCAAAATTTTATGAACAAGTTTTAATTAGGCAACGAGAGGCGTGTAAATCGTCGTTGTCTAAATTTAATAAAAATTATAGCTGATCCAAAAGACTTATAGAACGTTGAATTTCTGAATTGAAAAAATATTACAAATTAATATTATCAAAACAAGCGACGAATTGGTGTATAATGTCGACAGAGAAATTTAGCATTTTCGACGTATAAAATATCAAAAATATATGTTTTGGCAAAAAAACTTTAACATTGGGCAAAAGCGTTAATGAATAAACGCATAGTCATGTCAAAATAACTTATATTGTACATTTTAGAGAAATTAGGGAAACAACAATGAAAATGCAAGAATGGATTTCGCCGGCATTTTTTCTCTTACGAGGTGACGTGTTAAATCGACATGATTTTAAGAACACTTCTTCCGAGTCAGGGGTGATAGAAACATCGAGTCCATGTTGGACGAATTCGAGATTTTTTTAAGAATTTGGACTTAGACATTTTGGTGACGAATCGGTACCGTGCAATGGACATGCGGACGGCTAGTGCAAACAGCCATTGATGCAGTGAATGAAGTGGAAGAGAGTAGAAGTTGTTTTATTATTTTTATTGTGACTCTGTGCTTCGAAGTGATCGAGCAATTTTTGGAATTCACGGGGAATTTCTTATGAAGAAAATCAGCATACGCAAGATTGGAGCGTGCGAGTACATCGGCGCGTGCAAGTGGGCACGCACGGGACGACCGGGCTGGCAACGGCGCTGTCTCGACGAAACTCAATAACAGGAAAGTGTCGCATTCGTGGCGTAAATGTCAAATTAGATATTTGTTTTCGGGGACACCCAAATAAACTAAATAAACTTTGACAAGACCGATGGAAATCTTAAATTTTAAAAGAAGAATGCATGTAATTGTTGTCGAACTAGCAATGCAAAATTTAGTCTTGTTTTCTCATTGTTAACTTCATAAGTACGTACGAGGGAAATTTTTTTTAATGACATTGGTTTTTCGTAAAAGGAATTCCTGGACGCATAATAGTTATAAATCAGCTGATTAATATTAATTTCATTTAAATGTAATGGTATTTGAGTTATCGCAATGTTGCCAAGCACGAGTACATTATATCTTTACACATTGTTACATTGTTGTGAGAGGAGGCAACAAGGGACGTAGTGATACATGTTGATGAGAGAATAAACGAGAGAGAACAGGATTTAAAGTTCTTTCTTTCTTTTATGAAAAAAAAGGTGTTCTTATTTCAGTATTTAGAAGTCCTGTGTATGCTGCAATAGGGAACGTTGTTTACAGGTATTCCCGTACGAGGCCAGCCACGACCTACGATCAAAAATAATTTTATGCAACGTCGTAATATCATAATATTGATTAATTGAAGAAAAGGGGTATAGTAATATATACGGTTGCATTGGCCTCACAATCTGTGGCTAGGTTGATTAATCAATTGAAAAGAGGAGGGAATAGAACGGCTGCTTTGGCACCACGACGTGGGGTTTGGAGGTTAAAAAGGAGAGAACAGTTGCATTGGCGCCATAACGTGGGGCGAAGTACGGTGGCATTGGCGCCATAACGGGAGGGCAAGAGGAGTACAGTTGCAATATAATTAATTTTATTTTTTGAGGGGGAATTTCATTTCTGATTCGTAAAAGTAACTTTTGTAATTTTTTTTATCGCATTGGTACAGGGTAATTCAAAAAGAACGGCCTAATTATTAGGGAGACCAGGTTGACCACGTTGGGGACAAAACATATAGGTGTGTATTAGGATAGGAAAGGTGTGTATTGGAGTATGTACACAAGAGAAATTATTTCTAAGAAGTTTAAGAAGAATATACACGTGCAGTTGAGACGTTTCTCAAGAAAGGTGTTTCTAGAAAAAAGCATCTATTTTTAACTATGGAGAAACCGCAATGCATTACATCTCTGTAATTGCTTCAGTTTTGTAATTCTGTTCATAGCTTGTACCCACACTTCACGGGGTACAAGGTTTTTATTTGAAACTGAGCAAAGAGGGGAAGAATTTAAATAATGGCATATTTGTTGGACGAACCAAGTATAACCAGAATGATAACAGTCCACGAAGACTGAAACAGGCTGGGTTTATCTTAGAGCCGTTTTCTCTGAAGCGTCTCTGACCGGAAGGATCTAGGGTTCGAGTTCGACGGAGGGAGTTTTTCGACTGTAGCTAAACAGCTGGGTCGAAATCAGTTGCTGTTTCGATGAGAATTCTAGCGGCCGGCTGCTCTGATCGTAAGTTTTCCGTAGTTACTCCGATGAATAACGGGAGAATGCTGAAGCTCTACACTCCCACAAATGTCGGGAGATCAATCGGGAGCTTAGAGCGTGTCCCGGCTGAGGCGGCACCCCGCTAGATGGAAATTCATGGAGGGAAATCCCCTGCAAGTAGTCTCGCAGGTCATCGCCGGATTTCACCATCCAGCAAGAGAAGAACATTGCCGCCTCGCGAGATAAAGCATCTACTACACTAACGGGACTAATGACCACAGCAGAAGACGTGCCCGGAAACAACCAATCACAAATGCTGGAAGAAGTAGGGAGGAGCGGGAATTGAGTGTCGTTTTAACTCTTCAGATTTGCATTACCATGCTTCCAGGCTTCACTAAAACGTACATTTTTAAATAATAAAGTAAATAACTAAAACTATCGTGGCATCCGTAATGCAGTCAGAGCGCAATGAACAACGTCCTTGCCCCGCCTATTTCGAGCTGTCTCCCTCTTCGCCTTCGGAGACGAAGCGCCGCCCCCGCCCCACCGCGCTTCGCCCCACTCTGCCCCGCCCCCTCAACGCCCGCCCCGCTGAGCCAGCGCCTGGCGTCTCCTTTGACTTTAATGCGATCTCCGCGGGGGCGGGGCGCGGAGGCGCCGTCGTCGTCGCTTTAAAAGCATTTTAATTAAGCGCCGGCCGGCGTTGTAAATGGCGTGTTGTTTAATGGCCGGGGCTTGTATAGATTGAGCCGCGCACCCTGTGATTAGTATTTATGACGCCATCTTTCTCCGCGCCTTTAATTTTCTTAGTTGCTCTTCTTGAAAGTGGAAAGAGCCGCTCTCCGTCTACGAAGAGGGCGGAGATGTATTTACAGTGCTATTGTAAAGCGTTTGCTCTTTAATAAAGAGCTGTTCTTGCCTTCGTAGCATGGCCGCCAATTCGAGATACAACAAACGCTCGCACCGTTGTGGAACAGCTCGTGCACTTCAGTCATTCGCATGGATCGTTTCTCTCATTTTCATCTCGAAAAATAGTGAAGTTCGTACCATTCGCTTCGTATCGTTACTGTATCAAGCCTGCAAAGGACCAAATTACAATCTACCTGAGGTTCACAAATTTGGGTGTGTCTCTTACATATTAATACTGTGATATAATAATGAATGATTTATTTTATCTAATTTAATTTAATTTGCTAGCTCAGTTCTTTGGTTCTCATGCTCTCTATACAGAGAAGCCTGGAAGTCTGAAATTATTTATATTCCGAAGGAATTACATATAACGTGGCACAACAATGATTTTGTTTATTAAAAATTGAATTTGGGATTAACAATATAAATATTCTTGATTGATTGCATGCATCAGGTTCACGGTACCGAATTGTCTGGCGTTGTGAAAGGATGGCCCCGCAGTTCGTAGCCCCTGGGCTTCCGCGTCGAAAATCCCTCTTCGCGCCGGTCGCCTGCTTCTTTCTTGCTGACTCACTTCTTGCGCTATTGTTCCACAATCTATCCTCCCTATTTACGTCAATGTCCTACTTAAATCATTCAGATTACATTCGCGCCGCTACTACCACGATGCCAGTCAGCCACCAACTCTCTAGTCCAGCGCCCCCTCCTGCCCGTCAACAACCTTCGTTACCTAGTAACCGCGACCGTCCAGATTAAGGCGCGGCGTTTGTTCTGTAATATTTTGTATATTACAATACAGATAAATAAATTGAATAGTGATTTTCGAATTGTCAGTTTTTGAAAACTTTTTCAACTTGCTTGTTCAATGACTAAAATGAATCTCATATCAAATCAATCGTTCAGTGGTTTCAATGAATTAAATGGTTTTAAAATAAATTAAGCAGAACAATGAAGATGGTTTTTATTTGATTGTGATGTGTGAAAGTGACTATGTGAAAAATAATAGGCGAATTTGAATTCTCAAATCAATCGTTATCAGTCTGTTTGTCTCGATCAAAACCCACTGAATCTCATCAAATCATCAGATCAGCCCAATGTGGGGCGTAAAAGCACAGGTCGTACCAATAGTTATCGTAGTTCTGGAATTTGTTCCGCAAAATTTGAGTAAGAACTTGTCTGAACTCCCCGGTAATTCCAAGAAATTGCTTTATTTGGAACAGCCCACATTTTGCGCATAGTATTGTAGAGGCACTGACAGTCACCGGATCTGCTCCTTAGGTAGCTGGTTGCAACCTGGAGTAGATTTTATATTCAGCCGACTCATAACATCTTTAGTCGTGATGTAGTGGAAAAATAATAATAATAATAATAATAATAATAATAACAAGAAGAAGAAGTCCCAGGTTACCAGATGTTAGTCCCAGGTTACTAGATGTTAGTCCCAGGGACCCAGAGCCGGGAGTAGCGCGAAGCCATCGTCAGAGATGGATACGGGATGAATTGAAGGAGGTGATGTGGTGCTTTTACTATGCAAAAGCGAAAAATGGGGGCTCAGAAATAGAAGTTTTCAAGGTATGGAGAGAGCGGAACCCAGATATGAAACACACCCTGGACTCAAAGAAGCTTGCCAGTCAACGTTGATATATACTCAGCAGTGGAAAATTTACAGCAGAACAACTTGCTGACATTCAGAGAAATGCGGAGTATGTTTTTCGATCTAACTACCCACATGATGAAAATGTAGAACTTGAAAGCGATGGTTCTGTTGAAGGTTCATCTCTTTGCAATGAAACACACGTCAGTGGTAAAAATTCATCTGGCAATGAATTACACGATAAGGACATGATGCGAAATCTCCTCCGACGCGAGATAGAGTTCGTCAACTTCCATTTGAATCTCGTGCACCGTTGAGGAGAATATACGAAAATGCCAAAGCTAAGAGTGATAGAGACAGCAAATTCTGTCTTAAATGAGGTGGTACAGACCCCAGGTAGAGATCTATATATTACTGATATCAATCACATCGTGTATGCAACTGGATATCTGGTATCTCAGGTAATTCTGGGGCCAGCCAAGAACACCGACGGCCGACAGCAAAACAGAGTAAACAGCCCAGTACCTCCATGGACGAAGAGAATTATGAAACGGATAGCCGATACTCGGCGTGAAATACCACTCTTAGCCGAGGCATCTTCTAAAGTTCCACCACTAAAGTTCAACGAAAGATATTTAATGTTGAACAAAAATATCGAATTGAAAATGACACAAGCAGGCTAATGGTAGTTGAAAAGCTAAAAGAGAAAATTCAAGCATGGGCTCAAAGAATTAGACGTTACAAACGTAGAATAGATTTCCGTGTACAGAACCAGTTGTTTGAAACAGACGCGAAGAGATTCTATCGTAATCTGACTGAAAAACCGAATAGTAATGCTGTCACTCCTTCAAAAGATGACGTCGAAGCATTTTGGGCAGTAATCTGGGAGGAGAGCAGATCCTACAACAAAGATGCATCTTGGATTCAATCTGAAGTTGATGCTGCCATGAACTTGTGGAAACAGTGGAAGATGTTCACGAATTCTCGGAAGAGGACCTCTTCCAAACAATTAAGAACATGGGAAACTGGAAGTCCCCCGGGATTGATAAGATCCAGATTTATTGGATTAAGAAATTAACAGCAATACATTCTCATCTAGCAAAGGCTGTTAATAAAATTGTAGAAACCCCAAAGGAACAGGTCTTGTCTGCCAGAACTGTACAAAGTTATAAATGCAGCCATAGCTGACAAAATGTACAGGCATCTAGATAAGAATCATCTGATGCCAGCTGAACAAAATGGATGTCGTAAAGGCTCTTATGGCTGTAAGAAAATCTTGCTACTGAATAAAGTCATTTTCAATGATGTAAAGAAAAGCAGACGTAATTTGAGCATGGCTTGGATTGACTACCATAAGGCCTTTGATAGTGTACCTCACGATTGGATTTTGAAGACCCTGGAGATCTATCAATTTCATCCTAGACTTATTGAATTTTGCAAGGCTAGTATGAAGTCGTGGAGTACCAGGTTACTAATACACAGCGGAAAGGAAGCAGTAGATATCAGAAGTATTCAGATTAACAGGGGTATTTTTCAAGGAGATTCAGTATCTCCTCTGCTGTTTTGCATTAGTTTGATCCCACTATCGAGACAGTTGTCGCAAGCTGACTTTGGTTTTAAGCTCCATGGTGATGAAAGGCCAGTATCACATTTGTTTTACATGGATGATCTGAAAGTGTTTGCTAAGAATGAAGCAATTCTCTCCCAAATGCTGCCTGTCGTGAATGACTTTAGCAATGACATCTGCATGAAGTTTGGTTTTGACAAGTGTGCAAAAATCAATTTAAGAAAAGGGAAACTGACAACGTCTGAGAACACTGAAATTGATACGCACACTGTGATTCAAGATCTTGAGCCATGTAAAACTTACAAATATCTGGGCATTGAACAATGTGAAACCATCTCGAACGACACAATGAAAGAGAGAATTCGTAGGGAGTATTGTAGGAGAGTAAGACTGGTCCTGAAGTCCGCTCTGAATTCCAGGAATAAACTACCTGCAATAGGTAGTTTGGTGGTAGCTGTTGCCGAATACAGTTTTGGATTAGTGGACTGCACTGAGCAAGAAATTCGCTCCATGGATCGAAAAAACAGAAAACTGCTAACAATTCATCATGTTTCCCACCCTCGAGCTGATGTACCCCCGAGCTGAATAGACTTTATGTGTCACGTAATGAAGGAGGAAGAGGCCTCAGACAAATTGAGGCCTCCTGGCACAATGCAATAGTCGGATTGGGGAAGTAAGTAGTTAGCCATCAAGATGACACTCTAATGAGGCAAGTCACGAAGTCTGACCGAAGAATGGGAAACAGAGGCATTGTTAGTGTAGCAAGAATCATTGCGAAGAAAACTAGGCAAGACAATTCGAATAACACAGACGCTGAACTTCTGATTCTGATAAACATGAAATGTGAGACACAAAAAATGTTAAAGAAGTCGTGGAGGGACAAACCCCTCCATGGACAATATCTAAAAAGAATGGACAAGGTGCATATAAAAAAATCAATCATTTATGTGGCTTAAAAGGGGAAGAATGAAGCCAGAATCGGAAGCACTTTTAATAGTTGCTCAAGATCAGGCGTTGAGAACACGAGATTATGATAAAGCTGTTCTCAAAATTTCCCAAAATGACAAATGCCGAATTTGCCAGGAGCAAGTAGAAACCATTAATCATATTGTCTCAGCTTGTCCAATTCTAGCAAAGACCGAATCCTTAAAAAGACTTGACAGGGTGTGTAGTTACCTCCACTGGCAGATCTGTACCGCCCTCGAAGTTCCAAACACATGCCCCAAGTGGTACGAACACTCACCAAAACCGGTGACGTCTGTTGGATTGTGTACGATATTGTACGACGAACAAATTCAAACTGATCGCACGATAGCGGCAAACAAACCGGATATAGTTATCCGAGATTTTGAGAAAAAATCATGTCTACTTGTGGATGTTGTTGTACCTTGCGATCAAAATGTCGTAACGAAGGAGGCAGAGAAACGTCTTAAATACAAGAGTTTGTAAATTGAGATCAGCCGAATGTGGGGCGTAAAAGCACATGTCGTTCCGATAGTTATCGGAGCTCTGGATTTTTTTCCGCAAAATTTGTGTAAGAACTTGGCTAAACTTCCAGTTCCATTCAAAGGACTGGGAAGTGCAAGAAATTGCTTTATTTGGCACAGCTCACATTTTGCGCAAAGTATTGTAGAGGCACCGACAGTCCCTAGATCTGCTCCTTAGGTAGCTGGTTGCAACCTAGAGTAGATTTTATACTCAGCCGACTCATAACATCTGTAGTCGTGGTATGGAGCAATAATAATAATAATAATAATAATAATAATAATAATAATAATAATAATAATAATCTTGAAGGATACTACGAAATATACCTCAGACTCAGTTGGCTCAAACAAATTCGCGTGTCCAAAAGGAGGACTCGAAGAGCTCTCAGGGCAGTAACGGACGGAACGACACATCCAGGTTACTGGGACTCTTATCTGTAGGATTACGGTGTTATCTCGCTTTCGAATTAAATTCGTGTATGAATTGTAAATAGTTCTGAAAATATGATTTCGTTTCGCACCAGAAAAATACATGAGGTTTGTTTTATGATATCTTTTGCTAAATGTGATCCAACAAAGGGATACAATGCAATCATTTTCCCCAACTTAAACCCCCCTACTTGACGACTTACAAACTATGTAAAACGAATAAAATCCCTCCAATAGAGATTTTAAAATGGCTTTGAAAAACGACTCCTTCCGTTTGTATTAATAACTACAAAATTGTTATTAATGCAGGCAAAACGTTGCAATAGCAATACACACGGCATTATATTTTAAAAACTGGAACATATATTTTAACAACTGGAAATCTCCTAAGAAATGGAAACTTACTCGTCTATGACCTTTACTTACTCAACTTACTTAAATCTGGTACTAATATAAAAATTGAAAATTATAGACCAATTGCTATAAATTCTTCCCCTGCTAAAGTATTTGAACAAATAATATACGTTGAAATTTTTAACCATGTTAAATGTTACCAACTGGGTTTTATTACTAATAGATCCACTACCACAAGTCTTGTAAATTTTGTTTAGTATGTTTCAAGCAGTTTAGACAGAGTTCAGGTTGATACTATTTACACAGATCTTTCTAAGTATTTTGATAAGATTAATCACAAAATACTTTTATATAAACTGTCTTATTTTGGATTTTCAAAACAAATGTAAAACTTAATGAGTTCGTGTTTCATCATATTTCGTATATTTCATCTACACAAATCTTATGTTTATAAATTCGGTTCTGAAGTGCCTCAAGGTTCCAATCCTGGGCCTCTATTAATTCTAATTTATATTAATGATTTTCCTAGTGTAATTCAACATTAAAAATTTATATCTTTTGCTGATGATTTGAAAATGTATGTCAAATGACAATGAAAATGATTGAAATAAATTGCAAGCAGATATTAATAACGTCTACAGATGGAGCATAGAGAATGATTAGTAATTTAATATTAGAAAATGTTGCTTCATTACTCATACACGAAACAAAGCATATCTAAGAACAAGTTACTCAAAGAATAATGAATCATTATAACGTGATCATTTTGTAAAAGACATAGGTATTACTATTCAACATAATCTGATTTACTATCAACACACATTTAATATAACTAATGATGCGTTAAAAAATCTTGGCTTTATTATTCGAAATTCCAAGAATTTCAATGACACCTCATGTTTAATAATACTATTTGTCTTGTGCGCACCAGATGGGAATACACTTCAGTTATTTGATCTCCTTATTGAAAATCACTAAGTAACCAAATTGAAAAAGTGAAAAATAATTCTCGAGGTATTTACAATACAAAAAGTTGAAGCAATCTGCTTGTGAAATTTCTTATAATATTTTAGTTAAATAATTCAATCTACCTACTCTTGCCAATACAAGAGTATTTGCTGAACAATTGTTCTTATTTAAAATAGTTAATGGTCTACCAGATAACAGTGAATTGCTGTCACAATTGTCACTTAATCCACGAGTATCAAATTTAAGAGGACGAGAATTATGATATTTTAATAAACCAAATACAACACATCGCACAAACATTCACCACTCTTGAGAATGTCTTCTAAATTCAATGAATTGAGTAGAGTGTGGAAGTTAGACTTCAATTTTTCTTTTCTAAAATATCAAATTTAAATAAAATATTGAATGATCACTAAATGTAGATTTATTAAAGTATTGCTCGCTATTGTCCAGATTATTTTGAAGATGCGTTTTCCATTTTTGTAATATTGTCATTGTGCTCATTTTTGTTATATATATTTTTTGTGATGACTGTTTTCAAGATACGATGTTTCCATTTTTGTTTATCTTACTGATGTGTTATGTTTTATCAATTTTTGTAAAAATATGTATTCTTGTGATTGGATTTCTGTGATTGAATTTTGTGATTTCATTTGAAATTGTTTTTTTTTCTTTCTTTTAATTCCTGATGTAATTGGGGCTTTGCCCTGTTGCAATTAAATAAATAAATAAATATGAAATACTGAAGTTTTCTTAGTGGATCAACGTGACGAACCATTGTACTAAAAAGGTAAGATAATACCCTACAGCTAATTGTTGAAACTCATAGATCATACAATTTCCTCCGAAGTTCTGCAGAGGATAAAATTGGAACGATTTCGCAGTTTAACAAATCTTGATTGTTTGAAAGATCAAATGTGCAAACCTGTTTTCATCGGTGGCCCCTATTCCGCGGCTCGCGCCGCTTTAGCATTTGCATGTTCACCCCCTTCGTGGACTTGGAGGGGAAATGCAGCGGAGGCAGGGGAAGTGGCCCGTGCCCGCAGGAGCGCCAGGCTTCCCAGGCGGGCAAGAAGCACGAGCGGGTTGACACCTCTAGCTAAGGCCTCCAAGGACTGCAAGAAGCTTATCTTGCATTTTTTTAAGCGAGGTGTTTTCTTCACAAAACTTCTAGTCATTATCGGAATGTGTGTGCATCGATAGAGAAGACACAAAAACTGGTTACATAATTGAAATAGTTATTCGTAGATACGTTTCATTTTACCACGTGCACTTCATTAACTGCAACAACTGTGTGCAAACACTCCACGCCTCGTAAGTTCGACTTTTGCCTCCGTGGACAGAGATGCTCATGTCCTTTTCCCCTTTCGCCCACTCGCCGCGACGTGCCTCCGAAGGCTCACTGGAAGCGCAGTGGACCCCGCGTCTCCGCACAATGCACATCGCGCGCAGGAGGTAATTAGAGGGCGAAAGGGCGAAAGAGGGGCGGGGAGTAATTAGCGAGGAGAATGCTCATTGTGCGGGCGGCATAGCGCGCGTTGCTAATCGGAAGTGCGCGCTGATCGTCGCTTGTTTGCGCACGGCCAGCGAGGAGCGCGTCCAACGATAGCAGCAGCCGCCGCCACCGCCGCCATCGGTCGATAGCGCCCCTCCGCCCCGCCCAGCCTTCATCCCACGCCCCCGCCTCCGCCTCCGCCAGCGCCACCTCCTCCGCCTTCACCACCACCTTCACCACAGCCCTCACCACCGCCCTCGCCCTCGCCTTCACCCCCGACCCCAACCCCGCCCTCGCTCGCGCCCTCCTCCTCCCCCTCTCGCCCTCGCCCTCGCCCTCGTCCTCGCCCACGCCCTCGCCCTCGCCCACGCCCATGCCTCCGCCACACCCATGCCCTCGTCCATGCTCCACTGGGCGTAATTGACCACGCACCATTGGGGAAAATTGTAAAAATTCAAAAAATTCATTTTTTTCCGAGTCTGCCTACTACTACAATTATGAAGATTTTATTTTCTTAATGAAAAGTGTTCATCAAAAACATCTTCAAATAAAGTCATGTTCAATTTTTCGAAAATATTATTTTTTGCGTAATTTGGCGTCAAGGCAAAGAATTTAAATGCTACACGGTTAAACCAACATCTGGCATTCAAGAATGAAAAATCTTGCTTGTATGTTTCGTTTAGGATGTCTACGTTTACTGAAGGACTAAAATTTACAAAGTATTGCAAAAGAAGCAAAATTGAGTTGACCAGAAATTAGTGTATCATATATGGTACGCTGGGCATTAATGGGTTAAACGGATTTCGAATTAAGTAATACTAATGCACAGATCTGAGCACGAACTTGTTGAAAAGTTGTGGTATGTACTAAATAAGGTGAATATAATTGTCTATTACTACGATTTCGCGATTTCAACAGAAATACACGTGGCTTTTAGGTGCCTTGATACCGAAAAAGTGATGTTTCTTTTTTTTCAAAACGTTCATCCGTCTGTCTTATCACACCACTAGCGCCTAAACTATGCATAGGATTTTTTTCCACAGTGGATATTCCTCGGTTGATCTGGCTAGACTCAAAGATTTGCATATTTGAAAAATTTTTCTTCAAAATTTGGGGGTACTTTACATGAAGCCTCCCGGACGTTTTAAAAATTGTCTTAAAAATGGCACCAAATTTTTTCTTTGATTTTTTTGAAAAAATAGAGTAGACTACACTTATAAAAGTGGAGTAGGTCCGTTTTTTCACTTTAAGCACTAAATTTTCTTAAATGTCAAAGATTTGAAAAATTTTTCGGCTTATTCCTACTATTCCAAAATTGAAGATTGATAATTTTCCGTCAAGTATTTTTTTCTCCGTAGTTATTTCTTTCATTAGCGTCAAGTAGGTACATTTTTTTGAAAATTTCAGTAGTTTTCCCGCAATATTGGGTGCAATATTAAAAAAATAACAACAAGATTTTCTCGAAAACTGCTCCAAATTCTTTTCGTTTCAAATTTGGTAGTAATAGTGATATATGTACTCGACAAGATGACATAAACACCATTCTGCTCTATTCTTTTATTTTTTCATAAATTACAAAAATGTATTTTTTCAATTGTCTTTCACGTCGTTAGTATTTACATTAGCGGCGATTTGTTCACATTATTGTATTATATGTGCTTTTAATGATATCTTATATAGTGTCTCGAAAACTGAAAAGTTTTCTGTGAAAATGAGCTCAAACACCTTTTTCTTGAAAACGGCTCCAAATTTTTTCTTCAAACTTTTTCGTAAGGGTAGTGCTATTTTTAAGATAATGCACTGTTTAATATGATTAATTTTGATGCTTTAGAAAATTAATTTTGCTGCATTCTTTTGTTTTTTCAAAAATTACGCAAATGTGTTTTTTTAATATCTCTCATGGCTTTAATTTGCACATTTCCAACCATTAGAATACATAGAGACCACAGAATTATAAAAACGTGCACAAAATTCACTTCTCCCCATAGCTCGTCATACGCAGTTTTTAACTGTTTTGACGTAAATAAATAAATAAATAAATTATTATATTTGTGAGTGGAAGTGCTTCAAACGACTTTCAATAAAGTTTTTCGAAAGTTCACAACTTTTCTGTGAAAAAAAATTAATTCATAGTAATGTTTAAATTCAATTTCATTTACAGTAACGCTTAAATGCAATTATCTTAAAAACAGCACCAAATTTTTCAAAGATTATATAAGCCAAGAACTTGTAATCATCGGTGAATTTCGAGGCCCATTCTTTTATAAATTGGCAAATAAATCCCTGAATATAACGTATTATTGTGGTTACGAGTTTAATAAGATTTTTTAGTAAAAAACTGAGCTAGCCAATATAGATAAAAGTTAGGATAAATAGAAAGAAGGCAAGGAGAGAAAGAATTGAATTTCAACATGGAAATTATTTTTTTATCTAGCGAAATAAGATTCTCAGAAATCTCGGAAAGCAGATAGTATATGAGGAACACGATATTATTGCGTAAAGGAATTACTAGACGATGAATAACCAACATTACAGCATGGCAGAACTTCAACACACCTCTTATTGAAACAGGTGATAAAATTATCGGAACACTTTTAAAAATGTGGTGAGCAGTATATTGAGGACCGCGGCGGAACTGCGTCGATTTAAAGTAAAAAGTCAAAATGTCCCTGCAATTACGCAGCGTTTTCTTTTTATTATCCCAAATACGAATCCCTTTTTGCTAAAATGCTTACATCGAACCACATCGGTATCTCTCATTCAACCAACACTTTTCGGTCAGAACAACACTTTCACCGCCCCCGCCGACCGCCGCTCGCTCTAGCGTAGTTTTAGGATGCATTAGGGCGCTTTATTCTGCGTTTATTCTTTCTTTTGAAACGCACTGTACTCGACTTGGAGCGGAGAGAGAAATGAAATAAAAAAGCTGGCAGTATTTTATATTTCCAGTGTTGCTGATGCCCGGAAAAGGGCGACGTTTTTGACACAATTTGCGCGATGCTCGCGCTTTCCCGTTGCCGCCCGGTCCCCGCCACCTCTCCGGCCTTTCCACCCACCCCGCCACTCCCCTCTCTGCTTCGCTCCACCCCCACCCCGCCCCCGCGCCTGCACCGCCGTCGCACAGGCGTCCTCTTTCCGACCTCCCCCGCTCGCTCTACGGCTGTCTCGTCCCGCCCCTCCCCGCCCTGCCCTGCCCCGCTCCGCCCCCCGCTCTCCCCGCCCCGCCCCCGCTCTCCCCGCCCCGCCCCCCGCTCTCCCCGCCCCGCCCCCTGCACGCCCTGCCCGTCCTTCCGCAGCTTGGCAGGAGAGCGAGGGCGCGGGAGACGCTGGGGACGAGCCGACAATCGAATTTCTCGCTTATTTTATCATATTTCAGCATGAAGCATTCTCACCCTTTGTAAAACAGTGGCAGCTCGTGCTTTTGATGGCGCATGCATTGTACGCGTCCTGTTGATGTGCTTTTAGCCTTTTCGACAACAATGCCGCCACCGCCGCCCACCCCCGCCTCTCCCCTCTCCGCCCCGCACCCCCTTCCACCGCCGATGCCGGCGTCGCCCCCTGTTCGCCGCCGCCGCCGCACCACTTTCCATCAACCCTGTCGACGAGGACAGAGAAAATGTAATTTTTGGCACTTTGGAACCTTAATTCCATCACGGTACATTCGCGTCATGAAAGAAGTGTACAGGAGTTGATTTTTTCCGCAAATTTGAAACACGTGTAGAACGTTGTTCCTAGATCACAGCGTAAAAAGAAAAGGTAGGCGATCGATAATGAAATTTTAAATCGGTGATGCGACAAATATATTTTAGTCCAGCCTTTTACGATAATCGTAGTATCGTTATTGTTTAATTTTATACTCGGCTCAAACTATACCCTACTTTTTGTTTTCCTGATCTGCTCTTCTCTTTTGTTGCATTACATGTTATCATAGAAGCGCGTACAGGGGGCCGTGCTCCCCTACAAAAATCTTGAAAGGAACCCTGTAACTCTACATAATAAAACATGTTATTAAATGTAAATATCAATTCATTCAACCCGACCTCATTTCACTGATACTTTGGGAAATTGATGCACGTAGTTAAGGAAATATTCCAAACCATCTGGCAACCCTGTAAATGGTTGAACATAAAATATATTTGTTTCTTAACAGTAGGATTAAATATTTAATTTTATTTTGCTTGTATGAATTATTTATTTATTTACTAGGCAATGTCACAAGCAGGGGAGAGTTAGATTAATTGGTCCGCTTTGTTTAACTAGTTCTAAAATATTATTTATAGTTGACCTCTACAAGCGAAATTTCGCATGATATTTGAGAGAGGCTTTATCCTTATATTGTGGAAACAAACAACATCGTTGTTTATTTCCACAATTTATTGCTTACAGTTATTGTCAAATACGGAATGTTTTATAAACTTGCAATAGAACCAATTAACCAAACCGGTAAGGTTAAGTGGACCGGAAATTGGAATAAGCTGTGAAAATAAAACTGACGTTTCATAGGCTGTTGTAATGAAAAACATCATTCTTCACATTGCCGTGACATGGCCAATCAAGGCTTGCAACGTCTGAATGCGGCTTACATTATCAGCCCTGTCATCCTACGAATGTCATCCAGTGGAAAAGGGAGGAAACACTTCCTATTAACATTTAAAAATATGGATAACTTAATCTAACAGGTCCAGTTAACCTAACACTCCCCTAAATAAAACTAGCGATGCTACAACAGCTCGTGTTTCCTCACACTTAGTAACGATTACATACTATTATAATACCTCAATTTCTCTTCACATTAACACATCTCAATCATCAGTGGTAAAATTCATTATTAATAGTAGCACATTCGATGCGAAGACTAATTATTTTAAAGCTAATATGTCCACACAAATTCGCCAATCAAATGCGTATTGTAGCCTTTAAAAAATAGAAAATATAAAATGACCAAGCAAAGCTACGGTGGCAATGGCGTCTGTCGCTATTGCCCGTTATTGCCCATGCGGCGTTGTTAAAGCGACAAAGGGCGGTTCGTTTGGCATATATATTTCACAACACGGTAATCCTGATAATCCAGATAATCATATGCAAGTAGTTCGAAAAATGTATAATAGTTATTAGCGGATTAATAAATTACTAAAAAATAAATAAAAATAAAATTAATAAATATAATAATATTGTAATACGAGGGGCATTCAATTCTTAAATAGGCAAATTGGCCTGGAGAAATACACGTTTAATTTTACGAAACAGGACTTTTCCTATACTTTTTAATATATTCCCTACCAATATTTATGCACTTGTTCCAACGGCTTACTGGCTTTTTATACCGGTTCTAAAGAACTATTTTTCTTGGTGTTTGAACCAATTTCCCACAAATTGTTTCGTATAACTTCGTTATCCTGGAACTTCTTCCCACGTAATGCCTCCTTCAATGGGCCAAACAAATGGAAATCAGATGGTGCTTAATCGGGACTATAAGGGGGCTCCGGCAGAAACTCTCAACCCATTTTGTCGATGGTTTCACGGCTTTGTTGAGCAGTGTGAGGACATGTGTTGTTTTGCTGGAGAATCCTCTGAGATCCATGACGTTTCTCTCTTATGAATGCCTTCACCTTGTTCAAAAGTATATCTAAGCAATATTGGCTGTTTATTATAAGCTGTTCTTTGTGGCAATCACAAAAAAAAACGCACCTACACCGTCCCCAAACACAGTCAACATAATTTTTCCTTCTGATGCGGCCAAAACGATGTTTGTCAGTCATTGAGGCTCGACCTGTTTCGAACTGTTCTACTCACTTGTAAAAATTCTCGCAGTTCTTACAACATTCACCATACACTTTTGTCATTCCAGAGTATATATTAGCTGTTTTTTCACCTTCAGCAAGTTCAAAACCAATCGCAGAACGTTGTTCAGCCAATGTAGGATTTTTTGGAGGACTCGCCATCGTTCAACTTAATTTTCAGGTTATGAACACAACAATGCTAATCCTCCAAATGATCAGGACTCATCTCAGTGAGGCCAATTTAAACTTGTAAAATTACCAAAGTTGTTCTACCCACTTGTTTTTTCTCCAGACTAATTTGTCTCTTTAATTATTGAATGACCTTCGTATTCCTCAAATCTGCTCGCTTTCAATTTGATTCTTCCTGAAAGCTTCTAGTGAAAGAAATGCGGGAAATTCGAATTTGCCATTTTGAATCTACAAAATACGCTAAACTACTGGAATTTAAAATTTTTTTTTTAATTTAAAAAAGAGCGAAACAAATTGATGTGTTAGGAAAGAAAAATGTCAAAACAAATTCTGTCTTTGCTAAAAAAATTTTGCCACGAAAATGAGACGATGATTACTTACTCAATGACTGAAATACAGAGAAGTTTATTCATTGCCAGCGTGCATTTTTTGCGGGTTCGGTAGTACGTAACCTAATACAACTAACTGTAACAACTTCAAATTCAAACTAAGAATTTGTTTATTGATAGTTTGTCATTCCGGGCGCGTCAACTACCGAGGTCATTACTCCCGTAAGTGTAGTGCATACTTTTCATCAGGAGGTGGCGATATTCCCCCACTGAATGGCGACATCCGGTGCCGACCTAAACCTATACCGTCCATTAGCAGGGTTTCCCCAACTAGGTATCTCCCTTAGGTTTTCCCCAACCAGGCACCGCTCCAGCCAGGACAAACTCTCCGCCCCCGACCGGTCTCCCGGCATGTGTGGTAGTGTAGTACATGTTAGTAAGTGTGTAAGGGGTGAGGATGGGACAAGGAAGAGGAAAGAAAGATTGCGCGCTATCCTTGGCCTGTTTGTTAGGGTACTGCTCCAGCATTCGCCTGGTGTTGATCGAAAAAAAACACGGAAAACTACAGATCAGAGCCGCTAGAATTTTAAGAACTTGTATTCAATAAAAAATGGGCATTGTTGTCCCTTATGACTAGATATTTACGCAACCATTATCAATAAAACATTTTTTAAATTAAAATGGAAAACGGCAAATCATCTCGTTTCTTCCGAAGAAGCAGGTGCTTTCAAGTGGATTGCGTGTTTGAGCGGGGTGGGGTGAGGTGGGGTGGAAGGGTGGAGGGGAGGGTCACCGCGGAGTAATCGGCCGGACATTTGCAGCCCAAGTGGCCCCCTCCCCCTCCCTCCCACCCGCGCCGCGCCGCGCGCCTTAACTAGCGTAAGTCGATGAGCTTTGAAGTTGCGTCTTGCTCTTGGCCCCTTGGGGCGGGCGGCCAGGTCACTCGCTTTGAGCGGCAGGGGGCGAGGCAGGGGGGGCGGGGGGCCCAGGGACGGACACTCGCCGCTGATTGGGGCTCTCGCCGCTGGAAATTAGATTGCGTGCGGCCCCGCGGGGAGGGGGCGGCGACTTGGAGCCCTAATCGAATCGCGCGAGTTGGCCGAGTGACACCAGCGGCGTCGGCGGCGGCGAGGCGATCCTCTCCAAGGCACGTGACGACTTTGACACCCCCTCCCCCCTCCCGAACGGTCCTAAACGACTTATCAGTTTCATAACCACTTTGGACACTGGCAGAAACTATCGAAGTGTGGGAAGTGTTTCTCTACTCTCCTCTAAGGATTTCATCCGCGTCGGTTCGGATTGTTAGGTCTGTATGTCGTTTCTTTCGCCTTCTTTCTCTCATGCTGTGGAACTTCCCTAGTCGCTGAATATGTTTATTTCTCTTCTTTTCACCTCTTCATAGCTCAAGCTCTCATGCATTTTCTGTTGAAGATCATTATATTTAGCACAAATTTTGTTATTGCACATTCGTTTCGTTTCGAGATTTTTAATTATTGTTGTTGTTAACTTGGTAACCATTTATTAACTTGATAACCCAATAGTAACAAATCAATCACATGCCATATTTCTGTGTGCAAATTCGCCATTTTTTACTTTCTCGTCTTACTACGTACGTCGTAAAAAAATGTATTGTAATTGCGCGACGGAAATCGTCAATTTTTCTACAGAAACTCTTTTTGTCGGGCCCTGGTATCGTAATATTTTTATTAAAAGTGGATAAATCTTCTGGCTGGTAGATGTGTGTGTGTGCTGGTAGATGCATGCATGTGGGCATGCGATCGTGATATTACAGGTTGAACGCATAATTCTAAATATTTAAAGTCTGCGTCATTCAACTTTACTCTCCAGTATTTTACAAGTTTATGTTGCAAATTAGATACCTTCTGAATCTTCCTTGAAAATCATCAGTTTCTCATTGCATGCACTAACTTACATGAACAAAATAATAAAACTAACCGCTAGATGTCGCATGATCGCGACCGTATCATGTACTGCTTAATCACGCGACATCCATCGGCACGACCCAGTAAGACGCGAAATACCGTGATATATTCCATCTTGAAGACGGGCCTTGAGAGACAGCTATGGAAAATTCGTAGTAAAGCACCTAAACCTATCAGATGATTTTCTCTCAACTTGATATTCCCCGACCCAGAGAACGAATGTGAGGCCCTGCGATTTTGGAATCGATAACTGGGTTTTGGGGAGTCACGAAACCTCAACATTTTCGAAATTTTCTCAGGAATGGCTAAAAATTTTTGGATTAATGGCTATCCTCGGAAAGCTTAAATGACGATTCTTTTAGAATGGCAAAGGACTCATTTTTGTGAAAATCAATGATTTTTCGAAATTGTAGATATTCATAATATTTGTGAAAAAAAGTGAGAGAAGTAAAAAATACATTTTTGTAATTAAAAAAACAAAAGAATAGGCTAATATAGGGTTTATGTAATTTTGTAGAATTCATTTGTCATACTTCACATTATATTGCGCATACTGCACTACTAAAATTTTCAAAAAACTGTACGTGACCTTAATGAAAGAACTATGGAATAAAAGTTTCACTTCAAGGAAAAATCTCAAACTTCAATTTTATAATAGGAATAAGCCGAAAAAAATTTCGGATTTTAGACATTTACGAAAACTCAAAGTTAAAAGTGAAAAACGGACCGATGCCATCTTTTCGTTATTTAAGGTCGCATCAGTTACTAGGACATTAACGACCACGATTAAATTTAACATTATGGTAGGAGGATGAAACGATATGGTGATGATAGGGGGTGAAAGAACGAACACACAATCATGCCCGAGGCGGGACTCGAACTCACGACCCCTCTGTCTGAGACCGCTACGGCACAACTGCTTTAGCGATCTCGGCCACGGGACCGACGATGCCATCTTTCTAAATATATTTTACTCTATTCTTTCAAAAAATATAAAGAAAAAATTTGGAACACTTTTTGAGGAAATTTTGAAAATGTCCCAAAAGCTTCATGTAAAGTACCCCGAAATTTTCAAGAACATTTTTCAAAATCGCTAAGTTTCGAGTCGAGCTAGATAGACCGAGGTATATCCATTTCGGAAAAAATCCTTCGTATGGTTTGGACGCTAGTGGTGTTCACAGACGGACGGACGGACGTTTTGAAGGGAAAAAAACCAACACTTTTTCGGTATCAGTGGATCACAAAATGTGTATTTCTGTTGAAATCTCAAAATAGATTTTCCGCCGCATTATCTAACTTTCTCTACCGTACGTATATTTCTCCGTATATATAGGTACTACGTATACATGTAAAATAATAAAATGAATGTGAGTGACGAGTTGACCTATGACAGCACTTCTTATTTACTAAACCAATGGTTTTTAGATTTATGGAATAATTACACATTTATAATGATTCTTGTAATAATTACCTATTGTGTTAACTTTGTCTAAAGTTTATATATCATTTATGGAATTGCGGAAGTATGGCTGAGATCTAGGAGCTGTTGTTTCTATCTTCCGATGTCTTCATTGTTGTCGAGAATATTCACTGCAAGATGATTTTGGTGGTTTTCGAGTCTTCTTTACTTTCCCGTATACGTACGTATACACGGAATGAGATAAGTAGTATAGGGAAAGTTATGAAATGCTGCGCGAAAAAATGGCCAATTTTAGGTGGAAAAAAAATCATTGCCGGGCCGTGGTAACGAAAAAGTGGATAAAACCAGTTGCCAAATTAAGAAAAAATTACCCTAGCACGTGGTGTAGCCAGAAACCCTGTTTTCTAAGTCCTTGATACCGAAAAACCAATTGAAAGGAAAACGCCGTCTGTCTGTCCGTCCGTCTGTGAACACTGCTAGCGCCTAAACCATACGTACGATTTCTTCAAAAATGGATATTCCCCGGTCGATCTAGTTCTAGTCAAAGCTCTGAGATTTTGAAAAAGATTCTGTAAAATTTGGTGGTACTTTACATGAAGACTCCCGGAAATTTTCAAAATTTTCTCAAAAACGGCTCCAAAATTTTTCTTTAAATTTCTTGTAAGAATAGAGTAAAATACACTTATTAAGGTGGCATAGGTCCGGTTTTCACGGATAACTCTGAATTTTCGAAAATTGCAAAAGTTTAACATTTTTTCGGCATCTTTCTGGAACTACAAAATTGAAGATGAAGATTTTTCTTTTAAATAATTTTTTTTCTTCATAGTGAGTTCTTTCTTTAAAGTCATGTACATTTTTTTTTAAATTTTAGCAGTTTTCGCGCAATATTACGTGGATTATGTGTAATTTTAAATAATTACAAAAACAAGATTTTCTCAAAAACGGCTCCAAATTTTTTCTTTCAACTTTTGGTGGGTATAGTGCCTAATGTATTTTATGAGATGACAAAAACGCCATATTGCTCTATTCTTTTGTTTTTTCAAAAATTGGAAAAATGTAATTTTTTTGACTTGTCCCTCACGTCGTTAATATTTACATTATCGGCGATTTTTCCACATTATTTTATTTACGTGCTTTTAATAATTAAATTTTGTTTACGTGCTTTTGTGCTTTTAATAATGTCAAGTAAACACAACCGTTTGTTTCTCGAAAACAACCGTTTTCTGTGAAATGTAGCTCAAATTTCGGCATTTTCAGAAACGCTCAAACGCCATTTTCTCATATATGGCTGCAAATATTTTCTTCAAACTTTTGTAACGGATAGTGCTAATTACACTCTTTAATATGACGTAAAGTTTATTTTGAGGTTTTTGTTGTTTTTTTGTTTTTTAAAAAAAATATATAAATGTAATTTTTTGAAAGATCTCTCACATCTTTCATGTGCACATTACCAGCAATTTGTAAATATTATTATATTTGTGAGTGTAAGTGTTTCAAATAACTTCAAATAAAGTATTTTGAAAACTCAAAAATGTTCTGTGAAAATGAGTTTCAAATTTCGCATTTTAGTAGCGCTAAAACGCCATTTTCTCTTAAACGGCTCATAATTTTTAAAAGAAAATTGCCATTTATGACTAGGTTTTTGTGTTCTTTAATATTCTAAAATTATTGTTTCAGTTCGGCCAATAGGAAACCGAAGAATTAAGAAAATGACAAAAAATGTAGTTTTGTCGGTGATGAAGCAGACAGCTGGCAAGAAAGAGTACGTGGCAATTCCGAATAGCTAGCGAAGACCCAAGGAAATAGAAAACTAATACGGGAAAGTCTGTGCCATTCTGTAGCACCACTAGTTTCATATCTTCTGTTGCGCTCTGTGATGGTCTGAGGGATGGTTGTAATCTGCACCTCACCGTGTAAAGTATCTTTAAATAATACTATGGTGGATTTGTTACGTATCCTAGAACTTGTGAAGGGATTGTGGGAGCGGGGTGGTGAGAAGTGATTGTGGCATTTTTAAACCATCCCAGCATTCACCTAAAGACCACGAGAAACCCCGGTCAGGATGGCCAGCCCAGGTCGAACCCGAACCTTCCGACTGCGAAGTCAGCGCGCTACACACTGAGCCATCTCGCTCGGTGCAATTTATTTTAACCACGTGGAAATTCAAAATAGAATATTCTAGGATGTGGGGTGCTTCGTTAGTGTCGTTGTTGGGAATTAATACTGCTGCGTCATATACGTATGTCGTGGTGGGAATGCCGTCCTGTTGTGGTAGGTTAGCAGTAAATAGTACGTACGAGATCGATCTAGCCTATTTCCTTGTGGAAGTTCAGATTCGACTAAATTTTTTAAAAATAGCAAAAATTCAAAAATTTTGGGGCATCTTCCTACAACTACAATAATGAAGATATAATTTTGTTTCTGAATGAAATCTGTTCACCAAAAACAGATCTTAAAATCAGGTAATGTTTAATTGTTTTAATAACCTGAGTAGTTGTTGCGTAATTTGACGTGAAACAGAGGTAATTTGTGTCGTTTTTTCTCAAAAATAGTTCCAAATTTTTGGATTAAACTTTTTCTTAGAAAGTTTACAAAGCCCTTGAGAGAAAGCCGTAGATCTCATTTTCGTTAAAATCGTTTATTTTTTGAAAATTGCAAAAGTTAAAATTTTTTCTTTGTCTTCCCACAACTACAATAATAAAGATAGAATATTTTCCTTCAAGAAATTTGTGGATCAAAAACAGATCTTCAAATTTAGTCAGGTTCAATGTATCGAAAATATCAAGACTTTCTTGTAGTATTCAGTTTCCTATTCTCTTAAGTCGGCACTAGCTTTTCAATTTTGCGCCACCCTCTTGCCACCTGCTACATATAAGTTCGTAAAAGGCATTTTTTTGTATTTTCTCTATTTTGTCGGTATCTTAATAGTTCAAATGAAATACGACTAAGAAAATTGGAGAGTAAAAGCTGGTCCTAAATGCAAATTTTGATAGAAAACTTTGGAGCTGCTTTTAGAAAATATCTTTGGAACCGTCTGAAATGCACAACTTTGAGCTCATCTACACACAAAACTATTTACGAAACTTATTTTTAAACACTTGTACTTAAAATGCAATAATGTGTAAAAAAAATTTAAAATAAATATTAAAGTCGGTAGAGATTTTTTAATACAATTGTGTAACTTTCGAAAAATCAAATAAAGGTAATATCAAAAAGGCGTTTATATTTGGAGAATTGAGCACCGTCAATACAAAAAAGTTTAGGATAAAATTTGGCGGACGGATAGACGGACAGTCGGATAGACGGACAGTCGGACAGACGGACAGTCGGACAGACGGACAGTCGGACAGACGGACAGTCGGGCAGACGGGCAGTCGGACAGACGGGCAGTCGGACAGACAGTCGGACGGACAGACAGACAGTCGGATGTACAGTCGTACAGACAGAGGGACTGACACAGACAGGAACACAGACACACAGACAAATTTGATTTTATAGTTTTGCTGACAAAATGTAATGCCATCATACATTTTCCCGCGAAACCTGGACGAGAAACCAGAAGGAAACGAGGATCATTGACCCGGAAACTAAGGAACAGTCCTAGTTACCCTCACACTCAGAATTTTAGAACTGAACATTACGAATGGACAATGCGACACAGGGCGTGTTTACTCATTTGAAACGTACTCTTGGTGGCCATTTTGATGAAAGGAAGACGGCGAGGGGGCGCCGAGGGTCCGAGTGGCGGGGGCGGGGGCGGGGGCGGGGCTGCTTTGCATTCAGCGGCGCCCTCTGACGGCGGCGCCCCAGGGGCCCAAGCGCGCAGGCGCCGCCGTTGGCCACGGCTTTCGGATGCTCGGGAGCGAAGCGTCAGCTCGCTCGCGGGAAAGCGCGACACGCAAGTGTTAAGACCGCAAAAACCTGCTTGTTTGAAGCGGATATTTTGATTTCTGGGGATATATTACACAGAGCCATAACATTTTCAGTGGTTTCCCCGCCTAATGATTACGTATTACAAAGAAAGTATTGTAATGCTGCGGGGAAAAAACGGCCATTTTGCGACAGAAAAACAGTATTGTTGAGCCCTGGTAAAGAAAAAGTTAATAAGTCGTGTTCCTTTCGATATCTCTAGACTTCCGTCACCTTTGACTTCACCTTCCCCGTCACTTTCTGTGACTGCGTCATCTCTTTCGACACCCAGAAATGTGTCCTTTGTGTTTGTTTGTTTGTTTGTGTGTGTGTGTGTGTGTGTGTGTGTGTGTGTGTGTGTGACAGAGTGAGAGAGAGGGAGGCACGAGAGAAGGAACTTCGGAAATCCACACATCGCTTTTGGACCTTCGCACGTGCTTCAGGGCCTTGGGCTCCGATACCACTCCCCTCCCCACCCCGCCCGCCCCGCCCCACCCGCCCCCACCCGCCCCTCCCCGCCCCCCTCCCCGCCCCCCTCCCCGCCCCCTCCCCGCCCCCCTCCCCGCCCCCTCCCCGCCCCCCTCCCCGCCCCCCTCCCCACCCCCCTCCCCGCCCCCCTCCCCGCCCCCTCCCCGCCCCCTCCCCGCCCCCCACCCCGCCCCCCTCCCCGCCCCCCTCCGCCCTCCACGCACCACCCGCCCCGTCCCGCCCGGCCCCGCCCCGCCCCGACCCGACCCGCTCCGCCGCGCTCCGCCGCGCCCTCGCGCTGCGAATCGCCGCGCGGATGGCCTCCGCCTTTTAAATTCCTAGCGAGTAGCTGCGCTCTCTGAAACACAAACCCCTGCCCGACAACAAACTCGAGGGACGCGGCGCGGCGAGGCGAGGCGCGAGGCGGAGAGCGGACGCATTGAAAGGCCGAGCGGGGCGGGGCGGGGCGAGGCGAGGCGGGGCGGGGCGGGGCGGGGCGGGGCAGGGCGCTCAGGGGCGGAGACAGTAAATGCCGGAAACAAGGTTTGAGTTGGGCCGGTTCAGTTCCAACTCGCACGAGCGAACTAGAAACAAAGGCTAACAATTTGCTGGCTATTTGTACACTGGGGCTGTGCTTTGGTAAACGTGACGCAGGGAAAACAAATGAACGGCGAAGAGGACTCGCAGTGAATGTGAATTCTCTCTTCTTTCCAAGATTCCGTAACGTTGGAAGGATAAATGTTTCTGACACTTCTCCTTCCACCTCATGGAAATCAAAATTGTACTGTATTGAATGTCCATTGCAATAAGTTGTACTAGCGTACCCGTGCGAGAACTCTCGCATGTTAAATCCCACCCTTTCCCTATCCATTTGTCTATCCTTTCCATAAAGGAGAGGAACTACTAATGTACTTACAGAATATCAAACAAACTAACAATGCAGTTGATGTTTGAAACAAATTTTCAATTAAAGTTTATTCAACATTATAGAGAGATGTTCTTGGAACAATTCATACTTCTTTAAAAACAACATTTGAAGACATTTTTCAATCTTCCTTTAGAGTTAGCTTTTCGGTTTCCTTGATAGTCAAATAATAGAAAAGGTTTTTTCTCTTGAGAAAACCAAGTAAAGTAGTGCAAAAATACCGGATCGGGCAAGAACAGACCTACTCATTGCAATATTATTTAACTTTCCTTGATTTGTTATGAAGAGCCGAGTGGGTTTTGGAGAGTCAGGGTGCCAGCTTGCTGGGGTGAGAAAATTGAAAAATTATTTGTATACTAAAAAGTATAGAATTACTTTCTGCGTCCTTACGTTCCCCAAGAAAAACAATTCCGAGCCAAAAACTAATCAAACTAATGTTTTCACCTTTGAGTAGTAAATACCATTTGTTAGCATCAGAAACAATTTAGTAGGCATTAGTAAGCCCACTTCGGTACATGGGAATGTTACTCAAACGATGTTTGTATTTTTAATATCTTAACGAAACGACACCTTGAGTTTAATATCAGTGTTTTATTTACAATATGAGTTTGCAGCTGGGCGTTGGTGTACATACTTCTAGATACCGCCAACATTTAAATCGAGCGTTTGGACTGCGATCGTTGGCAGTTGTCGGGTGACTTGCACTATTCTTTCTATAATTTTAAATTTAGTTGTTTTTTAATCGATTCACGTAGTATTGTAGGCTAGCGCGTTTTGATTTTTGTTTTCTATTTATTTCAAGCTATTTTACTTTAGCTACTTTAAAAAGTTTGTTCTTTGTGTTGTGCCATAGCACAAGTTTTCCCCCACTACCTCTGCGTACCCGTGCGAGAACTCTCGCATGTTAGACCCCACACTCATCCCTATCCTTCTATTTTCATTCTAAGAGGGAAAGTAGTTAACGAAACGTGTTTATTTGTTTAAAATCTATAAAGGTAACTTGCAATGTACTAACACAATTACAAATAAAAATAAAAAGCAATGCAATTAATGTGTAAAAGAAATTTTCAATAAATATTTATTCAATATCATGGGAAATTTGCTTGGAACAATTCCCAACACTTACTTAAAGACATATGAAGTAATTATTCAATATTCTTTGTCAATTAGGTTTTGGTTTTTCGTGATAAACACAAAAATATTAGCTTTTTACTTTTGAGAAAGCTACTTGTTTGAACCCGTTGACTTGAAAATTTCATCGAATGATAACGAAAATATTGGTACAGGTAAAACACAAACACAGTCTTCACTCTTCATTGAACATCCACATCCCTCCACAATTAAGTACACAGCCCTTATAGACCATGAAAAAACGTTAATTGAATAGTTTCACTATACGCATAAGAAACAATCTTCATAGGTATAGGTATCAAGCAACTATAATAGTACTTCTAGTTGTTGCTGGAGAGCAAATCTTGAATTAATGATTATGCAAATAAACCTCATCAGACTTCACAAACTACGGTGTTAACAGAAAGCGTAAATATAGTCGAATCTAAACCTTCTAAGTGTGTCGCCACAAAAATTGCTACCAGCAGGAAGGACTGAAGTATTGAGGTGGCCTTGATAGTATTGAAGCGTGGAACCGAAAATTTAATTGAATGGATCGTAGAATGTCTCATCTTGTAGATTATGGTGTGCTTTTTGAGGCTCTAAAATGCTTTGTTTATGAGTTATTTGCCGATATAGGTTGACATGTGATGCGGATTGCATTTTACATGAATATTTCGATGTATTTTTTTAAAGAAATCATCCATATTTTTAAAGTCAAAATGAAATTCGTCAAGTCTCCGTGAAATTCTCTTTCTTTAGAGCCCTCATTTATAAAGATTGGTTGCGTGTGAGAGCCGGAACCCAAAGGTATACTACTGAAATAATACAGGAGACGATTCTCACATTAATAAATTCGCTAATCTTCGATAACAAGACATTTCAAAATGATTTTGTGGACGTTCACGCACCACTTCATCGCCTTGATTTGGACATTTATTTGTATGAAAACATACCACCGCAGACATCGCAAATATATTACCATACGTTCCAGTACATTGGTCATGATCCCATTGCCTTCCAAACTAGCAGTAAATTCAGCCTTCCCTGCAGCGAATTGGAAAAACGTATTGTAGAAAATATCCAGTGGCGACTCGAGAACTAATGTTCAAGGTGGCAAAACATATTATTGAACAGCGATGGATCCCAGGAAGTAGGCATGGGGGCCATACCCCATACCTCAATCCGATTTTTTATAATTTTATAAAATTTATTCAAAACAATTATCTCATTGATATAACTTACCATTTCGAATTTTTCGAAATTTTCGATAATACAGAGGCTGCGCCAAAAATGTGACCCGAACAGCTTTCTTTACCGTTCTTTGCTACATACATAAAACAATTGCAGAAAAAATTTGGAGTTGATTCTGAGTAAATAACTGTTTTAAATTTAAAAATTGCCTGTTTGAAGCAAAATTACGCAAAAAGTACATATTCAAAAAATTGAACATGACCTTATTTGAAGATCTATTTTTGATTAAACACATTTCATTTTAAAAAGAATTATGTTCATAATTGTAGGAAAACGACGAAAAAATTTTGGATTTTTTCAATTTTCCAAAATTCACTGAAGGGTCGTTTACGCTATCCGAGGTGAACACTTAATCAAAACTAGTGGTGCTACAGAATGGCACAGACTTTCCCGTATTTGTTTTCTATTTCCTTGAGTCTTCGCTAGCTATTTGGAATTGCCACATACTCTTTCTTCCCAGCTGCCATCTACCACCGCCAAAAGTACATTTTTTTCATTTTCTTATTTGGTATCTATTGGTAGAACGGATATATTAATTTTAAAATATAAAGAACACAAAAACCTAGTCCTAAATGGCCATTTTCTTTTAAAAATATGTGCCGTTTTAAAGAAAATTGCGTTTTAGCACAACTAAAAATGCGAAATTTGAAGCTCATTTTCACAGAAAATGTTTGAGTTTTCAAAATACTTTATTTGGAGTTATTTGAAGCACTTACACTCACAAATATAATAATGTTTACAGATTGCTGGTAATGTGCATATTAAAGATCATGTGAGAGATCTTTCAAAAAAATCACATTTGTATAATTTTTGAAAAAACAAAAATAACTCAAAATAAACTTTACGTCATATTAAAGAGTGTAATTAGCACTATCCATTAAAAAAGTTTCAAGAAAAAATTGCAACCATATATGAGAAAATGGCGTTTGAGCGTTTCTGAAAATGCGGAATTTTGAGCTAGTTTTCACAGAAAACGGTTCTTTTCGAGAAACTTTACTTGACATTATTTAAAGCACATGTACTCATAAATATAATTATTTGAACAATTCGCCGCTAGTGTAAATATTAACGACGTGAGAGACAAGTCACAAAAATTACATTTTTCCAATTTTTGAAAAAAACAAAATAATAGAACAATATGGCGTTTTGTCATCTCATAAAATACATTAGGCACTATACCCACCAAAAGTTGAAAGAAAAAATTTGGAGCCGTTTTTTAGAAAATCTTGTTTTTGTATTTATTTAAAATTGCACATATTTTACGCAATATTGCGCGAAAACTACTAAACTTTTCAAAAAATGTATATGACCTTAATGAAAGAACTTACTTTGGACAACAAATCTTATTTAAAAGAAAAATCTCTATCTTCAATTTTGTTGTTCCAGAAAGACGCCAAAAAAATTTTTAACTTTTGTAATTTTCGAAACTTCAGTTACCCGTGAAAATCGAACCTATGCCACCTTAATAAGTGTATTTTACTCTATTCTTACAAGAAATTTAAAGAAAAAATTTGGAGCGTTTTTAAGAAAATTTTGAAAATGTCGGGTGGGGGGCTTAATGTAAAGTACCACCAAATTTTACAGAATCTTTTTCAAAATCTCCAAGCTTTGACTAGAACCAGATCGACAGGGGAATATCCATTTTGGAAGAAATCGTAATGGTTTAGGCGCTAGCAGTGTTCACACACGGACGGACAGACGGCCGTTTTCCTTTCTATTGGTTTTTCAAGGATCCACAAAAGTGGGGTTCTGGCTACAACACGTATTAGGGTATTTTTTTCTTAATTTAGTAACTGGTTTTATCCACTTTTTCGGTATCACGGCCTGGCAATGAATTTTATTCCGCCGAAAATTGGCCATTTTTTCGCGCAGCATTACATAACTTTCCCTATACTACGTATATCACTCCGTGTATACGTACGTATACGGGAAAGTAAAAATTGGTGCCAGTTTTGGGAAAAATTGCTTTACAAAATTAAAATGGCCTACATTTCACGATAAATTACGCGAAAACTACTCAAATTTCCGGAAATTTGTGTATGTCTTTAAAGAACAGATTTCATTACGGAAAATGTATCTTCAATATTTCAGCTGTAGAAAGACGCAGAAAAAAAATTATATTTCGCAATTTTCGAACAATCAGGGATTTAAACGAAAATCAGACCTGCTCCATTCACTTACGAGTCCTTTACGCTATCCGAGGACAAAATTTACTCAAAAATTTGGTGTCTTTTAATGACAATTTTGAAAATGTCCCAAGGACATGTAAAATACCCCCCAAAATTAAAATACCGGTTTCAAATGAACTGGGCCGCGACATCAGCCAGATCGATTGAAAAGTATCATACAAATAAGTTGTCTGTAACTTGGGAGCGAAAATATCTGGTTTTCAAATTTTGCTAACCTTACTTTTTTTAAACATTTAAACATTCAAATACTTATAGTTAAAATGATTAGAAGAGATTCTGGAATTCAAGAAAACGTGCGCAGATGATACTTCTTCCCCATACGTCATACACAGTTTTTAATGTTCTTTGTCAAAATCAAATGTAATCATATCACATTACGTTCATTTATCACGTTGATGCCGTAACGGTCTATACTACTGCGAATACAAAGTCAGAATAAATAAATAAATACATTTTCAACTGTTTCAGTGAATAAGCATGCGAATGTTATTCTAGGCGAGTGCAAGTCATTTGTTTCAAATGCTTCTAATTTTACTGTAAAAAAGTAACGAGCCTCCTAATATTCTTTAATTTATTTTCAAATTGATTGTACATGAACTGATGTGAGGTTGTGTGGGGATGACAAATGAAAGGACAAACCGCCACCGCGAACTCGCGTTTCTTTCAACCGAGAGGACCCACCGCGTTGGGCTCTGCTGCCTTCTTCCCTCACTAACAGCGCTCTTGGAAGACGTTTTGGAATTCAGATAGGATCAAGTCCATGGATTGGGGCACAATGACAAAGAAATTAGATAAAACACACTAGTGCTTGATTAGTCACTCAAATATCTCTAGGTATTATATTGTATTGCATTTACATACAACAGAATTAGTGGTGCACACCAAGTAATATATTATGATGGAAAATATAAGGGTTTCGTTGCTTGCACACTTAAATCTACACAAATTCAACTAGAAATGAGACAGAAGGAATTATGTTTCACAATCAAGTACACTTCTTACGTATTTCTTCCCATTGCCCAACACAGGAATTACTTATAAAAGTAGCAGTTCTCGAACATCCAGCTTTTGTTATGTTCTGTCTCAAGGTATCCTCGGGTTCCGGGGTTGGGAGGTCTACCTCGCGAGATTCCGGCCCCTGACTTGCTAAATGAAGACGAGGAGTCGCACAGTTGTCTACGAGGTCCCTCACGTACTTCTTCTGTAACTTTTGGATAAGTTGAGAGTAGTCACTTGAAAATGGCGATCTTTCATCTGATCCTTTGCCCTTTCTCTTAAAACTGAAAGCTTGCGTGTTGTCACTCAAATCAACGAGTGTTAAATTGATACCTTTCAGAGTCAATGTGACGTCATTTTCATGAGGTGATGTAGTTTGTTTCTTACGAAAGGGTTGTAGATTGGCACTTCCTCCCCTAGAAAATTTGATTCGATTGCACTTTTTACCATCCTTCCTCTTCTTGTTGGGCGGTGATGTTATATTCCCAGCTCTCTTCATTTTCACTCTTCAGATGTGTAGTTCGTGATGTAGTCTTGCAACTAATTTCCTTTCTGGGAGAAGTGGAATCGTACGCAACACATAAGTCATAAAGAACAAGAGCAGAATAAAGAGAGATCACACTCTTATATTTACTTGCCAATGAATAATAATTTCTTCCCCTTACCTGCAGAAAAAACAATGAAATATTAGATTTGATAACAAGTACATTAACTTACAAATGACATAACCCAATGTACGTGCCTTACCGAAATTTATATTTACTTTGAAAAAACATGAAATACACAGCGCAGCGTACATCAAGAAACAAACATCTATAAAGTAATGATACGTTTTAATAGTAAACGTTTTATGGTTCCGTTGCTAGGGAAAACGCAACAATTCGGAAAAACATATTTTTAAGGAATATTCATGGATGTTGAGTTAATTAGCAAGTATTTCGAGTTATAAAGAAATAAAATCTTACTACTTTCCCTGTGCTTCCCCTATATGTTTATATAGTATCTCTTTTATCCATCCCTTGAACAATCTCTCGAAAAATGTAAATGATACATACATAAAGTGTATGTATACAATACATAAAATGTATTTATTTTTCTCAAAAAGAGGTCCGTATATGAATAATACTAGCGCATAATCCATGCTAAGGACATCAAAAACGAAAAGTCTTAGACTTGCTCAGAAAAAGACTAGGTGCAGGTGTATGTAATTAATAGCATTAAATAGGCTCTTGCAGTTTGGAAAATTATGGTTCTTTTATAGCTCTATAGAAATACTGAATGCGCCAGCGTTGAAAGGACATTCGGAGCAGAAGCAAGAGAGAGAGCATATGAAGAACGTAAACATCGCTATTCAAAGGGAACTGTACAGCACGTTGAACACGAATGTCGTGTACATGAACTAAGTTTTATGTCGCATTTAAATACAGCAATCTCTCAACATTCGCGAGAGTTAGGTTCCCCAAAAACCTCGCAAGTGTTCAGGGGCGTAGCGTGGATTTTTTAAGAGGGGAAGCAGCATATTCTGTATTCAACCTACGTCGTTTACGGATGGTTCGAGGAACTATTTAATTAAAAGTACCTTGTTAATGGAACTTTTCATGGGACATTTCATGATAAAAGTATTTTTATTCTCAGTATTGTTATCAGAAAGTAAATATCTTTCTTTCAGTACTTGGAAATGTTTTAGTTAGTTTTACTCGTCGATAAGCGAAACAAGAAATACACAGAAATATTTCTCTATCAAAAGAATAGGACGAAATTACATTCTGGAGAGATGTTTCATCCGGAATCTAGAATGATCTGCTTTGGTAAAAAAATGTTTATTAAATAAACATAGATCTTCCATTATGTGTTGCGCTAGTAAAATTCGACCGGTACATAGCCATCACACTGCAGTCAGTCCTACTAACAGGACAATCTGGAAACCTCAATGCTAATTTTCTCACTAAAGAGTACGTGCTTTACTCTTCCTTATTACTTGATACACTTTCCCTCAACAACGTCTTTATATTAGATGAGAAAGTCCAAGCATACTGTATAAATCTCAAATTTAATCGACTCACCAAAATATCCCTAAATAATGACGCAGGAGCGTTTTGCTCCTTTATATACCTTTTTTCACGTTTCTAAATTTAAAGGAGTCATATTGGAAGGTTTCATAAGGAAAAATCAATGTGATATTATAATGTATTAACTTTTATTTTTAACAATTACATTTTAAAATTAAGTGCAATTCTTCTTGGTTTACGGGCATATACATCAATGACATCATTAAAAAACGATGGCTTTGTCATCATCGAATCTAAAAGCTGACTCTCGATATTCAGTAAGGACAAACGAGAAAGTCTTTCATCGCTTTGTGAATTTCGAAGATAGTTTTTTACTCTCCGGAGAGCAGAAAATGACCTCTCCGCCGACGCACTTGTAGCAGGTATAGTGAGAATCAAAGCGGTCAGTATGTATGTTTGGGGAAAGACATCTGCGAGTTCATGGTGCTTGATATAATCATTTAATTTACTGACACTCTTGTGGAACTCATTATCTAAATAAATGGCCGTGAGCTCACTTTTCAATCGCGCAGAGTCAAAATGCCTTCCATAAACATCCATTAGACAATTGAAAGCTTCACTGGGGAATGACGACTGATAAATAGAGATCTGGGTTAAGAAGGCTTAGGAATTTCAGTTTCGAAGTATCAGAAAATCTATCAGATACATGACATATTAAGTTGTCTATAACTTCTATAAACAATCTCTTGTACACATTCTTTTCATTCTCTGGATTTTCTACTCTGGCTCGCTTGATGCACTGAAATTCGCTTCTTTCTCTGTTGCAACCTTCCCAAAAGCATTCAAAAGTGTCTCGAAACTGCTTCAGATATATCCCAAAATCTTCAATTTTTTTTCATGTATTACATAATATCATTGGACTTATTTTGTAAAATTTTAAATAATGAGTCAGAATGAGGAAAAATACATGAAAACAAAGTTAAGAAAAAATTAAAGCCAGTCTTTCAAAATATTAAAATAGCCACGAGCAGAGCACAGAGTTTCAGCGTCCCAGTCACTTGAATTTTCTGTTACTGAAGCAAATAATTCCTGCAGATCACTCGTATGATTTTTCACAGTCAGTACAAGCCTGCTGGTGAAATTCCAACGTGTTGGTGCAGCTGATGGCAATCGCTTTTTCACTACAGTGTCTAAAGCTTCAATCCGTCTAGTAGATTTAGAAAAGAATGCCCCTAATCCTGATAAAGAGGCAAAAAATATTCGCACTTCTTTAATACAGCTAGCAGATTGTCCTAAGACTAAATTTAATTTGTGAGCATAAGAATGCACAAATATTGCTTCTTTACAAATCATCTTTAATTTGGCCTGAAGTCCAGCATGTTCTCCTGCCATAACTGCTGCGCCGTCATACGTTTGCGCTATTACTTTTGTGTCGCACTTACTTGTACGTGCTAATAACTCCTTTTGCATGTTCTAATAATCCAGATGCGGATCTGTCTTTGCTGCAGTCAGTGAAATGCAAGAATCTTTCTTGAACGCCATTCTTTGAAACATACCGCAACACGCTTGTGAGTTGCGATTTCATGATCACATCAGTCGTTTCATCAAATATTAATGCCACAAATTGAGCCTCAGAAATCTCCTTTTCAATTTCTCTGTGCATAACTTCCGCAACTGCCGCAATAATATCATTCTGGACGTCAGGAGATGTTCCACGAAACACATTGTTGCTTTCAATAACAGCTAAAAGTTCAGTATTATAATTACCCAAAAATTTAAGAATTTCAATGTAGTTGCCTCGATTATGAGACTCGATAATTTCAATGTGTCCGCGAAACGCCAATCCAAGTTTTCCTAAAAGACAAACAACTCTGATTATATGTCAACATATCTCTGTTCTTTGAAACTTCTACGTTGTAACGTTGTACAGACAACAGAAACTGCTCACTGAGACTGCATTGAATTCTTTGTTTTCCAAACAGTTTGAAATTTTTTAGGGATAGGATGTGAGAAACTGAAGTTTCATGGCGAGCCTGTGCTTTGTGAATATTGTGAAGATCATCAAATCCTCCTTGCGTCCACACGGATTTCTCTTTAGAAAACAATAAACATGGCCAACAGAATAATTTATTTGTGTTTCTGCACCCACTTATCCACGGAACATTCTCGTAGATTTGTGCACGAAAATGTCGTATGAAATTCTTCTTCCCTTTCGAATGACACTCAATATGAAGTTCTGGTGTAGGTTTTCTAGTCGCAATAATTATTGATTTTTCCTCAAAAGAAAGGCTTGAAAATGTATTTTGTTTTAAATGTTCAATTGCACATCCACATAAAGACGGCGATGGCTCCATCACCGTTCGAACGCCCGGCGCGGGTTGCAGCCGCAGCCCCTTCCATAATGCTCTGGAAGCGCCGGGCCGTAGCGCGTCCGTCTGCCTACAATAACCTATGCAAGGAACACGTTCGAACAGTTACGAAGAAATCTCCAATTTTTTTTAAAAAAGGAGTTGTCTATGAACGCTGATACTTACACGTGCCTTGATGCCCGGTTCACGCTTTATTCACAGTTCAGTTGTCACGTTTCAATCACAGTCCTTAACAAGCAAACTCACAATTCCATCTGAACCACGGAGGTCTCCACAGAACACCAACCTTATTTTGTCTATGGAGGTCTCCTGAGGGCTGCGCTTCTTGTAGCCTCGCACAGGGTACACAATATTTCACGCGCCGCCCGCCCTATTCGAACTATAATAGCCTCCTCTGACAATCTTTAGGGCGAGGGAAATACGAAGAAGTGCGTGAAAAACTAGAGACCATGAAAGCCCGGCAAAGTAGAAACTATAGATATTCCAACATTTCATCGAGTTTGATAAGCGGATACTAATACATTTAAAATGTAAAAATTTGTGATGGAAATTCGTAAGGGAAGCGGCGCTTCCAGCGCGTCTATGGACGCTACGTCCCTGCAAGTGTTAAATGCGCGAATGAGTATATCTTTAATGAAGAAAGGTAGGTTAGGTTCCTGTATATCGAAAAACTGTTTAAAACAGAAAGAAAAAAATCTGACAATCAATTACAGTTGAACTGATTAAGCACTACTACAAACAGAATTCACAATTAACATTCAAAAATGAAGAAATAAAATAATGTTTGAAACTTATTTCAAAGTTGAAAATGATTGGATATAGGATTTGCTAATTATTTTGTTTCATCACCTTTCTCGCTGTTCTAATATCCAAATTTGGAAGAGTTCTTGCTTCTATTCTCTCTTAAATTTCGAAGTTATTTCCATGTTTGGATCACATTCGAATGCCAGTTCCACCAGAGCTTGTTGGTTTTAGAACGCCATCAACATTTTTGACATTGAAGTTGCTCCAGGACGCAGTTTCGCTTCCGTTACTTCATTATTACCGTCGAAGAGGTTTTCTTCACTGATGATTTCCCGAAGCTTCTTTACAATGAGCTCATTATAATGAGAGTTGCACAGATTCTGAATGTCTTTTCTGTTCATTTGGCTAAAACCCTTACCTCTAATTTGACGCAACTGAATTGAATTATTTTACAATTGTGTTATTCTATAAATGTGTATTGACATTTCATCTGTGAAATTTTTGAAGAAAGTAATACTTCGAGCTCCGAGGTTTGCTGAGTTCGTTTCCCAGATGATAATGATGATGATTATGATAATAAAGAAAATGAAATGTGCTGGCTTTCAAAGAATTGTTTCCACCCCGTCCCCCCGCCCCACCCCCGTCCCTTCACGCCCGCCACGCCCCGCTCCTAACCCGCCACTCCTCCCTCCCCGCCCGCCACGTCCGTCCACGCCCGCCTCGCCCTCGTCCCTCACCGACCGCCCCGTCCCCATCCCTCCCCGCCTCGTCATCGCACCTCCCCGCCCCGACCGCCCCGTCCACGCTCTGCGCTCCACGCCGCCCGAACAGCGGCGCGAATCCCATTGTTTCTCGGTTCCAAATGTTTAAAAACCACCAAGGTTTTGTTATGGCTTGAATCCGAAAATTGTACGTTTTTCGTCCTGAATCTCTTTGATGCAACCCTGCCAACAGATTGGGTGGTTTATATCGACAACATGTTATAAATCTTACAAAACAGTCAACTTGGCTCACCATAGTATATAGAGTGACTCAGAATAAGTGAAAAGTATAATTGATGCCGCGTTTGGTGACCTTTAACCTCAATTTCCAAGAAACTTTGGAGATCGCCGTCGTGTAACAGTTCGATGAGAATATTCCATGCCGAAGACACTGTTGCTAGTCATAGATTTCGCCAGGGTGTACGATGACTTCTATTGCGTCCAGAATGGCTGCTAAACTACATTTCTGGATAACAATTTGTGAAGGTTTTACTGCCGATGGGAAAGTTGTTTGGTGCAGGTGGGCATCAATTTGTTTATTCCAAATGATGTTTAAAACATCCGCATTGTTTTTAAAACATCTATAGGATTTTTTTATCAATGTAAGTTCGTATTATGTAAATTAGTTTTATAATTAGAATATTTATATATTACACATTATGTCCGATTATACATATTTACTAGGAAAACCCGGCACACGTTGTTCTGCCCTTCATCTCCCTCTTTCCTCTCCCATCATCCTCTCACTGTCTCTTCCTCCCTCCCTCACCCTGTCCGTGGCTGCCTGTCTCTTCCGCTCTCTGTTCCTCTCATTCGCATTTAATTGCAGATTCTGCACATCTCTGAGCAAATGAGGCAATATGGTGAAGCGCCGAACCAGCAAAAATGTAATAGAATGCTCAAGAAGATTTCAGATTACGGTGTGAGAAATGTTTCCTTGAGGCCTTCAGCCTCAAAATTTTAGTTTTTAATGCCAAAGAATGCATCGTTTGGGAGTTATTTAACGATATAGATTCAAAATCCTGTCGAATATGTCGCGAGTTGCATTTGACGTAAATATTTAGTTTTGTTCTACAGTGCTATGTATGGGAGTTACAACAGATTTAACAGCACATACACCTTCTCGGTGAAAAGAACACGTACAAGTGCCAACTTCATGGAGATAGGTCTCATGGTGTCAGAGTTTAGCTCTTATATATTGTGATCGTACTTACCTTTTCGGTAATTGTGGTCGCGCATATAAAAATTTTTATTTGTTTTGGGGCCAGGGATATCATTTCAGGGGGATACCTTTGATATGAGTATCTGACATTGGATTGATTATTAACACAAAAACAATGGTTTATTACAAAAAGAAAATATTGATCATTATAAACAAATGGACTTGAAATCAACATTGACTACTGAACGCTTGATTATTAGGAATTACATTCAAATGAACACATAAATTTTTCATAACAATTCTGTTTCTAATCATTTATTTACCTTCATTTTATTTCCGAATCAAATGGGAGCTCCCTGTCTTACACCACTCACTAACACATCATACATAAATTAGCACAATGACAATGCGTGCTTTAATACAGGATACAAGACAATACTGTTGAAATATCTACCATTCCGCCCTCTACTCTGAGCGCCTGCTAGTTACATTTCTGTCCCACTCGCATTCTATACTTCGACGGCTACTCCGCCCACCCTTCATCTACATTCCACGGGTTCTATTCCTATTAAACTGAATAAAAGAATCTATTCGTGACTTATCTTACAATACCAATCATTCGAGTGCCACAGCGCCGGTCCCACGCTGTCGCCAACCGAGGGGTGTCGACGCGACGCTCGCGGCCGTCCGTTGACCTTGAGGCATCTTCGCTACAGAGAGCTCGCTGTCTGATGCCTCGACCACCTCTTGCCACCATTCCCAAACACTGTGTACTCCTCACACAACACGTTTCACCGGCGATCGCTGATGTCCGTCCGCATACAGCAAGTTGACGCATCAATCATTCATGCCTCCCACCTACTGCTTCCATGCTTCCCGTCATTCATCCACAATGTCTCTTATATTTTCCATCTTCTATCACAGCATTGGACACAGTACATCACTTTATTGTTCTTTGCACTTACTTTTCCTTTAATTTCTCTAAAATTGCCGCTTTTATTGCGTAGCGGCGTCAAGTACGTACCTCGTGCTCACCACCCCGCGTACATGCAAATGCATTAAACAATCGCTTTCACTAATATGCGATCGCGCATTCACTATGTTGCGATTCAATAATTAACGTCCTTACAAGTTCTGCTTATCATCACATTACTTCCCAAAAACGCCATTCATGAAGTTCCTCAGTTTCAACTTCGTCCCATCACGCCACCTTCACCACACTAGGCACGTGTCCATACAGCACACTGTCGTTTTTCTAGAAACCCGCACAATTACAATCACCTTTTACAGTTCAACATCACAATTTGTGTTATCGTATCATTTCCTCATGACACTAGTTTCTTTCACTACCTTATGTCGCTCGATTACCTTGGATTCCTACGATCCCACTCGTACGCGATGCTCACACCGTCATTGTCTAACCGCTCTCTCCGCGACTGCCCGTTGATTCGACTCTTCTCCCCTTTCGCTCGGTCGTCCTTCGCGAGTTCGTTCGCCGAGACAACCGACCATTCCTCGGCGATCGACTCCTCCTGCACGCGCCAACCATGAATTTCCCGTGCTCGTGAATCAATGGTTTTTTGACCATTCGGTAAATATATATATATATATATATATATATATAACGAATATAACGAATTGTTTATATATATATATATATAATATCCAGTTTTATAAATATAATTACATATTCTTACCGTTTTCATTACATATTTACGTACATATTTTGACGTTTCATTCTACATATTTTTCCGTATCTACTCATAACTCGTGATGCCACAGAAATGCCCTCGTACACAATTGTTTCCTATTTTATTGAGTTTGGGCTATCTTTTTAGTTTGCCCCAAGCTCTTCCCAGCTGCTATCAGTCGGTGTCTAAAAGACCTACCAAGCCATCTCACGGTACATACAGATCCTCTGGCGAAAAAACCAGTGAAAAGCATCTTCAAAGTCCCTGAACATCGTACAGGCCTATCTCGGTCCTATAGAATTTATTTTACATAATGTGTTAAAATGCTTATTGAAGAAATCTGAACGCAGGAACGTGTAGAACGTGTTCCCTATCAAATTCATTTTTTCCAACAGTGGACAATATGTTATGTTTTTATTCGTTGCTCCTCAAATACACGAGGTACTGGGAACGCCTCCATGCCACAAACACATCGCAAAACATTTATGCCTTTCGCGGATTTCGAACAAACTGCATTTGGGTCTACATACTTGGTTTCGCCTCCCCAAGCCTCTACTCAAGACCTGCACAGCATTTTGCACTTTCACTGACGTCAGGAGCTGCTCGGGGACAAATGAGAAAATCGATGAAGGGTGGGGATGAGACCCAATCTAGGAGTGGGGACCACCAATCAGAATGCGCAATTCGAAAGATAGCGCGTAAATTTAATGAGCAATCGGCAAGAACATGACGGTCATATACAGTTCAAGTAATATTGCCTTTTATATTATATTGCAAATATTATTTCTCGGTATATGACAGGGCGAAACATGAAACTACAACGAATTATACATATTAGATTTCGACACCAAGTTTTATAATTGCTTGTAGCGCTGATAATGTAATTCGCTATGCTACGATGTAATCACAAATTTAGTGTTGTGCTAAACACAAAATTTTGATACTGAATTGTTTTTGTTTGATGATGACAGCAATAAACTATTTTTATTAACTACGTTTAATTAAATAAGACGGTTCTCTCAAAGCAAAAACATATTGTTCTTGAAAAAATCATGATTATTTTCTGACTAGAGTGTAGAGTCGTTTACGACATCGTATAAAAATATAAAGCCCTTTGCATTTTATTTAACAATACCCATGATTATCTTATGATTGTCCGTAACAGATCGTCACAGAAGTTGGCTCGTTGATCTCTTTTATTCAGTTTCATAATGGGGAAAAATGACCACAAATGTTCTATTAAACATTACCCTTCTTGGAATTGCCATGTATTCTATTTTTATGTCAATCTTGAAGTAAGAGATTGCTCTCATGATTATTTTATTTTTCTATGATTTGGAGATTATAATATTCCAGGTATATATTAATATATCAATTATTAAATTGCAATTTTTTGTTAGAATTGAATATTTCTTCTTATATATAAGCATATATTTTAAAGCTATTGCTTTAAAATAATGCTTAAGAGTCACAATGAGCATGTTATTTTCTTTAAAAAAAATGAAAATACATACAATGGTGGATACAAAGGTGGATATACAGCAGTGCACAGAACGTTAACAATATGGCCCTTGTAACTTGAAATACTAGACATAATCCATTTAAACAAATGGGCATATAATTTTGAAGCATGGATCATTATTAGACGCCCAGGCATTCAATATACGCGCCGCATCGTGCCGCATCGCGCCGCATCGTGTCAGACTTCTCCCCTCCCCGCAAAGCTTCCAACTCCACAATACTTGCACTTTCGGCTCTGCTTTGGGCAGACGATCGGCTCGCAAGTGCACAATGCCCCCGGGAGCAGGCGTTGTGCAGGTCTGCTCTACTCGGTCTCTCCATGTCGTCTCTCGAGCGGGCTATTTGTAAATGGGTTAAGTTTATGCAACATAATAATAGGAAAATACTAATATAAATAAAACTGAAATTTTTATCTTATGTCGCCTTTAATGTTCTTTCTACCATGAAATATGTTTATGAATAACTTTGACTCGATTCGTTTCCATAGCAACAATGCGAACGAAGATACTTCAACATTAAAACTTGTTTATCGGTCACATGTGCCTTTAACCCCTGTTAACATGTCTTCAGGTTTGTTAAAGTCACTTGTACCAACCTGTGTGTTAAGAAATTTAACTTCCGTAGCAACGGGTTTTAAAATCTTTAGCAACGTAAATAAACAACCACCGATTCATCGCAATCCATCTTTATTACGAACTAGTGGTCCTACAGAATGGCACAGACTTTCCCTTATTCGTTTTCTATTTTCTTGGGTCTTCGTCAGCTATTGGGAATTGCCACATACTCTTTCTTGCCAGCTACCATCTATCACCGCCAAAGTATATTTTTTGTCATTTTCTTAATTTTTCGGTTTCCTATTGCTAGAACGGAAACAATTTTAGAATATTAAAGAACACCAAACCTAGTCATAAATGGCAATTTTCGTTTAAAAATTATGAGCCGTTTAAGAGAAAATGGCTTTTTAGCACTACTAAAAGTGCGAAATGTGAAGCTTATTTTCACAGAAAAGTTTTGAGTTTTCAAAAGCCTTTACTTGAAGTTATTTGAAACACACTGACAAATATAATCTAATTGCTGGTAATGTGCATATTAAAGATGTGAGAGATCTTTCAAAAAAAATTACATTTATATAATTTTTGTAACAAAAATAACTCAAAATAAACTTTCCGTCATATTAAATAGTGTAATTAGCACTATCCGTTACAAACATTTCAAGAAACAATTTGCAGCCACATATGAGAAAATGGAGTTTGAGCGTTTCTGAAAACGCGGAATTTTGAGCTACTTTTCACAAAAAACGGTTGTTTTTCGAGAAACTTTACTTCGCATTATTTAAAGCTGATGTACTCCTTAATATAATAATGTCAATAAATCAAGGCTAATGTAAATATTAACGACGAGAGAAAGAAGTAAAACAAATTACATTTTTCCAATTTTTCAAAAAACAATAGAATAGAGCAATATGGTGTTTTGTCATTTCATAAAATACATTAGGCACTATACCTACCAAAAGTGTAAAGAAAAAATTTGGAGCCGTTTTTGAGAAAATCTTGTTTTTGTATTTTTTTTTAATTGAACATTGTACGCATTATTGCGCGAAAACTACTAAAATTTTCAAAAAAATGTATATGACCTTAATGAAAGAACTCACTTTGGACAACACATTTTATTTAAAAGAAAAATCTCTATCTTCAATTTTGTAGTTCCAGAAAGACGCCGAAAAAATTTTAAACTTTTGCAATTTTCGAAACTTCAGTTATCCGTGAAAATCGGACCTATGCCCCCTTAATAAGGGTATATTACTCTATTCTCACAAGAAATTTAAAGAAAAAATTTGGAGCCGTTTTTGAGAAAATTTTGAAAATGTCCGGGGGGCTTTATGTAAAGTACCCCCAAATTTTGAAGAATCTTTTTCAAAATCTCAAAGCTTCGACTAGAACCAGATCGACCGGGGAATATACATTTTGGAAGAAATCGTACGTATGGTTTAGCAGTGCTCACAGACGGAGGGAGGGAGGGACGGAGGGACGGACGGACGGACGGACGGACGGACGGACGGACGGACGGACGGACGGACGGTCGGAGGGAGGGAGGGACGGACGGACGGACGGACGTTTTCCTCTGAATTGTTTTTATGGTATCAAGGATCCACAAAACAAGGTTTCTGGCTACACCACGTGTTAGGGGATTTTTTTCTTAATTTAGCAACTGGTTTCATCCACTTTTTCGTTTTCACGGCCCGGCAATTAATTTTTTTTTCCGCCGAAATTTGGCCAGTTTTTCGCGCAGAATTAAATAACTTTCCCTACACTACGTATATCACTCCTTGCATACGTACGTATACGGGAAAGTAAAAATTAGTGGAGCTACAACAGCACATACTTTCCCTTATTATTGGAACAGCTACGTAGAATTGAAATATTGCACTTTTTGCCCTACGAACTTCTTAACTATTATTTGAAAACGTCCAATTTAACCAAGAAGCGATCAACCACTGTGTAAGATATATAGGTGTGTTAACTAGCCGCCTTTGGGGCAAATTTTCAGAAGTCAGTTTGAGGCTACTTCCTCGCTTGTCCGTGCGGTGCGCACGATCGGTTTAGGTGGCGGTGTAAGACATGCATTAAGATGACATCTTAAACTGTGGCTGTTACACATTACACGACAAATCACGACCTTGCCCAAATGAGACCCAAAGATCGCAGCACTTATATGCGAGAACTGTGACAACTAGCTTCACATACTCTTCAGTTTTAGACTGGGAGTGAACACACACATGTATCTTGGGACACAGTGCGAACAACTCACTGTTTCCATCGCAGTGATGTCAAATATATGTGAATTCCACAACTGCATAAAAATATTATACAAAAGTTTTGTAAACTTGTATTGGAAACAGAAGCCTGATACCATACAGCTCAATCAAGTCACAACAATGACACGTAATTCACAGAAATTCGGGACGGCGGAACGGAATTCAATTGTTGCGTTCCCTGCATTGTCGATACTCCCTTAAAGAGCAAGCAGTTTTTATTTCCAGTATTTGAAAAGAATTAATTTCTTTAAAAATTAATGTGTAAATGTATAACAAAAGGTCGAATGTTCGAAACGAACAAAGAAATAATATACAAAATTGCAAATTCTAATTTACGATGCATCCGGCTGTCTAAAGCGCAGTAAATTTGCAGTTGGGTATTGTTTGTCATGAAATTATAGAAAAATACTTGTATTTTCAAAAAATTAAACATGACCTTATTTGAAGATGTAGTTTTGATAACAATGTTTTGATACATTTTATTGAGAAAAAATAGTATTTTCACAATTTTAGTGGTAAGACGATGCCGAAAACGAAGCGCAGTGACTTTCGAGCGAGCTGTTGTCACGAAATTACAGAAAAACTACTCATATTTTTTAAAAATTCAACTGATGATCTTATTTGAAGATGTTTTTAATGAGTATATTTCATTAAGAAAAACAATTGTTTCATAATTGTAGTTGTAGAAAAACGCCGATTTTTTGAAATTTTTTTAAAATTTTTGAAAAACTAGGCATTTCAACCAACATGAAACCTGCACCATGCTCTTAACCTTCCTTTATGCTATCTCAGGTCCCAATTTAATTAAAGAAAAGTGCGGATTTTAAGAAAAAATTGTTTAAAGACGATAAAATAGTGGTGCTACAGAATGGCACAGATTTTCCCGTACTGGTTTTCTATTCCCTTGGGTCTGAGCTACTATTCGGAACTCATGCCAGCTGCCATCTATCGCGGCTCAAAGTACATTTTTTTTTTACATTTTCTTAATATTTCGGTTTCCTAATGGTAGAACGGATATATTAATTTTTAGAATATTCAAGAAAACTAATACTTTTTCCTAAAAGGCAATTTTCTTTGAAAAATTTTTAGCCGTTTTTAAGAAAATGGCGTTTAAGGGCTACTGAAAATACGAAATTTGAAGCTCTTTTTCACAGAAAATGTTTGAGTTTTCGAAAAACTTCACTTGAAGTCATTTGAAGCACTTACACTAACAAATAAAATAGTGTTTACAATTCCCTGGAAATGTGCATGTTAACAATGTAAGAGATCTTTCAAAAAATTACATTTATGTAATGTTTGCAAAAAATACCCCAAATTGAACATTACGTCATATTAAAGAGTGCAATGAGCACTATCCGTTCGAAAAGTTTGAAGAAAAAATTTGGAACAATTTATGAGAAAATGGCGTTTCTGACAACGCGAAATTTTGAGCTAGTTTTCACAGAAAACGGTTGAGTTCTCGAGAAACTTTACTTGGACATTATTTACAGCAAATGTAATCGTAAATACAATTTTGTGAACAAATCGCCACCAATGTAAATATTACCACAAATTGACATTACTTAAAACATTACTTCAAATACTTTGAAACAGGGAAAGGAATACCCTGACTAAACAAAATATTTTAACTACATACGATTCAAAAATGATGAACGCAAATTATAGTTTTATCATTCTTGTCAAACTTCACTTACGTTTGTCAAATACTTACGTACTTTTTCGCGGTTTCACTTTCAGCAATTTAAATTGATATACGTACACAGCAGTAATGGACATTTTTGCAATCAGGAACAGCAAGCGAACGATTTCAGTAAATAAATTATTCGAAAATTGCACATGAAATAAACTCACAACATAATACACTACGATGACCCTAAATCCCCAACACTAATACGTATTATGATTCACACACACATCTTTCTAAATTTCAGCGGTAAGTTTTCTATCGAGTTATCTTTATGAATCGAGAAAAAAAACAAATTGTTTAATAACATTTTTTTCGAACAGCAATTTTCGAAAATTCAGAGTTAACCGTCAAAATTGGACCTATGCCACCTTAATAAGTGTATTTTACTCTATTCTTACAAGAAATTTAAAGAAAAATTTTTAGCCGTTTTTGAGAAAATGTTGAAAATGTCCGTAGGGCTTCATGTAAAATACCCCCAAAAATGAATGTTTTCGACTCAGGCCAGATTGACAGGGGTTTCTTCAATTTGGAAAAAATCTTACGCTTAGTTTAGGCGCTTGTGTTGTTCACATACACCGGTCTGACGGACGTTTTGCTTGAAATTGGTTTTTCGGTATCAAGGACCCACAAAACAGGGATTCTGGCTACACCAAGAGTTAGGGAACTTTTTTTTAATTTAGCAACGGGTTTTATCCACTTTTTCGTTATCACGGCCCGGCAACAAATGTTTTTCTGCCGAAAATTGTCGCGCCATTTTTTCGCGCATTACATAACTTTATCTATACTACGAATACGGGAAAGTAAAAATAATGTATGTTTGACACAAATTTTCGCAAAAAATTCTTATGTTAAATTTTTTGAAAACATTTCATTTAGAAAAAAAATGTATCTCCATAATTGTAGTTCTAGGAAGATGCAGAATAAATTTTGAATTTTTTCAATTTTCGAAAAATCAGTTTTTTCAGCCAACATGAGACCCGCGCCATTCTCTTAAATGACCTTCAGACTATCCAACATCAAAATTTAGTCAAAATTGTTGGCGCCATTTTTTTGAAACTTTTGAAAATGTCCCAGTGGCTTCACGTAAAGTCCCCCCAAAATTAAAATATCGGTTTCAAATTCAATGGGCCACGAGATCAGTCAGATTGACTGAGGAGTCTCAATTTTGGAGAAAATCGGTTGAATGGTTTAGCCACTAGCATTGTTCACACATAGATGGATAGAAGTTTTGCTTTCAATAGGTTTTTCGGTATCAAGGACCCACAAAACAGGGATGCTGGCTGCACCACGTGATAGATTTTTTCTTTTTAATGTGGAACTGGATGTATCCACTTTTTCATTACCAGGGCCTATACTATATATACGTATAGTGTACGGGAAAGTAAAAATCAGCTCAAAAAAAATGCCATGTACATTTGTTTCAAAAAACTAGTACCTTGCGCAAAATTTCTGCTTGAAATTAATGAAATATATACAGGTGTCCCACCAATTACAGGCCACGAAAATAAAAACTTCCAGAGAACAGGAATGTATCCAAAGGATATGAAAAATAATTAATTTAATTTTTTAAATTATAATTTACAATTGAAAATGTCAACATTAATTATATTTTTTACTCTATTTAATAATTTGTATTCTCAATGTTTTGATGGATTTCTTTCAAGCAATCCGCAAAACTTAATTAATATTTGCACAGTAATGCAGCAATCAGTATTTCAGAAGCTCATTGTTGTTGACCATTGAGATGGCGTGGGTAACGAGATAAAGCTGTTTTATTTAATCAAGCTTGTGTTTACAAATTAGCTTTCAGAAATGATTCAAAATATATTTGATAATCTATATTTTTTGTCCGAGTTGCTAGGTATAGAACATAGATACTTTCACTGAGTGAAAGGTTGCCTTTTCTATGCACGTTTCGGCACATCTCCAGCAACACATTCCATATTATAGTATTTCAAAATTTCAACAAGTATAAAGAAATACAGTAGAACATTGATTATCCATTTTTGTTTTTGCTTTTAATTAGGTTTGCTTTCAGGTTAAACATTTTGAGAGTTGAAAATTAAACAAGTGTTCCCAAAACTTATGGATTTATTTTATATTCTTACATAATAAACTCATTGCTGTTTCTCGGCTGTAGAATGTTAAAGAGTTTATTTTATTACTTTAAATGTTTATTATATTAGAGAAGGTTGGCCACAGACCTTAGTTTATAAAAATTTTTGAATTAAAACACTGTATCACATTATTATAAACATTTTATTTTCCTGTGCTTCACTTGAGGCAGTCTCAATATTTAATAAAGTGCTAATAAATTAATATTACAATTCCTAAAATTTTAGTAATTTAATTAGTTTATTATCATTAGAGTTAGTTATTTATCAACTGTGTACGATGTACAATGACTAACCCATAAACAAGTTGAAATATGAATGCAGATGGAAATAAGCATTTTTGCCAAGAATTGATAAGAAAATATTTGCCAAGCGTATATGCGAAACAAATTGCACACAATTATGACAACGCTGCACTGGCAACTGTGCATTGTTCACCTCTATATAATTTGTTCTGAATACTGTAACAATAAAATTTATTGTTTGTTTCATTTCTAAAGGTAGCAAACAATTGCTGCTATCAAAATGAATGCAGATATGCGTTGCTGGCTCTTTGTTTGAATTGGTTGAATTGGATGTTTTCAAGTAATAGCTTAGGAGTTAAGATGCACAGAAATTACAATATTTCAATGTTACATTGCTGTTTCCAATAATGCGAGAAAGTGTGTTCTGTTGGAGCTCCACTAGTTTATTTGGCAAAATTGTTAGATAGCTTGCTAGATAGCAACATTCCAGATGCAGTTTCAACGCTAGTAACTAGACGACTCAATTTTATTCTTGGTGAATGCTCAAAGAGCTTTCTTAGCCACAAGAAAGATGAATACGTTTTGTTGAAATAATGTGGAATGGGAAAATAAAGGCTAGAGTGAAAATGACAACAAGAATTTTCCTTTGATCATTCATAATTATGTTTATAGTCCACTTATAGAGCATACACTTGAGACTTGATTTGCTCAAGAGCCTATTGAATTGGATATATGATGAAATATGAATGGAAGCAAGACCCTAGTATTGACCGTTCTACTTAATGCTTTGTTCATGTATTTGTCCACGTGACACAGGAGACCCAATCAACTTTTCATTTCAATAAGTTATATAGGTTAAACGTGTATATATATATGCACATATTTCAGTATTAATTACATATTCCATCAAGAAATACATCAAAATTTAATTATATCTAAAATGGATACTTCGTTAAGTTTCTATAAGGGCTTGGGTGCTATGCAACACCAATTTAGCATATAAGAAACATCAGTGTTCCATTCAGTACATGACATTCATGAAATGTACAGGATATATGGGGTCTTCTTTCAGTAAAATTCATCATAATCCATCATTTAACATGCAGTCACAAAATGTTCACATTAGCAAAACCTTAATACTTCAGAGAAGTTTTAGGTTTCTTATAATTACACATAATTTTTTAAAATATAAGAGGACAAGGAATGCTTTGATCTATCTTGCTTTGATCCTTGAAGCACAGAAAAGCCCCTTGAAAAAAACAAAATGAAGACTCCACCCCATAAAGCTTTCCCACAAGTAAACTTGAACCAATGTCACTTAAAAAGGGTGAAGGAGGCTTATTTTAATTCTCAAATGCAAGGTATCTAGCTACAGCATAAAGAACTAGCATTCTTGCATGCAAGATGTCATGAACTCAGATGTGGGAGACGAAATTCACGTCTTATGTAGAAGAGTATATACGGCTTGCATTTGGCTACAACATCGGCTTCTGTAGGACGCACTGTGCTGTCATTAAAATGGAACCACTGACCTACAACAAAACATCTATTAATAACAATATTGAACATGCATTATAAAGTGAAATTTCACAAGAACATACATCTCAGAATTCAAAACTATTAAGGTTAAAAAATTGAAAATGGTATTAATCACGTTGTCAACTTCATATCTAATTAATGAATAGCAAGATTTAGTTGACAAAACAATGATAACATGTCAATAAAATTTTGCATTCATAAATCATGAATGGCATTAATAAAATATGAAAAATATTTTTATATAAATATTTTTAAAAACTCAAACAATGAAGTCTGCCATCTGCCATTTCAATAATGTAGTAAAATGAACTATCTTCTGGGGAACAATCTCCGGGGAACCAATCACCTGGAACTGCAAAGCAACCAATCAGAGCAGCTGGCCAGCCCCTCCTATTCTCATGCAAGCAGTGTTCTACTTTGCGGCTACAGTAGCAGTGGTTAGAAAACTTGACCTCCAGAACTAAGAAACTAGAGATGCAAACTTACAATATCATTGATATATTAAGTCCATCTATCATGGGCGAAATTTGAAAGGAAGTGCATCTTCTAGACTGTGTTGACCTACAAGTTGCAATGTCTGGAAGTCAATCAGCTTCACAACTGTTGAGAAAATTTGTGCCACAAGGCACACTTGCAACTCAATATGTGTACAGAAAGTTGCCCATGTCACTGCGCTTAACCTACCCCAAGGAAAATGAAGTAATGTACACATATGTGAAAATGAAACATGTATATTTTTGTAAGACTGATAGTAAAAAATACAATCATTGATATCCATGGAAAACAGCAATTTATCATGCTCAGAAATTATTCTATTAAGTTGAAGGCCCCACACCAGATTCTCTATAATTTAGAGGCAATAATAACAATAACAATAATAACAACAGTAACAATAATGTAATGCACTTGAAAAATGTCAAAGAAGATCTTTAAAATTTTGAGAACTTTGTGATGATCAGAGGAGATTTCAAAGAGAATCGATAACACCTAACAACACCTAAGGGATAGATAATGGGGGAAGCATTGCTGGAGAACATATTCACAAGCCCTTGACACTGGTCTCATTGGCAAGGCAACATACCATGTGAACAGATGAACGAATCTGTGGTTTGGCGTTACTATAGTTTGACTTAACTAGAGATATCTCAAAAAACATTCACTACTGATCTACCCTGACTAGTTACAGACAAATGTGCCAGCTTACACCGTAAAACAGTGCAGAACATTATAGATCAATATTCATGAACAACAGAATCGCTGAGATTAAGGAAGAAGTAGCTACAGAATTTGGCAAGGTATAGAACATGAACACCAAAGATACAAATGAAGAATGTGAAGCTAGTATTGGGAAAGATTCTTCCCATCCCAAGAAAATGGATAAAGACGTTTTTGAAACCAACCATATGAAGGATGTTGAACCCTAAGACCAAATCTGCCAAAAATCTTCTTTAAAACAGATACAAAAGTCTTCAGCAACGTCAACCATACAATAACAAATCTGTTAAAAGATGAAAATTCACTAGAATATCTGCATACCTTGTTGTATGTTGGAGCAATTACAGTTCTCATTCTAAATGAGCAACACGTCAGCAGTACCAAGCCAGTAAGGCAGGAAAGACGCAACACTCCACTGTGGAAATAAAAACTATTCTCCAAGATTGACCAGATCAGAAGATATTGGCATTCTGTCCCAAAACACAAAACTGAATGCTTCTGCTAAAGTAAGGAGAACTGGTGCAATTTTCTTGGAATGCCTGAAGTCCCAGAATACTGAACTGGACACAGTGCTGGACAATCAAAAACAAAGGCTTGCTACACTTGCAAAGGGGTTAAAACGATACCAAAAAAATGAGGCACATCACAGAGACAACAACCATTTTAGAAACAACTTAAAGATCTTCTTCAGAAAGCTAAGAAACACAGCATCAAATGGGAAATCAGGCATCATAGTCAAAGTTGAGGACATTTTCAGTTTGAGGCAAAATATGTGAGGTGAATCTGTCAAACACAAATGGCAAAGGAATAAAAAACCTGTATGTCCAAACAGAAAACTATGTTAAATAAGATAATCAATGAAGAGGTGAAAACAGCTCTAACCAACCATGCATGCACACACCCAATATAAAACTTACATCATTTTCTCTACAGAATCCAAAAGTAGAATGGAACATTTGGGGGTCCCCATTTAAACACAAAATATTTTCTTCACAAATTGTTTACATTAACATGTTTTGTTTATTATGTATCTATAGTTAATAACCACTAAATAAAAAAATTGACATCTGCTTCACCCTCATTGCATTCTATTTAAATCCTATGAACTTAAATATCAGCCATCAAAAGAGAGAAAAACTTACCATCATTAATGGCAAATGCTGTGTAATGCCCAGATCCAGCCCTGCAAATAAAAGAAGATATAAATCTTGAGTCTTAAATCTACCTGAATTCCACAGCTTCAAATTGCAAATTAACAAGCATATGAAGCTAATGAAAACAGTTATTAAAACAATTAAACAACAGCATTTAATTGCACTAAAATCAGTACATTTAATTTATTTTTGCCTCCTCAGATCAAATTTCATTACTCAGATATCTAGAATGCCCGAATTGTTCTTGAACCATTTATTTTCAAAAATCTCCATTTTGAATGCAGACATAATTGGTAAACATATTAGTTTGAATAATTTATCAAGTTTCAAAATAAGTATCGCTCTAATAATCTGTAGCCTATCAACTACAATCAACATCCATCAGTCACATTTCCTCAGATAAATAGTCAAACATAAGTGAAAAATATAGTACACATTAATTTTTGCAAAATAGATAAAACATTGAATTTTTTTTTTACTGGTTGTGGCATTGAAACATGTCTCTCAGCCTTTCTTGGGCATTGAGTGTGTTCTGGAGTAATCCTCCATTAAGTTTCGTTGTTTTGCCTCATTACATCACAGTCAGTGAATTAATTTGGCAAGGAGCTCAGCACCGTTAGTAACTGGGTTCCCAAATGGTCACCCCTCCAGGAATCCCTGGTGTCCCAAGTTGCTTAACTTCCTTGACTTCACACAATGTAGTTAAGCAATTCTGCTACCCAAGCAAGCTATTTGTATCAAAACTCCATACAGTAATGAGACATCTTATGGTACTTATATTATTAGTTATTCATAAAATAACTACAAAGTAAAGGAACGACACACAATATTGACCAGATTCTAATTTTATTTGTAATGGTACCTCTCCTGAAACTTTTCACCAAATTGATTGAATAACTGCTCAGTCCATTTTCATGCATCATCTAAAACCAAGACCACAAGGAAAATTAATCTCAGAATTCCATAGAATGCTAAATATAAGGGCAACAGTCTCTGTAACAACTCCAAATCTATACACCTGAATATCACTCAACAAAATCTTTGCCATGCTAACAATGTTCAAAGGCCTTTTTCACTTGCAAAACTTTACACTCCCATATCCATTAATACCATTTTTTCTTCAAATACACTCAATATTTGTTATACAATACTTTCTGTATAGTAAGAGAAAATTTCAATTAACATGATATAATTTTCAATGTTGTAATGTTGATATTACTTTCTCCCATACTGTTTTATGCAGTGTAGGGAAGGTGGTGTAATGCTGCAAGGAATAACTCTAATTGCCTGGCCCTGGTAATGAAAGAATATACATGTCTTGTTCCTATATGTAGTAAATTACATCCTCTAAGCAGTTGTATAGTCAGAATCCACTTGTGGTGAGTCTTTGATACCAAAATTGGATGACGGAAAAAATGTGTCTGCCCTTCTGTCCATCAACAAAGCTAGTGGCTAAAACACAAGGAGGATAAAATGATATTCCCTGATCAATAAAACTGTTGGTGCTTCAATTTGAAATGGATATTTTTATCTTTGGGGGTACTTTATATGAAACCTCATATTTTCAGAATTTTCTCAAAAATGGCTCCAATTATTTTTCTTAAACTTTGTCCTCGGATAGTGCAGAAGACTGAAGGTGCTGGTCATATTTTTGTTGAAATATCTGATTTTTCAAAAATTGCAAAAGTTCAAAATATGTTTTGGGGACATTTTCTTTCAACAATAATAAAGATGCAATTTTTTTCAGTGTTTCACAGCGTTTCACAATTTCACAGTGTGAAAGTCACTGTTTATTTACAAAAGTACCGACATTCACAAGCTCTTGTGAAGGAAAGAGACACATGAAGCACAATCCTTCAACAATTCTTGTAATGCATGCTTCAGTTTCAGTGGTTCTACATGTTATCTTTTGTTCAGTTTGACAAGTTGCAGGTATTGTGTTAATCAAGTGTTTATGATGTCAGGCAGCAAATTGAATATGATAGCTCTTGGTGAGAAAATTAAGACTAATTGAAGAACATGAACAAAGAAACACTTCTGTCAAGGTTTTGATAAAGAAATTAAAAGTTGGGAGTTCTTTCATTTTTTGGGAAATTTAAAGTCACTACTCATGTAAATGACACCTTAAAAAACAAAGACAAAATCAAAAATGAGTTGTTAAAAGAATATTTTTACGGATGGTTGCCACAATATTCACAAATACCTGGGCAAATAGCCAAAGACTAAATCATCAGCATGAATTCATCTGTTCCCACAAATATTGAATAAAATCATATTTCTTTTACTTTTTATGGAGTTTTTGTTTCATTCGACTTCATGTTGCATTTCTGCATGTTTCATTATCTTTGCCTCTCCCGGGTCTTCTACATTTCTTTGCAATATAGTTTTTCGGTGAGGTAAACTACTCATACAACCTATTCCATCTTTGAACTATCACGTTTTCTGAATTGGCAGTTTTTATTGCAAATGTGAATAAGCCATGTACAACAAGATGGAAGAAAATATTAAGATCCAAAGGATTCTGGCTTAAACAGGTTTTACTATAGTACAACATCACGTGAGAGGAACTGTGCTGGGATATTAGCTGACAATTAGCTTCCTGAATTTATTTCAACTTAACAATATTGTTAACAATATTATTAACAATAGAAATGTAATGTTAGATCAGATTTTCTCAAATTCCAATGTTCACTCTATAGAGCATGCTTGTGAGGGCAGGCTATTGTGTCAGCTGGTGCTTATTACCCTCCTTACATACTGAATACCTTGCTCTTCAGGTATTAGATATTCATGTTTATGATAATTAGTTCTGTGATTTCGAGTCAGCAGACTTAGCCTCTGTAAATCAATATCTAGGTAATTTTTACTTGAGTTTGATCAATAGTAACTTGAGCTGTAATGATTTAACATGAACATAATACTTCTATCTTTATCAATGCATTGATATAGATGTACCAAAAAAGAGGAAGCTCGTCTCTTTAATTTCACTTATAATTGGCATATATCAATATTCACAAAAAAAAGGAGGCCTATTAGTATCATAAACAATTCAACTCTCCCTTATATTATTTACTTTTCATAAATCTATGGCATACATGTAAAATTTACGCTAAAGTTTTCTAAAATATAATAACATCTTACAAGAATTTATAATATTAAATCCCAGAAATTTTTGGAAATACATAAATTCTAAAAAGAAAATAAATGGCTTGCCTGACGTCATGAGTCTTAATTTGTTTTCGTACAATATTGAGTCCATTCTTCTACATTTTACAGGCCCTCTACTGATAACATTAGTGTTAACTTAAAGATCAACTCCTTGTACTTTTAATACTGTTGACATATCGCTATCAGACATTTTTGAGAAAATCAGTGCAGTATGCAGTAGCAGTGTGAGTCCAGATGGCATATTGGCAATTTTCTTAACGAAATCAAGTTTTATATTTTCCCAAATCTTCAAAGTGCTTTTTGATAAATCATTAAGTAAAGGCTCATTTCCTCATGAATGGAAATCCTCATCCATCATTCCAATTTTTAAGTCCGGTAATAAAAATGACATCATAAACCATCATTCAATTTCTATACTGAGCACTATTCCAAAGCTATCTGAGTCATTAATTACTGAACGACTAAAAAATTTAATTTGTCCACATCTTTCTTTAAGACAATTTGGCTTCATGAGGAAACAAAATATTGAATCGAATCTGATGTACTATACACAGTATATCCTAAATGCCATGGATAATAAATGTCAAGTTAACAGCATTTACACTGACTTTTTTAAAGCATTCAATTCAGTTAATCATATTTAACTTTTTCAGAAATTGCAAGCTTTTGGTGTCTCTGGTCCCTTATTTCTTTGGTTTTCAGATTGTCTCACTGATGGAAAACAAATTGTGAAACATGGCAATATGGAATCGCGGCATTTGAAGCGGCATCTGGGGTTCCACAAGGTTCCCATCTGGGTGTACATTGTTCTTTATAATTTTTGTCAACAATCTGCATTTAGTCTTAAATGATGTCAAATTTTTGTTATTTGCAGATGACTGTGAACTGTTTAAAGAGGAAGATTCAAACTTGGTACAAAACACACTTGACAAATTTGTAAAGTACATTTATGTCCTTTTCATGTTCTAATGCCACCTTTCTGCTCAACCATTCAACCACTATTTCACCAGAAAAAGTTACTCTTATAAGAGAATTAGGAATCTTCATTGACTCAAAATGTCCTTTAAAGAGAATATTAAGTATACAACCAGAAACACTCTGCAGAAACATTCAGAAATAGTAAGCAGAATGACAAATTTAAACGCGAAAAATTAAACAAAATGCTGATATATATATATAAAATCAAGATTACCGTATTTTCAATTAGGCCACTTTTATGTTTATTAACAATAAAGAATAATTAATTATTTTAAATAAATGTAGATTTTAGTTTAAAATAACTTCAAAATAATGTGATTACTACTTGGCACAACGTATCCTCAATGTGGAGCCTTTTTTTTTTCCTTCGTAAGTTTTCAATTTTTTTAAAAAATACTTCGAGTTAAATCTAAAAGTTGAAATTTGGTATGATAGTGGTCTAGAATGTGTGCTATTTTCAGATATTTATCTCATCCTCCAACAGAAATATTACAGTTCAAAATTTGGAAAAAATCCAAAATTCCAATTTTTAAGAGGATTTTCAAGTGGTACATTATATATCAATGATATTTTACAAAAAGTAACTATACTGTTATGTGTAAAAGTACAAACAAAATTAAGGATAATTCTATTCCTTCTTTGAGAAATTACTCTCTGAAAATTGAATTTCGTTCATTCGCATTCCATAGATTTGGTTGCAAATATTTCCCAAATAAAACATAGAAGATAGGTAAATAATAGTTTAATTTGCAGGTCAAAGTATACTGAATCGAATGCTTTTCATTCGAGAAAGCTAGAACAAGCTACAGTTGAAAAATTTAGAAAAGAGTAAACGTCTGCAAACACAAAAAATGGCACACAGCGTGAAACAAAAATGGCTGCTATTTGTAAAGCAGGCACAATCAAGTTAAAGATGTTTTTGAATAGCCAAAACATACGAAAATCTATGTACAAAATACGTATTTTTATCAAGATGATCGAGCAACCAATTTATTAAATTCTGAGCCACTTAAAATGAATAGGGGGAGCTTTTTATTTTTTTTCTTTAAATGTCCGAGGAACTTCATGTAAGATACCCCCCAAAATTAAAATATCAGTTTCAAATTCTAGAGGCGGTGACATCCGCCCAAACAATTGTGGAATATCAATTTTGGAGAAAACCAGCTGAACGGTTTAGGCGCTAGCGTTGACCATGGATGGACAGGCGTTTTGCCATCAATCAATTTTTTGGTATCCAGAACCAACAAAACATGGATTCTAGCTACACCATATGTTAGAGGAATTTTTTCTATACTTAGCAACTGGATTAATCCATCTTTTCGTTCGCAGGGCCTGCCAATAAGGGTTTTTCTAGCGAAAACTCGCTGTTTTTGGCACACAATTACATAACTTTCTCTTCATAGTTCCTTCTTAAGAGCAAGAAACTAAAAATGGAGATTTTTTTCAGAGAATGTGTTTGAAATTTCTACAGTTTGGACTCAAAAATTTTTTAAACTCTGAGGTACTTCAGTTAACTATCTGATTTTCAATTCCAAGAAAAAAATTGTGCACATTTTATTTTCATACAATTTTAATTACACCACATCTAATGTCTTTCTTTTTTCTCCAATATGTTTGAAGAAATGTATTACAAAATTTTAGAAAAATGTGTAGCATCTGGCGAAGCCTTTCAGTACACTCTAATAATGATTAACTTCATATTTGATTTTATTTGGTACGCTTAACTAAGATGTTTACATAATTGCACCAATATATTTACAATTTCATATGAAATTGGAAAAGAATATATGAATACACAGCAGTTTGTTGCTCTTTTGGCAAAATTTTCTTGTTTTGTGGCAATGAACTCATAGTTTGTAATGTTCAGAATCATCTGTTTGCTTCCTGCCCCAGCATTGACATCATCTTTCATTGCATAGATACAAATTTAACCCTTTGATTGCTGTGGGCATGTCACACAATGTGTGCAATTTGTCTGGCCGTCACAACTACTCTGTGCTAAACCCGCCAGTCGGCCTGGGACACTTCCCACCTTTTCTTGAAGCTAACTCTAGCAATGTCTACAGAATATAAGTAACCAACTTCAGTCGTACCTCCTACATAGAGGGCACTAAACCAGGCAATAAGCATTCATACTGCAGCAAAACCCCAAACTAATAGAAATGCGACACATGCAATCCAGAATTGCAACAAAATATCAAGTTAGTGTGCTGAACCACACATAGATACTGCTAAAATTAACTCAGGAATCATTTGGCCATTGCAAAAGGCATTATAAGAATGAGAATGGCCTCACATCTGTACACATGCAGAGGCTCCCAGCAACTGCCCGACTGTGCCCGCTGACACGTCCAAAAGTCCACAGGTATGTAAATTTTCCACATATCAACATGTCTAGAGCAGTCAAACGGTAAATGTTGATTCAGCTACTTGAGAATAGAATGCTGGGCTATAACCCTTTGGTAAAACAGTAAAAAAGCAATTTGCAGTTCCTCAATGATCTTGATTTGTTTTTTGTTCAATCCTGACTTGTATTGTTTTTTGGTCTTGTTGGAAGAGAGTCCTATAACACAGCAGGAAAGCCATTGTTGTGGATCAACATTATGCAATATTTAAGAAATATTGACATTAGTGATTTTTTTTCCATATCCTAATGAAAAAGACACTAATGTTGCGGGGCACAGTGCAAAATGCTCTAAGCATGCCAAAAGTTATATAAAAAAATTTGACACCATGTTTTACAAAATGTTAAGGTGTTTTTGGAAGATGGACACTAATTATTTTTTTACTGTAAAATAAATTTGATCCAAAATTCCATGAAAACTATTGATAAACTGAAATATACTAAAGAACAGTCCATGACATTTAACACTCAATCCTAAGGAATTATCTGATATGTCATCTTCGTTTTACTGCAATGTCCTATGGATTATCGTGCATTCTTTTACGTTTCTCTTCTTTGACAGGCTATATGCATCTCTCCAATTTTTGTAGAAACCTACAAAATGCTTCTTACCGTCACTATGAACATCGAAGGACAATCGCCAATATGTGCGTCTACTAATTGCAAGTCTTTTTCAATTTTTTCCTGTAAGCAATTAGTTATTTGTGTTTGCAGGCATTGTCGATTACATTCAGAAAGTTGTGTTCTTGCTGTTAGCAACATATACACATGTCAAATTCACAGCAACTCTCAACATCACAAAATTCAAGAGTTTGAGAATAATGGATTGAAACTGGATTCTTTTTGATGAAGACAATTTTCTTCCTGGACTGTTGACTAGTTTGAGTAATGAAAACGATATTGCAGAGAGTGATAATGGGGCAAATGATTATACTGTTGCATCTTTAAAGTGCAAGAGTTTTCATTTCCTTTCGAATAAAACTGATAAACAATCTGATTTATCAGTGGTTGAGAAAACCAGAGAAAATGTTTTCTGTAGATGAAGACTCAACTCAACAAGACAATTTTTTATCATTTTTGACCATTGTATATTTCTAAAAATAAGGCAGAAACAAACAAATATGGAAATGGAACTATTTCTGAACTTCAACAAAATATCATAATTTTTGTTCTTGGTTAAAGTTCAGTGTTTTTCCCTATATTTTGTAACATTGTTACTTTCTGCAAAAACAAAAATTTAAATAAGTGTTTTTTTTCCATTTTCACTACAACCTTATCTTTAAATGACAGTAATACATACTGACTTAAAGACAAAAACCAATACTACAATATGATATCAGTTTCAATCCGACGATAATTTTCCATTTTTATTTTGAAAAAAAAGCCTTATTGCCATGGGCACAGGAGTTAACAATGTAGTACATTCCTGAAGATTGAATGTGTTAAAGGGCTACAATTGAAGAATTGATTACATTAAGAAAGAACAAAGGTGAAGGAAAGGCTAAAAATCTTTTGCAATTTTTGTTAGAAATTATGCTTTTAACGACTATTACCATTTTACCACATTAATATGCACACATTCTCTATTTGAACACAAAATTTGAAGAAAGAATTTGGAGCCATTGTTTAGTTTGGAATGAGTTTCATTTAAAAAAAAAACAAAAAAAACACACATTTTTTTGTAGCCTTAAGATGGGCCAATGAATTTTCATTCCAGAGAAAATTCTTTTTGCCATTTTGGTGCTAATTTTGCTCACAGACAGCCTGAAAAATGTACTTATGTTTTTTGGTATCAGAGATCCCAAAAATGTCATTTTTGCAGCAATACTACATATTCAAGAAAGTTAAAAGTAATAATAAATCTCTGACACCATGAGCTTGAAGTGACCATTCCAAAATTTTAAAACAAAGTAAAGTGTGGGCTTATTAATACAATTTTTGCCCGTTATCAGTAATTCACTAACCCTGTTCCATGATGCACAATTACAGCGGCTAAATCATAAAGATTACTCCCAGTTCCTGAACGCCTTGTGTCTCTCATACTGCTGAGAACAAAATGAGACATATCCAAGGCAGTCACAGGGAATAATATATGTGTGTCTATTTTGGTACGGAAGAAGTTATGCCATCGAAACCGTTTTAAATGAAGACACAGCACCTGCAAATAAGTGATTTCATATTTAAGCTTTAAAATATTTTTTGGGCAAATTTACAATGTAAAACAGCACAAACTACTTAGCATACATTAGGCAGTCTGCGAATCCAGAAGCGTTTCGTAGATCTTTGCTTACTCTTACAGTTATTACAGTAATAAAGTTCAGTCTCAGCCAACTCTTCAACCTCTATAAAACTCGTTAAACAATCTGAAATAATAGGAAAAATCATATAATTAGCTACATTAAAAGGAAAGGATCTGGAAATTTATTTAATAAACTTCGTGAAGTTATACCTTGAGATTAAGATCAAAATTTGTAAAATATTTCCATTTACCAATTCTACATCTACTTTCATTCTTTGCTTTCTTTAATCCAATCACTGTGATAATATCCACAACAAATTTATAAAATCACACAACAGTGATGCCATATATTTACCAGTAATGCTACAAGGAGGAGATGTTTCTTCACTCTCTTTAGATTTCTTGGGGATAAACTGAAATTTTTCTGGAATATCCAGGGAGAGATCAAGGAAAGGATCATGTTTCTTTGATTCAGTACAACAGTTCAGACACCGAACCTGTCAAAGATAGATAGATAATGTATTATAAATTATTATCACTTACAATTCTGAGAAAGAAATCTACTCTCTCCTTCACAAGGATAAAAAATTCTATATTTATAAAAAATTCAACCACAAAAATAACCTTTCCAATATATTGTGCAAACTATTATGCAGGATCTAAATAAAGTGAAAATAACTTACTTCACTTTGAAGAGTTCCTCCAAAAACACTAGTGACGATGGAAGTTCTTCCTTTCTGGGCAAGAGAGATGTATGGACTTTCCTGCTGGGTGAAGTCAGGTAAAAGGTGCAAAAGTTCTGTGTGCAGACGATCCAACATATATCGCAGAAATTCGTGAGCATCTTGCTGCTGATAACCTCTGTAGACATGTTCAACAACTCTCATGAGTTTTAAAAGAATGCATACACATCGCAAGTAACATGGCTTTTTACTACTTTTACAGTGGTTAACATTTACTAAAAATTATCTTTACTCATATCAAACATAATCTAAAATTATACTAAAAATTAACTGACTTAGTCTAACAAAGAGTAACATGCTCACCTAAAACGAGGCACAACCTTCCAAATGACTAAAAATAAGGATTCAGGTGATATAGCACCTTTTGTTCCACCCTGAGTTAAACTTATAATGACCTTCCTCAATTCTTCTGTCATTAACGCATCATTTGTTTCTTTATAACTTCTTGAATGGTACACCCGCTTCCCGTTACTTCTTTGACAGTCAAATGAAGGAAGTTGTTTGAAATAATAGCAAAATTCTTGAATGTTGCTGGGGGGTAAAAAATTAATACATAACCAAAACTTCATTCAACACAGAGGGCTGTTAAAATGACTGAACATTAGTAAACAAACTCACCTCAGAGACTGCAGAACTGCATTCATAAAACAAGTGTTCCCTAAATTTCTCAATCCCACAACTTTCTTCTCTCGTAGTTTAGGGCTAGTTTTCTCTTTCTCCATAAGTTGCCTTTTATGCCTATGGTTTTCACTGCTCTCTGTTGGATGAGTTCTTTTAAATGAAAAGGAAATTAACCAATTAATCAATACATCACCCCAAAGGTATAATATTAAGTGAACTGTGAAATTGAAACAGTGAATTATAATTAAAAATGAAAGTCCATACTATGAATTTATATGAACTGACACCTGCTAAGAAAATGAAATAAACATAACTACCATAAAAGTAAAAATCAACAATTCTTCCTTACTACAGAAAATGTCAATAAAACAGAATATTGTTTCTACCTCTTCCTTGAGCGAGGGCGAAGCATCCTAACATTTTCTTGAATTTCCTTAGAGGCAAGTGTTATTGATTTCCATGATGATTGGTTTTCATTTGATGTTGATGACATATTGTCTTCACTACCAGTTGATTCATATTTATCACATAAACACTGCCGCAACTGCTCTAATAAACCATTCTCTGTGTCATTTGACACAAACTCATCACAGGTGTAGCTACAAATAGTTAATAAGCAAAAGGAAATTACCTACAAACTCAACACACAACATAACCGATTTTTTAACATTAAAATATCGCAATACACACCAAAATACAGAAAAATTTTCACAATCCATACAAACTGTATGTTCTTCATGCTCTTCAGAATGCTCTTTGGCATGACCTTTAACATATCGGCCGCAATTCACAATTCCACAATGTAAGCACAACCAGGGGCTTTCAGTAGTTGAACACACTGTAAATAAGAGACTGGGATAAGATCAGCAAAAACAATTAACGCTCATAAGTAATTAGGGAAGCCTCGTGAAAAATTTCTCCGGATACGTGGGGGGTGAAAATCACGGGCAAATCACGTTTTTATTTGTTTTCAAATGTATAAAATGGGTGTAGGATTCATTTAGTACTATTAAGATTTCAAACGTGAATAATTTCAGAGAAATCAAATTGCCCTCCTCAATGCAAACGGTTGGGCCAAGCGTTTCTTTTCTTTGTAATGATTAGCAAACAATTTTCAATTATTAAAGCAAATTCATCATACATTTCTTCAAATCTCGTTTAAAAATTGAGTTTAATGAGGGCAGACGACCGATTCTCAGTGACGAAAAGTCCAAGAACATCTGAAATTAAGTTTCGGGGTATGATAATTAACATATCCCGCATCGTAATCATCACAATAATGTACGTTAGTATTGGCGTTTCGTTTGCCCAACAATGGAGGTCCATGCAAACGAGAAATGGCAATTTCGTTCAGATGTTACTCGTATTCATGAACGGTGAATAAAAGTCAATTTCTAATTCCCCACTTAATAATATTTTTGGGAAATCACAGCATACTGAGATAAGTAAAATCCATACGCACCTGCACATTGCCACTCTTTTGTTAAATCACTTTTCTCCTGTCGTGGATCATTATTAATTTTCACGCTGCTAGTCAGGTGAGGGCACTCCATTATTTTCTTTGCAATATCATTATATGAATTCAATTACCCTACACGCTATACCAAAAGGTAGGGTAATCTGCCAACACTGACAGTTCGTTCTCTCCATGCGATCTCAGCAGTGGCTGCGTGCAGGACTCTGCGCTCGGAGGACTAAACAAGAAACGTATTGCGATTGTCGAGGACCTGCCTGCACAGTGTATCCTTGCGCGTCAACAAAGCTGTGCGAACCATGCCGCATAGAACAGGACCAATGGAAGGGGAAGTGCAGGATGCACCTATTAAGTACACACGTACTAGATTCTGACTTTCTTACGTCCTTATTCTTTTCGATACGTTAATTCTGATAAAATAGCAACAAAAAAAAATCGCTACTTCGTAAATATAAACTGATACTAGATGTAAAGTCTCAAGCCTTGTCATATTGCAGCCTTAACCTACAAATTATTGATGTTCTAAAAATGTTTAAATTCCCTCAAAAAAAATTCAATTTTCAATTCAATTTGAATTTCATTATGGTAGTTCATAGGATCAAAATACACAGGAAATAAATAAACACACATAGGATCCATTTATATTTTAATATTTAAACATTGTAATACAATATGGACATTTTTATGGGCGACGGCCGTAATTTTGATTGGGTGGTTGAGTCAACTGAAGTCCATTAATATTATTGAAATCCTGTAAAAATAAAAAGTTTTCATAAGTTCATTTTATAAAATTTTATTTGATAACTTAGGGCACAAAGCCTCCCAAATTCAATTTTGCAACATACCAGCATTCTCAACATTTCCTTTGTCTCTGGATCCACTTCAATAATATCCTGTTCAAGAGCAGATACCTCAGGAACATAGTTATCCCTTCGTTCACGCTCCTCCTCCTGCAGTTTGATGGATATTCCTCTCACCTGGCTATGTCGCAAACGCTTCATGAGGTGAGTAACAAACCTGTTAATGGATAAATTAAACGGTAAAGTAAAATACCAATTGCTTTGTAGGTTCACTACAAACATAATTTTGTTGAGCTCTTTCTGTCTGTAGTGGTAGGAGGGCAAGGCGGGAGGTATATTTTTTTTTCAGCAAAACTTATCTGTATTTAGTTTGCTGACACAAATACATTTTCAATTACTCAGGTGTGATAACTGTGTAACTTGACTGATAGTAGAAAATACAAATCTAACAGTGGAGAAGGGATTCTAGAACTTTAAAAAAAAAATTTGCACAGATGTATTTCTACCACCGGGTGTTTAATCTTACGTCGACAAAATATATCCATCCAATTCAGTTTTCTTATGTTTTAAAAACTTCAAATTCAAGAATAACAATACTAGTATCAAAGAAACTCGAATATTAAGAGATTAATGCAAAAACTGGGTGAAAAGAATAATTTTTTAAACATGCATTACGGGTATTCGCAACAGGCCAACAAAATGAGCCTTCAATGTATCTTAACGGATAATACAATTACCTTCAAAGGCAACTAATCACATTCTAGTAACTAAGGAAGCTAAATTAATAAAATGTAAATAAGCTTCTCGATGGTTTTGCCCATGTTTACAATACTGCACAAGAAATGTAGAATTCCACTGTCATGTTTCAAACCACTAACCCTGCAATTTTGTTGCGCAAAGGCTTGCTGGGAATGATTGCAATTTCTTCACATATCCTCTTGTTGGTGTGAAAATCCAAAGTCAGCCTCGTGTAGTATTTCTCGATAATCACACGAGCAGCCTTCTTCACCGTCTTCGTTCTCACACGACCCTAAACAAATTTCATACATCAAACATAAAACGAGGCTTACAAATTTCATCACTTAATAACAACATATCACACGGGTGTAAAAGAACATTCATCTCAAGTAAAACTGATAGGATTGTAAAAGTAAAAATTGATACAAATATACTTATAATAAGTAGACGCCAACTTACCATCGTGGATTTGCCCCGGAAGAGCCGACAACCAATTCAAAGAGAAACAAGTGAAACTGCCTGAATGATTCCAATCCGAATGGTTCCGCAAGGGCAAAGCATGGAGACTGCACATCCGCTTGTATTTGACTTGAATCTCTAAAAAAGAGGACTAAAGAAGATCTAAAATTCCTTTATTGCATTAAAAAATGCCGCTTTGAAATCACAATTCATTTTATTACCTATTAACGATTTGGATTCTGGTGTATGAATCTAGGGGATTCAAAGACTAGCTCTATTTGGCGGGAAGATTGAATTATTCCCATTAGTAAAAACCAAAGATATGCAATAGTGTAAGCAAAGACAAATAGTAATAGTCAAGACTAACCAGAAATCAGTGTACGTTAATAATGATGCAGATTGTTAAAAACTCTATTAATTAGCAAGACTAAAGATTATGTGAATAAATATTTCCAATACTTCTACAGCATATTTGAAGTTAGGAGAATACTCTAACTAATAAATGAATGATCAAAACTTTCTAAAGAAACAATTAAAAGATTACTAACAAGACAACTTTTTATATTTCTGTACTTTTTACTTTATCGCTCATATGTATAGTGCGGTTTTTATAAAATTGCTTGTCAAGCCCCTATGGCCACGATGGAATATCATACATTTCGCGTCTTTTTCGGTCTTGCAACTAGTTGTCGCATGATCGCAAGCAAAGAGTATAACAAGTAAATTGTTTATTATTTACAGAAGAAATGAATATATTTGCTCAGAGAGAAACATTAAGCCAGAAATAAAAAACAGTCGAATTGTGTAAATTGGGTGCTTTTTTATTTCTCGCTTATTTTTTTCTTTCTGAACAAATATATATATTTTTTTGTGAATTTCTTTTGTGAATAATAAACAACTTATATGTTTCTGGAGTGTGTCTATGCTTCTGTAATGCAAATTTTTGCCTAGAAATCAATTTTTGAAACCAACTTTTGAGTGCTTTTTGCAGCTCAACCATTTGGAATATCCACGTAGTTTATAAGACAAAATAAGCTTAGAATTGTCTTAAGAGCTCATTTTCGAAGTTTCGACGTTTCCTCCCCGGACACCCTATATCTTTTGCACTGTGGTATTGTCACATATTTTGGTCCTGTCCACCACTGACTGTACGCCTCAATCATCTAGGCCAGCCAACCTAAGATGTTCATTACAAAAAATGTGTCATGTAATACATTTATTCATTCAATATGGTATATTAAGTAATTATTTTAAAATATTGACATATGACTCATTTGAAGATGCGAAAAACCGTTTCGCGAAGCGTCGAACAAGTAACATAAAAATATATATTTTAATTGATGTGCTTTCGTTTTAATCTTTACGCGATTGTCTGAAATTTAAATACATAGAAAATAAATATGAAGTATTCTTTCCGTGTGCCGAAAAATGGAGGAATTGTTTTTACACAAAAACTCTCATTGCGCAGCCCTAGTGACGAAAAAGTGGATAAATAGTGTCCCTATATTTAATGAACTAGCAAAATACCCGTCATTGCCAGTTATTTATATATATATATATATATATATATATATATATATATATATATATTCAGTCATTGTGAAAAAGAAAACATCTCCCTCTATGTGTCTGTTTCTGTCTGTCTCTATCTGCCTCTTTCTCTCTGTGTTTGTCTCTCACTGTCTCTCTTTGTCCCTCTCTGTGTCTCTTCTCTGGCCTCTGTCTGTATCACTGTTTCGCTCTCTCTCTCTCTTCTCCGAGCGCCGTATGTCTCCGTCTCAGAAGAAAGAACTTCGTCTAGGTCTCCGTCGCTCTCTCTGACTCACTCTGTCTCTCTTTCACTGTCCCTCGCGCGCGCCCGACGAGTTTTCTTGGGTCTCGCCACGGCGAACTTAAGTTCTCTACTAGAGTAACTCTACTAGAGTCGGACGCAGTCTCGCCCTACGACACACGGCAACGCTCAGCAACAATGAAGTGCAAGTGAAGCGCAGTTTGAATGGAAATGAAATTAAAATTAAGCGCAATTTTGTTCTGCAGCGCAATATAGTGGAATTACAAAAGAATTAACAGCACATAAACCTTCTGGATGAAAACAAGTAGAATTGCCAACTTTCATGGAAATCGGTAACACAATGTCGGAATTTACGTCTTTTCTCGTATATATTCAACACATATACACATACAGATTACATCCCGTAACACGTTGGGTAATCGCAAACCACACTTTTAAGGTCCTTGATAGCGAAAAATCGATTGACGGCAAAGCGTCTATCTCTCTGATCATCCATCCGTACGACCGTACGTCTTACGTCGTTCGACAGTAAGACAGTCAATCAGTCAGTCACCCCATCCGTCTCTAATTTTGCGTAAAAGATAAGTAATTTTTAATATTTTTAAAACAATTTTGTTCTCAAAAACGGCCCCAACAATTTGGATTAAATTTTGACCTCATATATATATATATATATATATATATATATATATATATATATATATATGTATATATATATAGTGATATACCAGAATATTATAGATTTTTATTTAATGATGTTAGCTATAAATGGGTATACAATATGGCGGTATATGTGGCCTTAGCAACGTCAGCGCAGAGGTTGGCAAGGTCAACAAACTATACACGGGCCTTGATGACGTCAGGACGCCGGCTAGATGGCTGAAGAACCTAAGATGTAATTGGTGCAAAAACGAATGAATGACGGAAGTCGCGGCTACTTGGATTTGTAAGAGACGCACGGGTTGGCTATTAAAGATCAGATAGTCTAATGTAGCCGCCGTGTTTTGAAAAAAATAGAAGGATGGACGCCTACCGAGCCATAAAGGGTTTAAAAATGCATTAAATAGAACATTCTGACTTTGGGTGTCGTGGAGTGAAGATCGTACATTCCGTCTCTGGGTGTCGTGGAGTGTAGATCGAACATTCTCTCTCTGGGTGCCGTAGCGTAAAGATCGTTGTAGACAATATAGTGGGAAAGTGAGACTTGTATAGTTTTCTTGTGCGAGAAGTGATAGTTTGTTTCCGGACTTTGAAAATAATTTACCAGAAGTGATTTCGCGGCGGACTTGTTCCGATTTTCGGACATTGCAGTTGGACTTCAATAGTTTACATAACCAGTGGGAGAGACTAGGAACCGGGGAGCGTCGGATAAGAACTAACAAATAGTTTAGGCAGTGTGGACTGGACGTGTCAGCAGCGGCGCAAGAACGAAGAAAGAAGCGGAAATTGGAATTAACAACGGCCAAGTGAGAAGCGACCACGGAGCGTTGGCATGCACAAACGGTAAAAAAATACTGCAGTATAAAAGAGACAATTTATTCAAAAAAGGGTCATGACCATCAAATTAATTGTTTTATTTAAAGTTAAATAAATTATTGAATTTTGTTCTTTGGAAACGAAAAGAGTTTCATTTGTCAATCATAATTTTCAATTAGTTGGTAGCATAATTATTACATTTCAGATTCCACGCCATACTGTATAGTTGGCAGATCAGGTAATCGGCTATCGAGGCGATAGCGAGTATTTGTATCCGGACCCATCGACCCAAGCTAGCTGGAATATTTATATAATTTTGTTAGAACCTGATAGAAAAACTTTGGTAGTAATTCATGTAACCTGTTTCTGGCGCCCAAATCTTAATAAATTTGGAACAGGACATGATTACAGCCACGCTTTTGATGAGACGTTGAGAAAGGTATATTTCAAAATATATATATATATATATATATATATATATATATATATGAGGGTGAGTCACGTAATTTTAGCACCTCCTGTAACTTTTGAACGGTTGAAGACATTGCAATGCAGTTTTCACGGAAGTGAATGAGGGAATGGGGCTAATTGATTTGTGTATTGATTTCTCGTTTATCACTGGTATTTTACGAGATATTTGAGGTAACTTTGTTTTTTCAAATGGGACTATACATATTTTTCAGTCTATCATGACAAGCGTAAAAAGACGAATCCAAAGATATAAATATTGTCATATGTTAGATAAGCATTTTTTTGAGGAATTGTGATTTTTTGCGACTAGTGTTTAACGGATATTTTCATTGTAACTGTCAGCCCTACAAGGTCACGCAGCGCTCCCCCAGCAAACGCGGGGTCGGGCAAGGGAAGGGATTTTAGTACTTGAGGATACGAAAATATTCACAAAACTGTTGCATTCTTTCCTGAACTCTCCTTTCCATCCTGATCCACTTTCAGATATTTTGTGTTTCTTAGGGATTGAAAATATGGATTTGTCTTAAGTAGTATTTATTGAAATAAGATTATTTCTATCCCTAAGTTGTTATTATATTATTATTAACATTGAAATTGTTTGCTCAAAATACGCAATATTTTTGTACAGTTTTAATTATTTATTCTTATTGTGCTTTGTTTCAAGATCCCATTAATACGTATCTTATGAAACCCCATTAAATGGGGCTGAACTTATAAACAATTTTATTACGATACAAACTTATGACAAATCCTTATTTTCCATCCTTTAATTTCTTCAATCAAAGAAAGTCGAAAATTTGGAAATGCGGAAGGATGGAAAGCACAGTTCAGGAAAAAACTGCAATGGTTTTGTGAATATTTGGAATATGTTTCGTATCTTCAAATCTCCCTTCCCTTACCCGGGCGCACGTTGCTGCTGGAGCGCTGCGTGACCTTGTGTGGTGGACTATTCAAAATGACCGTTAAACCCCAGTCACAAAAATCAAAATTAATAAAAAAAATGCTTATCTAACATATGACAATATGTACATCATTGGATTCGTCTTTTTACGCTCGTCATGGTGGACTGAAAAATATGTATAGTTTCATTTGAAAAAACAAAGTTACCTAAAAAATCTCGTAAAATACAAGTGATAAAATAGAAATAAATTCACGTATCAATTAGCCCCTTTCCCTCATGCACTTCTGTGAAAACTGCATTGCAATAACTTCAACCGTTCAAAAATTACAGGAGGTGCTAAAGTTACGTGACTCACTCTGTATATATATAGGCACTTGTCTCACATTTGTCGAAGAATCTGAATATTTTGAAAATTGCAAAGATTCAAACATTTTCGACGACTTCATTCTATTACACTTATGAAGATCAACCTTTTTCTTAATGAAAAACAAATCTAACAATATCATGTTCAATATTTTGACAATATGAGCATTTTTTGCATTGGCAATTTTTACTTTCCCGTATACTGTACGTACGTATACACTTCGTTTGTTTTTTTAGCGCACGTGGGGGGGGGTGTCATCAAAATGGAATATCTCACGATATTTCGCGTCGTTAGCTAAAAATTCAGAATTCAGAAAAAATCATAGCAGATCAAAGCACATCGAATTTCGCCATTTCTATGTAAGGGAGAGATTCTTGGATGGATATGTGGAATTGAAGCACATAGACGGAACCAATCAGCTTGCTGATCTACTGACTAAACCTCTGGAGTGGGTTAGATTTGAGATGCTACGTGAGAGGATTGGGATACAGAAGATTGCGTCCACAGACAGTCAAGTATAGTTTATTTTGTGTAGTTTGTGTTCATTTGATCTTTTCTTTAGGAGGAAGTGTTAGTATGAAAAGAAAAATGCAGACAGCAACGCCATCTGTGTATGTTTCAGTGAACTCTTTGAACTGAGAAAAGGGCGAGTCGTCTGTATACTCCGATTTTTCTAAGAGTTACCCTCAAGGCCACTCAAATCCCATCTTCGCGATGGAATATGTCACGGCATTTTGCGTCTTTTCTCGGTCTTGCCGGTAGAAGTCGCATGATCGCAAGCACTGCTTCATACGGTCGCGATCGTGCGAAACCTAGCGGAACGACAGAAAGACGCAAAATGCCGTGACATATTCCATCGCGAAGATGGTATTTGAGTGGCCTTGAGGGTTGCTCTTAGAAAAATCGCAGTATAGAGGTAATGCAATGTCAGTGCGTGATCGGACTTGTTTTGATGCAGACCACGAAGTCTACAATGTTGTAGACGTTGTAGACTTCGTGATGCAGACGTTTGTGAATTCTGTTACTTGTATATTTAAGATAAGTAATAAATAACGGTTATACAAAACAAATTAATAATTTCTTTTTTCGTTTTTACATTCGACCTTTTGCTATACATTTACACATTATTCTTTTAGAAATTATTTATTTTGAAATTTGTGAAATAAACATTGCTAGTTCCTTAAGGGAGTATCGACAATGCAGGGAAAGCAACAATGGAATTCCGTTCCACTGTCACAAATTCCTGTGAATTGTGTGTCATTGTTGTGACTTTATAAATCTGAATGGTATCAGGCTTCTCTTTCCAATACAAGTTTACAAAATGTTTGTATTATATTTTTATGCAGTTGTAGAATTCACATATTTCTAACAACACTGTGATGGAAACAGTGAGTTCTTCGCTTCTTGGTGGAATTGGACGTTTTCAAATAATAGCTAAAATTTTAGCAAAGGCAGAAAGTGCAATATTTCAATCTTACGTAGCTGTTTCCAATAATGCGGGAAAGTATGTGCTATTGTAGTATCTATAGTTCTTTTCTTTAATCCATTTTTACTTTCCCGTATACGTACGTATACACGGTGTGATATACGTAGTATAGGGAAAGTTATGTAATACTGCGCGAAAAAATGGTCAATTTTCGCCAGAAAAAAATCGTTGCCGGGTGCTAATAACGAAAAAATGGATAAAACCTGTTGCTAAATTAAGAGAAAAAATTCCCCAACACGTGTTGTAGCCAGAACCCCTCTTTTGTGGGTCATTGATACCGAAAAACAATTGAAAGGAAAACGTCCTTCCGCCCGTCCGTGAACACTGCTAGCGCCTAAACCGATTTCTTCCAAAATGGATATTCCCCGGTCGATCTGGTTCTAGTCGAAGCTTTGAGATTTTGAAAAAGGTTCTGTAAAATTTGGGGGAACTTTACATGAAGCCCCCCGGACATTTTCAAAATTTTCTCAAACACGGCTGCAAATTTTTTCTTTAAATTTCTTGTAAAAATAGAGTAGAATACACTTATTAAGGTGGCATAGGTCAGATTTTCATGGATAACTCTGAATTTTCGAAAATTGCAAAAGTTTAAAATTTTTTCGGCGTCTTTCTGGAACTATAAAATTTAAGAGATTTTTCATTTAAATAACATATGTTGTCCAAAGTGAGTTCTTTTAGTAAGGTCATGTGCATTTTTTAAAAAAAAATTAGTAGTTTTCGCGCAATATTGCGTGTAATATGTGCAATTTTAAAAAATTTTACAAAAACAACATTTTCTCAAAAGCGACTCCAAATTTTTTCTTTAAACTTTCGGTAGAGGTAGTGCTAAATGTACCCTATGAGATGATATACACTCCATTTCGCTCAATCCTTTGTTGTTTTTTTCAAAAATTACAAAAATGTACACTCAACAATCAAATATCTACTTCGTGGGGCCTTGATTTCGTTCAGATCGATGAGAGAATACCAATTTTGGAGAAAATTGTCTGAACGGTTCAGAGGCTATGTTTTTTATAGGGTTGACCATAGAGGAATTATTTTCACCATGGGGTTGACAAACTGGGAGGCACAAAATGTGGATTTTGCCTGCACAACTTATTCGAGGAAGTAATTTAACACACATATGGGAACATGATTTTTCCACTTTCTCATACCAGGGCCCGACAATAAGAGTTTTTCTGTCGAAAAATCACTGATATCTGCTGCAGCACTATAATACTTTCTTTTTACCATGTACGTAGTAAAGTGAGAAAGTTAAAAGAATTATCCTCTTTTTCGGAACCTACAGTAGAAATTTTCCGTCAAAAAAATTGTTTTTTCTCAGCAGTATTACGTAACTTCAGTATAGGTACATGTTTGTAGAACACAAGAAAGTAAAATCTATAAAAGTATATTTACAATATAATAATTTTAATTCAGAAAACTAACTTTCTTCAGTTTTGATAACTTTTAATATCCATTAATATTTACAAACAAATTAATCACAGATAAAAAATATGGAAATGATTAATTCTTAGGTTTATTAATCAATTAGTTTTGTATTGTGATGACAAAGTAATTCTATCTGCCCAAATAGTCTGAAACAAAAAGAGATAATTCAATATGAATATTTCAATTAAATAATTTTGTAGAACCTCTAAAAAAATTATTCACAAGGAAGTTTCTGAACAAGAGTGACATGTGAATACATGTCCTGGTTTACAGAAGAATTTTTCCTCAAAAAAATTTTTTTTTCTCAGCAGTAGGTATATGTTTGTAGAACGCAAGAAAGTAAAATATTTAAAAGTATATTTACTATATATTAATTTTAATTTGGAAAACTAACACTTTCTTCAGTTTTGGTAACTTTTAATACCTATTAATATTTACAAACAAATTAATCACAGACAAAAATTATGGGAATGATTAATACTTAGGTTTATTAATTAAGTAGTTTTGTATTGTGATGGCAATGTAATTCTATCTGCCCAAATAGTCTGTGATACTGGTGTCTGAAACAAAAAGAGATAATTCAATATGAATATTTCAATTAAATAATTTTGTAGGGGGAAAAAAAAAAAAAAAAAGTCACAAGGAAGTTTCTAAACAAGAGAGCAATGGGCATGCATGTCCTGGTTTACACAAGAATAAAATGATTCTAGACACCATGTTAATAAGTCAGTTATTGTTACTCTGTTTGTTAGTTTTCAATATGACAAAATGTCAAGATGATAAGATGGCAAGACTGAATAGCAATATATGATCTGAAACATGATGCACATACTTCTTGAAGAAACACTGCACTGTGAATATTAATATTAATTTTGAGAATTACTCTATAGGAGTACCTGTGGAAATTGCTGTGAATTAATTTCAAAAGGGGAAGGCATCATCTGATGAAGGGGTGCAGATGACACTGGAGAAAAATTGAAAGGCAATTTCCTCTTTAAGGGAGTCTGATTCCTTTTATCATGGATCTCGTAATACAATTGTTTTAAGTACCTATTTTCTTCTTGCCTGAAAAATATGTACCACCATTAAACAAATAGTAATTATCAGCTTAATAAAGATTATTTTATTAATGACAAATTTTCTGATGCACTCATAAAAAAGTGAAAGTAAACAAGGGTAATTATATAATGTAAAAATCACTTTAGTTGTGACTTTTTTTTTCTCCCCTCGCTTTTTCTTTTCCTGTGGATCTGTAAGTACATAACATTTTTGGAAACCTGCTTTAATCCATTCTTTCTATCCATATGGAATGGTCATTTTTTTGGTAATCCTCGATATCTTTCAATATGCTTTAAATGCTCAGTTTGCATCTCTCTTTATCATTCAGAATTTGGTCAGTCCTTGTACATGAAAGATTGATAGCAAGACCTTATTGTAGCTATTTGTATTCATAGAATTTGTCTGACATGAGATCTGCTCTGTACAGGAATGTAGAGACTGCCACAATTTTGTAAAATTTGATTCAACTCTGGAATTGCATTTTAAAATTTGCCAAGTTGTAAAAACTTAATACATAACCAAGGCATTTAAAATTATTTGTTTAACTGATTGGTCGTTTATTGACCCTTTGCTCTTGCTAGATGTTTTCCGACATAAGCTTGTAGTTTGGTTTATTTATAAAGATTTCAAGATTATATGTTTTGGAAGGTATATATAGTTATTATCAGGGAATGAATTTTTAAGTAAATACATAATTTTTCAGGAATGATGCACTCAATATTTTTGTAACTTTACAAGACATTCATCTCCCCTCCCCCCACATCAAGGAAATAGCTTCTCGGTACTAAGGTTGAGCAGATGTTTTTGACGCAGAAGTAATCTTAACCATGTGCTTCCTCATGCTTCTGAGCCCATGCATAACTCAATTGCAATCTGGCAAATATTTTTCACAGATAATTATTATACAGCATTGTATTGGGGGAGGGGGTGTTCCCTTACTTCCCCCCTCTGCCTCTCTTTCCAGGACATATCATTGGGCTTCATGGTATGACTACACTTGTGAGACAGCTCTTCATAAACAACGTTGTACATACTAAGTACATATTTTATCTCTCAAATAAAACTCATATTCTGAGATGAAGTCTAGTGTTCAAATCTTCTGTAGACGCAGAACTTTCTTTTGAACACTTCAAACCCATTTTAAGACCTATCAGCAAAATTTTCTGTTCAGAAATTTTAAAATGCTTGTAGGGAGTAATTTTAAACACAATAATGAATTTTTATTATTTCTATTGTTCCTTACATATTTTGGAAAAAATAAAAACAAATGTATGAACATATTTTGCTTTTTTATTACAATAAATTCTATTCCCTAGTTATTATGTGTTCATTACCTATGTACAAAGAAAAATAAAAAATAGATTTTACAAATGTAGGAAACTTGCTTAATTAACTACACGCTACTGTAATTTAACCTAATGTAAAATAATAGAGATCGGTATGGATACAAACCTAGGTGGATGATATTTTATTGCTTGTCAAAAATCCAAGAGAGCTGCAAGAGATGATAACTGAGTGGGCACTGGAGGATATAGGGTAGGAAGATAAACATTGATAAGAGCAACGTTATGTGTATAGGCAAAGAAAAGGAGGAAATGAACATAAAGTAAAGAGGGGAAAATATGGAGCAAGTAACAAGTTATGAGTATCTAGGTTCAATAATTTCGGAAGATGGAAAATATGAGGAAATGAATAATAGAGTGAAAAAAGCAAAGTCAGTGTATTATCACATAAATAAGTACTAAGAATGAATGTAGGCAATAAAACAAAACTCCAAATTTATAAGTCCATATAAATATGAACATTTGTGTATGGAACTCAAAGTTTGCCACATTATAACAAAATAAAAAGTAGAATCACAGCAATGAAAATGAAATTCCTACACAGGATAGTACAGAAAACAAGAAGAAATCGGATAAGAAATATTACAATTAGAAAGGAACTAAAAGTTCAATCGTTCAATCGCTATAGTACAATGTCAGACATTTCAAATTGGTTCCATAATAACAAATTAAAAGAAAATGAAAAGAAAACTGTTTTAATGCAGTTTTCCATATCAAATAAAGAATTCTGTACTCCATTAAAAATGAACAGTGTGCCATTGACTGATGTTAATGTAACAAAATTTTTAGGTCTATCAATTCAGTCAAACCTCAAATGGAATGCCCACTTAAATGAATTGAACACAAAATTAAGTTCATTGTGCTACGCGTTCAAAATTCTTTCAAATTCCATCAGCCTTCATACAGCTCGTTGTGTATATTTTGCCAATGTTCACTCCCGCCTGAGATATGGCATAATATTCTGGGGAAACACATCGTATAGCTCACAGACTTTCAGATTACAAAAAAGAATTGTACAAATAATAAGCAAATCCAACCCACGTGATTCTTGTGACTCTTTATTAATCTAGGAATTTTACCATTACCTTGTCTCCTGATTTACGAATCAGTAGTTTTTGTCAAAAATGACTTACTTAAGGGAGGGAATATATTTTCAGCAAACGCCGATGTCTATAAGTATAACACACGACGTAGTAATCATATTCACCAGGTGGCAGTATCAACAGCTCACTACAAAAAATTCACATACAATTCATGTACATTACTCTACAACACTTTGCCAGAAGACATTAAACGATTAAATTCAATAGAAAAGTTTAAGTCCCAAGTAAAATCTTTTCTGCTGCATAACTGTTTCTATACAATTCGAGACTATACCGAGCATCAAAAAGGAAAGTAGAATTAATTTTAACAATGATAGTTAATGTAATTATTTATCATTTGGACTGTATAATTCTATAGAACCTGTAACAAGTATTGTACCACAGTTTCTGGGTTGATGGCCCCCATCTCGATCAGGTTTTTCGTCCAGTTTCCCCGATCCTTGAGCAAATGCTGAGATGGTCCCTTGTTTTGCTTCTGGACATAAATGTAACTTCATTATTTGTGCACGTCTTCTGAATTTCAGTGGGAAATATAGTTATTCAAATTATCGTTTTTCATATTATCGCGGCAAAAAGTATTATTCTTTCATGAAGAACATGAGGGTTCAGGGCAGGAATTTATAGCTAATTTTCCTTTGAAAATATATTTTATTATAAAGGAACGAATATTTTGTGAACAAAACTCGAAAAAAAACCTCTCTTTTCTGTATTCAAAATTCGACTAGAATATGGTTTAGGATAGAGACCACAGAATTATGAAAACGTGCACAAAATTCACTTCTCCCCATAGCTCGTCACACACAGTTTTTAACTGTTTTTGACGTAAATAAATAAATACTCAAAGGAATGGAAAACAAGGCACTGAAGTGGTATGGACACGTTAACAGAATGGCAAAGAATAGAAAGCCAAAACAAATTATCAAAGCCAGGCCAGAGGCTAAGAGATTTCATTAAATTCTGGGCCTCAAGAAAGTGTGCGCAGATAATCTCTTCCCCCATATGTCATATACAGTTTTTACTGTGTTTTGACCAAATAAATAAATAAATAAATAAATAGAGACCACCTTGAAGGCCAAGAGAGACATGAGATGCACATATAACAGGATATATGCCAAAGGAACGGAGCTACATTAGGATGGGTGAAACACAAGACACAAGACAAAAAGGAGTATGTCAAATGGCTAACCTGACCCTGAGAGGCAACAGGGGAAGAAGAAGAAGAAGTAAAGTAATAGAAAAGATAGACTGTCATCTTGCAAAATAAAATCTTAATTGCTAAGCATATATTGTAATGACATTGTAATTCATTCTTAAAAAAGCTTTGTTTACTTACAATCTCTGTAGTTTAGCCTTCAAACAATCTAATTCATTTTGAGCCTTATCACAAAATTCTTTGTAAGTTTGATACCTCAAAATCTGAAATAAGGAAAAATAACAATTTCATATGTCACAGGTAATTCGTATTAACAAATGAGTTGACAAACAACAAACCATCTGCTTATTATGTGTAAAGAACCGCAATCGATGCTCATTTTGAAATTTGATCACTTTGATAATTTTATTCAAAAAATTGAATGGATCAGTAAAATATTCTTTTAAATCTTCTGGCATCTTCAACAAAATAATATAACACTGAGTGTCATATGAAGACCACAATTTAATATGGAAGTATTATTCATTTATACTATACCTCAGAATTTATTTGTGTTACCACATATTGTTTTCTACAGACAGAACATGTCTGAGAAAAATCATTATCTGTAACAATTGAGTAAACAAAATCATTGATAACACAGTAATCCTTATTAATTCCATTTCATTTTCCAAATGTATTAATCTTTTTCACATTTACCAAACGTCAAACATGATTTGCAGTATAAATGCCCGCAACTTGTATAATATAAGCCTCGTTTTTCAGTGTCCCCAGGTTGATAAAAACAGGAATTGCAATGAACCCAGTCCATTTTGAATTCTGCGGCTACGAAGAGAAAACTGCAATGATTGTCTTTGCCGCCATTCGAAAGGTACGGTAATTACTAATGTAGCCAACGTTACAATGCTAAAACACTGAAAAGTATATTAAAGTACTACATTCTGTTAACGTGTCCATACCACTTCAGTGCCTTGTTTTCCATTCCTTTGAGTATTTATTTATTTATTTACGTCAAAAACAGTTAAAAACTGCGTGTGACGAGCTATGGGGAGAAGTGAATTTTGTGCACGTTTTCGTAATTCTGTGGTCTCTATCCTAAACCATATTCTAGTCGAATTTTGAATACAGAAAATAATGTCGCCAGAGTTTCCATCGGTTGCGTGGAAGAACGGGGAACTGTCCTGTATTGTCTCTATAGTCAGTCACTAGCTGTCAAGTAGATAGAAATATGTATTATTCAAACCATAATGTTTTTAATTTCTCGTCTTTCTGATGTTAGTTTCGTAAATTAATAGGGACGAATATTGTAAAGGTTTGTACTTTAGTTCGAGTGCGAGTGCCTTGTGAACCCAGTGAAAGTGAACTGTGAAAATTACAATAAACAGTTAACAACGAAGATAGTATATCGGGACGAGTAAGTCTGAACATTACCAATACCACCATAACCAAACGGAATTAAAGGTAAGACCAGATTCATTACCGTTTCAAACTCGTGAAGCATTAATACACCAGTGCGGGAAGTGAGGTTAGAAAGATACGACCAGAAGTGACAAACAAAACAGAGAAAACAACACAACGAGATAAATATGACACAAACTAAATACACGGACAAAGAAGAGAATAAGAGTAAGGAAGATAGCACTCAGTGCAACATCTGCAACTTAAATGTTACAGAAAATGACGAAGCGGTGGAATGCGAGTATTGCAACAGGTGGCAACACAACAAATGTGCGGACCTCACAGTCGGCGAATTCCAGATGCTCAAACGAAGTAGATGCAAACTAACATGGCTATGCAATGATTGCAAACTGCAAATAATTGCTAACAAAAAGAAGAACATGCAAGAAACAATAACGACACCAAATGAAACCAAACAAACCTGGAATGAGCTAAACAGGAAATTAGACAATATCAGCGAAACACTGATGCAAAAAATGGCCCTACTTCTAGAAACTCAACTGCAACTAACCGAGACAATATCGTCATCTATACAACAACCACATGCAGACAATAGCACCTATACGTCCGTAATAAAACAAACAGGAAAAGCAGCCATCAGAAAGGAAGCAGAACCCCAGATAGAAAGCAAACAAAAAGAAGAATCAGATAAAAGCTCCCAGCAGGAGACAAATATCACTAACATCACATTTACGAAGACACAGGCACCCGTCTCAGACAACAAAAGGGGAAAACAAAGAGAACCAGTAATAATTGGAAACATGACGGAGGCATCTGATATTCAAGCAGGACAACGCAGAACATGGCTATACATAGGAAGACTTCACGAAACAACCACGGAGGAAAAAGTAAAAGATTATGTGCAGAAAAAAGGGATAAATGGAGTCGTAGAATGTGAGGAGGTCGACACACCAGGAAAACTAAAAGCATTCAAACTTGGCATACCACATGATGAACTAGAAATCATCAACAAGGCAGAAGCTTGGCCAACGGGTGTACTGGTGAAGAAATACATTTTTCGTAGGTTCGGACGAGAAGGCTCAAGACTTTAATAGAACAAAATCGTGGAACATCTTCCTGTGGAATGTAGAAGGTTTGGAAAGCATAAAAAGAAACTCACCTCTCAACATACCAACTCACGACATATTAATACTAACCGAAACATTTGCCACCAAAGAAATAGATTTACAAGGATACTATGGTACTCACAGCCTAGCAACGCAAGGAGAAGCAGGAAGACCCAGCGGTGGAGTATCCTGTTACTTCAAGCCCACATTAGCGCCAATAAGAATACTACAAAAGACCACAAACACCATAACAGTCCAAACTAAACTATTCACAGTGATAGCAAGCTACTATCAACCAGGATTTCAAATAGAAAATATAATAGAAGAACTAAACGAAGCTCTAGCGAAAGCAGAAGACAACCCAATTTTACTTGCAGGAGATTATAACTGCCGCACCGATAAAAGATCACACAAAACGGAGCTACTATTAGAGTACTTGCAAGAAGAAGGTTTTGAACTAATAAACAATCCTAAACACCCAACGTACATATGCCACAACGGAAGCAGCACAATAGACCTAATATTCCTGAACTCAAGAATGAAAGCAATGACTAAATGTATGCAATCAACCATCATACAACTCCCGGACAGAAAACACCTACCAGAACTCACAACGATAGAAACAAAAACTATCACAAAACCAAACCCAAAACAATCACAAGGGAAAATAGGAAGACAACTGGATCTGTCAAAAGTAGAGAATTCCAAAACGGAAATAAGGAATATAAAAGAAATAATTAACGAAGGGAAAATCGAAGAAGCAACGCGGATAGAGCGAATAATGAAATCAGCCCAAGTACGACTCACACAAAAGAAAAGAAGATCCAAACCATGGTTCGATGCCGAAAGCTACAAGGAGAGGCAGACGGTCCTACAACATCTACACAGATTACAAAACATGGAAACCCCTCTAGACACTCGTATCTACACTCAAGCAAGACGGAAATACAAAACGCTTCTGAGAAGAAAACAAGAAAATCACACAGAACAAGAGGCTCAGAAAATCATAAATTTAGCGGAAACCAACCCATTCGCAGCTCTCCAGCCACGGAAGACGTTTTTTCACTCAGGCAATTCAAATGAAGGAATGGGAAGAACATTTCAAAGCCATTCTCAACACGGAAAACACACAGCAAGCATACAACACAATAAAAAAAAGTCCAGAAAACTTCTACCCAATAACAAAGGACAAGGTAACAGAAACAATACAAGGATTAAAAACAGCCCGGACAGCCGAGAAGTAACAAGGATTAAAAACCGGGAAAGTGGCCGGACCAGACGAAACGTACAACGAACATCTAAAAGAAGCCATACACGTACTAGCAGACACATGGAGGGATCTATTCAATAAATGCATAGAAACCAATCAAATCCCCAGCAGCTGGAGAACATCTATCATCAAATTAATTTACAAAGGGAAAGGAAATGCACAATCCCCTGACTCGTACAGAGGTATAGCCCTGAGTAACACCATCACCAAAGTTTTCACAAAAATAATCACTGAAAGAATGACTAAAGAAGTTGACCACCTAATACCAGAAGAACAATTTGGATTCCGGAAAGGAAGATCAACACTACAAGCCATCTCCATTCTGCAAGCAGACATACAAGAAGCCCTCAGGACACCCAAAGGAAAACTTTATACAGCATTCATCGATTACAGCAAGGCATTTGACTCCATAGTTCGCGAAAATATAAAAGGAAAACTGGAAGAAATGCTTGGATCAGATCTCGCAATCACCACAATAAACATGCTAAAACACAACACCATAACCATAGACAATAACATTGAAAGATCTAAAGCAGTCACTCAAACTAACGGGGTACTACAAGGAGAACCCCTGAGCCCCCTATTGTACAACATCGCAACAGCTGATATAATACAAGCGGTAACCACAGAAAGTACCAAAGCATACCTCTATGCCGACGACATGGCCTTATCCTCCAAAAACCACGAAGATCTACAAAATAGCTTAAACAAACTCGCAACATGGGCCGAGGAAAACGGACTGAAAATCAACATCAGCAAAAGCGCACTAATGATCTTCAGAAGAGGGGGAAAGGTAGAGAAAGAAAAGCTTAAGATTGGATCCGAAAAACTCGAAATAGTTAATGACTACAAATATTTAGGAATTACCATGCAAACATCAGGAACCACCTTCAACAAGCATGTAAAACAAAAAGCAATCGCCGCCATAGCTGCAATGAGAGACGTCAGACAAATTAGAGAAATATCCCTAGAAACGGCAATGGACATTTTCAAAACAAAGATAATACCTATATTAACATATGGAATCCACATAATAGGAGAATACCTGAAACTAAGAGATCTAAAAGTACTAGAAAACATCAAGGCACTGTACCTGAAGAAAGTACCAGGCGTATCAAAATACACACCATCCAGATACGTGTATCTACTAACCAGAGAGCCCTTCCTAATTGAGGACCTAAGATATGATCTACTGCTACCATCTACCACAGCATACAACAAACTGCTAGCGGAAAGACAACAGAAGAGAGAAGAGGTGGAAGAACTTTTCTACTGCACGAGTGCCATGATTGACAGGAGTTGGACAAAACCAAACCAGGAAATGAGAAGTGTAGTAAACAGATTAGCGGTGCATGGATTTCACCATAAACTCTGCAAGACAACCACATATCACACCGCCAGTGATCTATGCGTGTGCAAACTGTGCAACGAAAAGTGTACCAAGTATCATGTGCTTTCATGCAAGGAAAACAAGAAAACAATTACGGAGCTCAGCTCCGAAGACTGAACTGTAAACTCCATGCACACTTGTGCGCATTTCTTAATTATTATTATTATATTAAAGTACTATAGAGATGTCCAGAACACGTTACTTTTTGTAGTTCAGAGGGTAGCACCGTCGCCGCTGGGTGGCAAGCAGCAGGTTTCTACAAACCGTCAGCTTCTGGACAAAACACGACATATACAGGTATCGATTTTCTTTTAAAACGTCGCGATTACTCGTCGTTTGGCTTTCCTCTGCCTATACTGCGATTTTTCTAAGAGCGACCCTCAAGGCCACTCAAATCCCATCTTCGCGATGGAATATGTCACGGCATTTCGCGTTTTTTCTCGCTCTTGCAGGTAGAAGTCGCATGATCGCAAGCACTGCTTCATACGGTCGCGATCGTGCGAAATCTAGCGGAATGACTGAGAAAGACGCGAAATGCCGTGACATATTCCATCGCGAAGATGGGATTTGAGTGGCCTTGAGGGTCGCTCTTAGAAAAATCGCAGTATATAATGGTTTAAAAACGTTTTTGTTTTGTTTAGGCACACCTTCTAGCAGTGAGATGTTCTGTTTTCTCTAAAATAAAGTTATATTTTCCAGTGGCGTAGCGTGTCTCCTGCGTTTGGGGATGCTCAATAATAATGCGAACTGAAGACATCGTGATTCTTAATGTTATCTAGAATCTAGGTTATTGAAACAAATGTTACACTACTTCAACAGATTTATGTCAGGAGACTTCTTGAAAGCAAATTATGAAATATATCGCTTTAGTTCTCACGCGCGATTGACAATGCGCGTACGACGATGAGATCACTTGTGAATTGATATATTTCGAACCAAAATAAAATTTAATATATTTAAGTCAGAATTCAACTTCTTAGACATTAATTAAGAATTAGTAGGCAAGCACTATATCTAGTATTTGTGCTCATTACCAAGCACAGAATCACGAGTGAGAAAAAAATATTTCTCCGACAACCTCAAGTGTGCTGCGCTCTCGTGCACAAACGAGCAACTTGCTCGCTGCCTGTATGCTAAGGTCCGTTCGCTGTAACTTTACTCACGACGTAAACAAACGCACGTGGTCATCGCTTGTTCTCATTGGCTGACGGGCACCACACTCCCCTTCGGGGCGTCGTACGTTCTACGAGTTAGGTCCATTCCAAAATTGATTTATTTCCTGACTGTACAAACAAAAAATACGTACGTGCAAAACGTGAAAAAAAGATGCACATATTTAGTTGTAAATCATAAACATTAGATTCATTTTTTTCGTTAGAGTTAAAAACAAGGATTAAATACCTTTACTTTGCTCAGTCTCAAGTTGCGTTTTAGCATGTGACTATCATACATGCTACTATATTGTACATAATTCTTGTGACTTACGTTTTTCATGAAAAATAATTTGTTTAATTGTTTGTTTCAAATGCAGTAGCTAATGGAAAGAGTGTCCAGTTTATTTTGGTGTTAGAACAAAATTATGACGAACTGCTGAGTGGTTTATTATGTTTTCACTATTGTAAGATAATACATCACTATTACTTTTAGTATGCTGAATGTTTTTCGTTATTATTGTATTGTATTATGCATTGCAGTTGCAGTTATTAGATTTTTTAACTTCAGAGTAACTTAAGAGTGCATGCCTTACATAATATAACCTATGAAAAAAAATTGATGTTTTCTGGAAATATTTGCCAAGTTACTGCAAGCCAACGCCTTTTGCAACTGAAAATATACAAAAGAGGAAGGTAGTTAGCAATATCCTAAATAAATTGAAGCGTATGTACAGGTTGCTCGAAACGTTACGAGAAAAAGAAAGATCAGGTAATTATTCCAAAAAAGTTTGGGTGGAATCTTGTTTACACTCAGTGGATTATTGTGAAGAATGTTTGTTTGTTCGTTTTGTTGTTTTTGTAGTAACAAGTGTTATTGTAGTATCAAGTTGTTATTTAGTTTGTTTTGAAACCAATGTTTTGGCTTGAAAAACAGTTTTGAAATGTTTATTAGAAATTTAGCAAACTACTCTTTTTCAAGGTATGATGATGAAACCATATTATGGCCTACAATGTTTCTGGTTATACAAAGCATTTTTGAAATTTTGAACTGAAAAAAATTCTTAAATTTAAGGCCATTCAATTATGGAAACTACAATATATTGTGATAAAATAATGAATGATTTATTTTATCTAATTTACTTTACTTTGCTAGCTCAGTTCTTTGGTTCTCATGCCCTCTATACAGAGAAGCCTGGAAGTCTGAAATTATTTATATTCCGAAGGATTTACATACAACGTGGCACAACAATAATTTTGTTTATTAAAATTGAATTTGGGATTAACAATATAAAAATACTCTTGCTTGATTTCATGCATTAGGTTCACGGTACCGAATTGTCTGGCGTTGTGAAACGATGGCCCCGCAGTTCGTAGCCCCTTGACTTCCGCGCCGAAAATCCGTCTTCGCGCCGGTCGTCTGCTTCTTTCTTGCTGCTCACTTCTTGCACTATTGTTCCACAATTTGTCCTCCCTATTCGCGTCGATGTCCAACTGAAACAATTCAGCTTACATACGCGCCGCTACCACCAGGATGCCAGTCAACCACCAACTCTCTCTAGTCCAGCGCCCCCTTCTCGCCCGTCAACAACCTTCGTTACCTAGTAACCGCGACCGTCCAGATTAAAGCGCGGCGTTTGTTTTGTAATCTTTTGTATATTACGGCTCCGTCCGTCAAGATCAAGGCGCGGCGTTTGTTCTGTAATATTTTGTATATTACAGCTTCCCACTTCCAGAGCGTTATTTATCTAATTACCTATTAATAAATAACAAGACTACTTCCACAGCAACAAAATACTTTTCAATCTTCTTACCCTCTTGCACTGGTACACACACGACACAATTTCACACACTAGGACTTGTATCTTCAGACCTTAAGCTAATTACAATCTTGGTTATATAAACTCTTTGCCAACATAAGCCCATTTCAAATGATCATTTGATATTCGCATAATAAAATCAGTGGTTCCATTCGACCACATATCTAGATGACATATAACTATTAAATGTTCTCAACAATACAATAAAACAATACTATTTACAACTATTTACAATATTCACATGCTCAATCATGAGTATCATGCCGTAAATACGGCTTTATGCTGCGGAAATTATATGTCTCAACATGCTCCCCTTCTTCATTATGCAAAACAACCGCATTTTTATCTAACACTTTCCTGATTCGGTATGGTCCTTTATATAGAGGAAAAAAATTATGAAATAATTTCATGTCCACCGATGACGTTTGTGGCATTCTCACTAGGACTTCGTCCCCAGTATGGTACTTTTCCTCGAAATGTCCCTTTTGAGCCTTGCCCCTTTTCACAGGAGCTCTCTGTAAATTATCAAACACAATCTGCGTTTCGCTCCTATTTTCTACCCTGCCACTAACTTCTGATGGTATTTTGATACCCCCGAACGGATCTTTCCCATCAAATGAATTCAAATGCACCTCCGCTGGTGTCCTGCGCGTGCTGTCATGTGGCACATTATTTCATACGTAATTCAGAATCGGTACCGCCTCCATCCATCTGTTATGGCGTTCCGATACATACACCCTAAACAATCTAGAGATCTCTTTCATCACCCGTTCACATGGATTCGCCTGCGGGTTGCGTACCGTCGTAAAACCAATTTGTACTCCCATTTCGTCCATTTTCTTCTTCCAAGCTTCGCTAGAAAATTGTGTCCCCAAATCGCTGAGTATTTTTCTCGGTCTGCCCGCCTTTTCGAAAAACTTGCGACACTGTACGAGGCAGCTGCGGGTGTTGGCTTTTCGTATTGGATACATTTGTACTAGCTTAGAGAACACGTCGACAATCACAAATAAATATTTGTTACCGAACGTTGATGTCGGCATGGGCCCGTATAAGTCAACGGCATACACTTTCCTAGGCGCCGTTGGTATTATCGGCTCTAGCTGTACTTTCTGTTAGGGTGCTTCGTCCTCTGACAGACATCACATCCACTAATTTGCTTGCGGATCTGTTTACCCATGCCTCTCCAATAACATTTTGATTTTAACATATTTTCAATTTTATTACATCCAAAGTGTCCGAAATGCTCATGCGTAGTTCGTATTAGTTCTCGTCTGCACACTTCTGGCATCCACATTTGAAAATACGATCCTTTCCTATCAGTACAATACAATAACATCCCTTCATATAACTTCCACCGAGCCTGTTTCCCGTCACTAGATGCCTCATTCCCTTCCTCCGTAATCGTCGGTGTTTCGAGCTGTTCAAAGATCAATTTTCCCACAGGATCCTCCCGTTGCAATTTAATAATCTCCTGCTTGTTCCATCGAGGGCATATCTTGACCATTTCCATGATATTCATCTGCGTTTCTACCGGTGATCCATCGTCGTACAGTCTAATTCTCGATAATAAGTCCGGTAAAACATTGTCGCGCCCCTCGCAGTATTGTATGTCAAAATCGAACTGCTGTAGCCATAAAGACCACCGCAACAACCCGTCGTTGTTCAAGTGGCTCCTCATGAGGAAAATCAACGCTTTATGATCCGTTAACACTGTGAACGGCCGTCCAATTAACAAAGATCTCAGCTTTTGTGTTGCCCACACGATTACTAAAGCTTCCCGTTCACTCGTAGACCAATGCCGCTCACTAGCAGAAAGTATTCGGCTCTCTAATGCCACTATTTGTTGTTCGTTTTTGTTGTTCAACTGGAAAAGCACGGCACCCATGGCAAACCCACTGCTGTCAACTTGTAGATACATTCTCCTCCCAAAATCTGGGTAGCTAACCATAAATGTTTTCTCAAAAATATTCTTTGGTTTGACAAAAGCCGCCTGGCATTCTTCGTTCCACTCCCACCTTTTGCCCTTTTTCAACAACTCAACTATAGGGTGTATAACGTGTGAATATCCCTTGCAAAATCTCGAGTAATAATTACACACTCCAATAAGCCGTCGGACTTCCCTCACGTTCCTGGGTCGGGGAAAATTCTGTATTAACTCACGTTTGCGATTCTGCATAGCCATCCCATTTTCCGACAATACATGCCCCATGAATTCAATCTTCCTTCGGGCGAATTGGCATTTTCCGATATTTAACTTCAAATTATATCGTCGGAATTCTTCTAACAGCTGTTTGAGGTCGTTAATATGTTCAGCCATATTGTTCGAAAACAAAACTATATCATCCACGTACATTACAATCGTTTTCTTTAACTTTTTAGGAATAACATCGTCAAGATAACTAATTAATGCCGCACCACTATTCTTTAAACCGAAGGCAATTCTTTGAAAACTGTAAGTGTTTCCTTCAAAGGCAAAACTTATAAATTTTTGGGACTCCGGGTGCACCCCAATCTGCCAATATGACGCAGTAAAATCTAACCCGGTAAAGATCTTGGCTTCATTTATTTTATAAAGCATTTCATCGATTTTCGGCGGTTTTTCACGGCGATCGACAGTCTTACTATTCAATTTACGGGCATCTAGGCAGAATCTTATGTTATTATTCTTTTTGCGGACTATAACAATGGGACTGACGTAGGGCGTCATTGACTTCTTAATGATCCCATCCTCGATCATCGTATTGATCTGCTTTCTAACTTCATTTCGGTAGATTTGGGGAATTGGATATTGTCTGCAATTGAAGGGCTCATCATCGGTGAGTTCTAATTGAAATTTGTATCCTAACACAGGAGTTTTAGATTTTTCAAACACGTCTTGATATTCTTTCACAATTTCCTCCATTTCTCGGCTATTATCGATCCCACACTCGTCGACCGCATTCTTCACTGCAGCACTGACTAAATCAGGGTTCTCCTCGATCGTTCCTGCCATGTCGCAAATACTCAGAGCTTCGTCCCTTGGGCCCTTGACCCCTAAACAATGTTTTTGCCCCATGTCCCTTTGTAGCGTAACCTGCCTGTTACCCACATCAACGGTGGCGTTATACATTTTTAGGCTATCCATTCCCAAAATTACTGGACGAATTAACCCCTTTATTATTACAGCCGGGAACTCTATCATCATTCCTTGCACCTGCACTTCTGCCCAAATTTGTCGACTCTGGGTCTCGATCCGTTTACCATTTGCTCCACGAATATCCAACTTCCTGGTAGGTAATTCTTCTATTCCGCCGCCCTCCTTCTTAAGTTTGTCATATAATTCCTGCGACACTGCGCTGACATTTGCTCCCGTGTCAATTAAGATGTCTACCGTTCTATTTTTTAACGTCCCCTGCAGAATTAAACACTTACTCGACGTTACACGATGATCAGGTTCTTCTCTTAATAAATCGTTCGCTGACACATAAATAGATTCCATTGCCGTAATGTGCACTGTCCTGCCCGCTTCTGCGTCCGGTATATCCCGCCCATCTATCCCGGACGTCATTAGTTTTCCTGCTCAATGGCACTTACTTCCGCATAATCGCATTTTCTGTCATTTTTACCCTTCCAAGATGTGTTCTCGCCTCTGTGTTTACGTTCCGGTTTTAGATCCTTCCCCTCTGGCGAATAAAATTTCTGGTTCCCGCCACTTTGCTTCACCATCCCTTCCCAACACTATTTCGATTATTGTTATTTGCTCTTCCATCCGCCATGTCATGATCTACATTTAATGTCTGATCGAAACGATCTAATCTCTCTATCAAGTCCTCTGTGTTTGTTGGCATTAAATTCCATAACAAATTCTGAATATTATGTGGTAATTGCCTAATTATAATGCGTATGATCTCTCCCATGTCAGCATTTTCATCACACACCTTAAAGGCAGCAATTTTCCTTGTAGCAAAATCGCACATGGTTTCATTCCCGCCCTTATGATATTTCTCACCCATCAGCTTGTACTTGAGCTCAAATTTGTGACTCTCGTTCCAATATCTCCGCAAGAATTTGACCTTCCATTCCACATAATTCAGCGGTTCCGGGACTAAAGATTTTAACCAATTTTGGGCCTTGGATGACATCGCCTGTTCGACTAAGTTCAATTTTAAACGTTCCGGCACGTTATTCATCCTAAAATAACTTTCTAACTTCTCAATAAATGACCATGGCTGCTCCCGAGTATCCCCATGAAATTTGATATGACTTGGCAATACTAATGCCGTAGCCGACGCAATGACGCTTCCGCTAAAACTAGTTGCGGCAATTTCTTTTTCTAACTCTTCGATCTTTCGTCTTAAATCAGCCGTTTCCGTTCCAATTCTGCTTTCTTCCGCCTCCGTCACGGATTTCACCTCCTGACGTATTCTATCCTGTATTATAGCATGCGTTTGTTCTATCCTGGCCTCGACCTTCCCAACACGAACATTTTGTTGCTGAGATATCTCCTCAACACGTGCTTCTACAACCGCCATTTTCCCGTGCTGTTGCATCACAACTTGATCTAAATTTTCAAAATGTTCTTTCAAATGATTTACTTCTAATTTTACATTTTCTATCACTTCCTGCTGTTCCCGCTGACCACGTTGTATCTTAGCATCAAGATGTTCTAATTTACGATTCCAATTACTAAATTCTAAGGCAGTATCTGCTCTAAGCTGAGCCATTTCGTCCCTCAGTTGCTCCCTGGTGTTACGCAATTCCCGCGTTAAATTTTCATAATTCGCGTCTTGACTGTCAAATCTGGAATTCATATCTGTCTTCATTTGCGCGAGCATCTGAAGTATAAGGCTATTAGTATCCACAATTTCTACTGGTAGGTTCGGGACAACATCCTTCTGCACTAATTGTACTTCTTCCTCTAAATTTCGTCCGACTTCAACTTCCGATACAATATTTATATTTGCAGCCACCCCGTCCTGCCCTTCGCCGCCAATTTCCCCTTCCGCGACTCGAGCCTTTCTCCCACGAGTTTCCATACTGACACAAAGTATTTACAATATCTTAATTCAACATCAATTACACTCACTAAATAATAATATGATATTTGAAATGGTTGGCATTCACTATTTTCTACTTTCAAATTATTCTTGTGCACATATTTCAGATTTCGTAATGTTTAATAAAATTTCGTGTTTTAATCATCTCACACGATTTTATACAAAGTTTTCTTACTTCGAGCCCCACGTTGGGAACGCCACTGTGATAAAATAATGAATGATTTTTTTATCTAATTTACTTTACTATGCTAGCTCAGTTCTGTGGTTCTCATGCCCTCTATACAGAGAAGCCTGGAAGTCTGAAATTATTTATATTCCGAAGGAATTACATACAACGTGGCACAACAATAATTTTGTTTATTAAAAATTGAATTTGGGATTAACAATATAAAAATTCTCTTGCTTGATTTCATGCATTAGGTTCACGGTACCGAATTGTCTGGCGTTGTGAAACGATGGCCCCGCAGTTCGTAGCCCCTTGACTTCCGCGCCGAAAATCCGTCTTCGCGCCGGTCGTCGCCGAAGTCGTCTGCTTCTTTCTTGCTGCTCACTTCTTGCACTATTGTTCCACAATTTGTCCTCCCTATTCGCGTCGATGTCCAACTGAAACAATTCAGCTTACATACGCGCCGCTACCACCAGGATGCCAGTCAACCACCAACTCTCTCTAGTCCAGCGCCCCCTTCTCGCCTGACAACAACCTTCGTTACCTAGTAACCGCGACCGTCCAGATTAAAGCGCGGCGTTTGTTTTGTAATCTTTTGTATATTACAGCTCCGTCCGTCCAGATCAAGGCGCGGCGTTTGTTCTGTAATATTTTGTATATTACAATATGGAAAGAAATTAGATAAAAATCATACATTAACCGATCTTTTTTTAAATGAAACATTATTTATATTTTCCAATTGACTTTAAAACATTTAAACATTGACAGGGTAAGTTCAATGGGTCTACAGAAAAAAATAAAAACAACATTCTACAACTTCACACCTTGTAGTGAAGTTGGTGCCTTGTGGTTCAGAAGTTTTGAAATATATAAGTAAGTGCTACACATTGTAATCAATAATGAGTATTGTTATACTAGCTTCTTTCATACAGTTGATATTTTGCTTTTACATGTTCCAAATGAAATTATCCCTTATGATGGCATTGAAATATAGTTATAATTCAAGTGTTAAAGTGTAATGTTTTCAGTAGTAAATAAAACTGCTGCATGAATGGTGTTGCTGCGGAATTCTTGGAACTATTTCCAAAACTTCTGTAATGGTGTTTTTGTGCCAGAAATTTAACAAAAGTGTGATAAAATATTATTTGTGATGATAGAATTGATTTTTCTTGTTCTTATTCGTGTGACTGAAAATTACTTTTGAATAACAATTTAAATATTTTGAAATTTAAAATTAAATTGTAAAGAATGAAGCTGTGGTTTGTTACCAAGCTAGCCGTGAAGATTCTTACAAATGTGGTAGGCAGTCATTGCATGTGACACTTTAACAGAAGAAATAATTATTAATACGGGGGTCAGTTATTCCAGTGATCATTTTCCAGACAGTGCTTTGGACAATATTTCACCGCTACCTTGAGAGAGCACATCGTAAATAGAAGTACTGTGATCTTTTCGCAAATTATCTGCATGTTTTGGCTGGTATTTTGGGCGCATTAAAAGAAGTACTAGTGAAAATAATATGTTATGACAGTTCTGGCTGCGACACGTGCCAGCATTTGAATATGGTCGTGGCGCGAATGGCGCTGCCAATCACGAACTACAGGGCGGAGGGATACATTCAAAGTTTGTTTACATGCGGAGTGAAGTTACAGCGAACGGATGTTAGGATTTTGGGACTCGAGAATCCTGGGGCAGGGGTGAAGAAGGGAGGGGAGAACTTCACCGTCTGCGCATGCGTGTTTGCTCGTCGCAATAACGAGATAAATGCATAAACGCTAGAAGCATTTTAGCGTCCATGCAATCAGAGGCCAGCTTGTATAATCGCGCGGCATTCAATCATTGGAAGTCACTTAAAAATTAATACAAAACGTGTTTCGCTGAATGTGTTTCTCTCACTTGGAAGATTATCAATATTTAGGCTTCTTTGATTAATATTTCAATTGAGGATGCTCAGCATCTTAGCGTCCCCTGACGCTACGTCACTGGTATTTTCACGATAATCACGTTGCGTGCGGTATTGGACTGGAGCAAAAGAGGGTGGAAGAGGCAGAGTAAGCTTTTTTTTAGATATCCTTCTGTTCCTAGAAATCAGGATAGTAAAATTGTAGGATCATCAGGTCAAAATGGATTTCTACTTTGAAGTGAGAAAAGTTAAATGATTATTTCCAGTTTTAAAAAATCAATCATCAAAATTTGATTTCAGCACAGGAAACTATTCAAATATTTTTTAAACACGTTAAAAGTGTAATATTTATTTACAAGTTGTTCCACCAACTATGGACCACCCTGATAACTTTTAAACGGTTCAGGGAATTGAAATGCAGTTTTCCCTGAATAATGTATAATCATGGGGCAAGTAACATGCAGTAGAGAAATTGTCTATAATATTTTTAGTTTTTGAGAACTTTAATCATCTTCGATTTTTTAAATGGAACTATATATTTTTCTCACCAGCAATGGATAGATCATGAAAAGAGGAATAAAATGATGTATCATATGCTAGTAATTTGTTTGTAATTTGCGTAGAAAATTCGACTTTCTGATATGTAATTTTGAATGAAAATGACAATATTTCGTGTAGCAGCCATTGAAACGGTCTCTTTCGGGGAAAATGGCCTTCGCGGCGTCAAGACTGTTGCGTGACGAGAGAATTGTTGTTTATTGTTTATAATACTTGGATTACAAGTTTTTAACAATGTCATTGTTCTTAGATAAAAACAATTAGCACTAACCGTAATATTAATTAATTAAATCATAATAATAAACTTAATTTACTGCAACGTTAAGTTTAAGTTGCTTGTCCTAAAGAAATAAATATATGAGTTTTCAGGATCAAATGGTCCCAGAGAAAGTGGATCATACCAGCTGAATGAATATCACCCATTATACTAACGGCATTGGTTTAGGGATTTTTCGTTACACTTTAAGTTTAGTACAGGTCCATTTCAGAGGAGTCAACCGTCAACGAAACTCCCCATGTGTGGGCACATACACGCCGAAATAGACTTTGTTTAGCTGAGGTTGTCATCATTTCATTTGTTTTATTTTCTACCAACATGTTCAAACACGAAGTCTACAAGAAGGAGACTCAACTCCGGTGGTGGGGGTATGTACGAAAAACGTCGGCAGCTACTTGAAAAATAATACAACCACGAAATCTACAAGGAGGAGATTCAACTCCGGTGTTAGAGGCGTGGTGGGGGTATGTACGAAAAACGTCGGCAGCTCCTTGAAAAATAAGACAACAAAACTAGACCCCTTCGACTTCAGCGACATCACGCGGCGAGAGATGGAACTATCTCGGCTGATAATTCACAAAATTCATTGGGCCCGACTGGCTCAATTGACGCCGGTTATCAAGACAATATACAAGTCAGTGGCTGCCGGTTGCTAAGAAAATATTCATGAAGGGCTTAACAACTCTTTTAAGATTTATTTAATTTCAATGAACTTCGGGGAAAGTCTAACCTTTTTCAAAAGGTTTATCAGTGTATAAGTAAATGAATGTCTTAATATTTTAGTTACATGTTTTATCTCTTACATTCTTTCCCTGTCGCTCAATTTTCGTTTTCATATTCTGTAAAGTTTTCTTCACCTTTATTCTTTTAACCAACTTTTTACTTTCTTTTTTGGTGGCAATCAACAATTCATCGCTGTTCCACTCCACAATGTGGAGTCCACATGGCTGACATTATTCCGATCTGGTTTTTAACTCAATTGTTTTTGCATTTCATTTCTGTACATTGGCATTTGACGTAAGGTGTCCTTCAATGATAAAAAATCTGTGAATGATGTTATTCCCCTCTGTATATTAGTGACAACCGTATGTTCATTTATAAGAATCTAAGATAGAACTTCATTATTTATTTTATACATGTATATAAATTTATATGAAGTAGCATAGTAGATTTTTTACATATGAAATAAAAACTTACCTGTAGTGTCATATCAAAATTATAGAGGTTTCTCCTGCTACTAAATAAATAATTACACCCATGTTAACACAAAAGAAATTAAATTTCAAAGAAACTCCAGAATTAAGGTTTACTGTGAAGTCTTCAAGGTTATAAATGTGTGCAGTGTCACAAGATTGTGGAACGTGCACAATAACAAAATTGTGTAGTAAAATAATATTAATAATGAGCAGTTTATATCTGAAGGATAGTAGGGCCTACAAAATGAATAACAAGTTCAATGCACAAGTTACAAATGTAACATTATAAATTTTCTATTATTGAACAGAATTTGCAGACAATCAATTTCCATCCATACTTAATAGTTTCAGAAGTTCCTGTACTTTCAATTAAGATTGCACACATCGTCTGATGATTTGAGGATTTCATAAAATATTAATTGTATGCTTAGTGTATTATATGTTATCGGTATATAATATTTATACATAGGCCTATAACATAAAATGTTATATGTATTTATTAGCACTGAATTGTCTCAAACAAAGATGGCAATGTATATCATTACTTACAGAACATGTAGGTGGTGGATTTCCATCGATGATCATAGTTTCAGACTCGTTATTTACACTTTCATCTCCACTAGTCTAAGAAGATTTTGTGAATTTTACAGAATTCTGTAAAATATTTATTTATTTATCGAACTGTCCAATTCACTGAAGGCAATATATATCATTACTTATAGAACATATAGGTGATGGATTTCCATCGATGATCATAGTTTCAAACTCACTATTTACACTTTCATCTCTACTAGACTAAGAAAATTTTGCGAAATCTTAATACATTTGTTTATTCGGTCCAATGCAAGAAGGTAAAACAGATTTAGTTACTAATAGATCTTGAAGGCAATGGATTTCCATTCATGATAATCATTTCATTTGTATCATCATTGGTTTGAAAATTCTGTAAGATATTCATATTCATCTTTAAATTGCCCAGTATTGAAAAGGAAAACTAATTTAACAAGTCTATTTTCTCAATAATGTTTGCATTGAAAATTGAACGAACTGCACCAGTTTTCAATCTCATTGTATTTGCAAGTAAGGTATCTACATTGCCGGAAATTACCACATTGAAAGATTGGACAGTATCTGATGCTTCAAAATGTTTCTCACAAAAATAAATATATTTTTGAGATGTTGGGAATTTGCGCATGTTTTCAGCAGCAATGGAATGCCATCTCTCTCACACTGTAGAATCCTAAACCAAAGAATTTTTTCTGCAGAATTATGTTGTGTTTCCTACATTCCAAAACTGAATTTCAGTTACTTCATTTCAGTTTTTTCCATTTATTTTACCTTAATAAAACCAATAAAATAAATCATATTCACTTCAAAAAATAAAACATTGCATTTATAATAATGTTGCAATATGAAATATGACAACAAATAATTATATTTCATATACATGTAACAAAAACTTACCTGCAATCAGTACGTTTAATTATTACTCATGTATTAAAGATTGAGATTGACAATACTTATTCACATTGTTTTCATAGAGAAAATTATTAAATTTGGTATTCGAAAATATGCTATTTCTTTATTTATCGCAATTTTGTCTTCACTATTGCAGCAATTTTTAATGCAGGACTGTAGACTTTGTGATCGAGAACCAATAATTCCTTCCCACTCATTCGCCTCCCACACATTCACGAAATTGGAGCACATTGTTTAAGTGATAATTATAATAATTATTAATTACATAATAATTATGATTAATTATATAACGTTACTATAATTATAATATAATAAGTATATTATATAACGATTATATTATATAATAATATATAATAATTATATTATATAATAATAATTATTAATATTATTATTGTCAAGAGCCCGCGCCGTTAAAAAAAATAAATATTTTGCTTCCAGCCGACTTCGTGCTTCCCGCGGATTCCCTTTGTTTTGCTGCCATTGGCTGTTTTGAAAGCCTTCGTAGTTCTTTCGATTGCTGCATGAGACCGCTGAAGGCGAAGGGGTCTGGTTTTTGTTGTATTATTTTTCAAGTAGCTGCCGACGTTTTTCGTACATACCCCCACCACCGGAGTTGAGTCTCTTCCATAGAGGAGAGATATAGTATCTCTCCTCTATGGTCCCCTCCTTGTAGACTTCGTGAATACAACATCTCAAAAATATATTTATTTTTGTGAGAAACATTTTGAAGCATCAGATACTGTCCAATCTTTCAATGTGGTAATTTCCGGCAATGTAGATACCTTACTTGCAAATACAATGAGATTGAAAACTGGTGCAGTTCGTTCAATTTTCAATGCAAACATTATTTGAGAAAATAGACTTGTTAAATTAGTTTTCCTTTTCAATACTGGGCAATTTAAAGATGAATATGAATATTTTACAGAATTTTCAAACCAACGATGATACAAATGAAATGATTATCATGAATGGAAATCCATTGCCTTCAAGATCTATTAGTAACTAAATCTGTTTTACCTTCTTGCATTGGACCGAATAAACAAATGTATTAAGATTTCGCAAAATTTTCTTAGTCTAGTAGAGATGAAAGTGTAAATAGTGAGTTTGAAACTATGATCATCGATGGAAATCCATCACCTATATGTTCTATAAGTAATGATATATATTGCCTTCAGTGAATTGGACAGTTCGATAAATAAATAAATATTTTACAGAATTCTGTAAAATTCACAAAATTTTCTTAGACTAGTGGAGATGAAAGTGTAAATACCGAGTCTGAAACTATGATCATCGATGGAAATCCACCACCTACATGTTCTGTAAGTAATGATATGCATTGCCATCTTTGTTTGAGACAATTCAGTGCTAATAAATACAGGCGCGGATCCAGACTTCTCTTTTGGGAGGGGTCACGTTAAGACTCAAGTGCATTTATTTCGGAAACAAGGGAGGGTACAGAATGTAATAACATATATTTGAAGTATGTTATACGTATATCAGATTGACTTTATTACACCATAAATATATTAGAAATTCAATATTCCCATAATCACATATCATATATCAATCAGCTTACTATTGTTACGATCCTCACCCTATCCCCTGTGGGTGAGTCAGGTGTAACTTTGGAAATTTAAATGGAAACCCCCAATTTTCGTTGCAGATTCGAATTTCACCTACAAAAATATGTCAATTTTATTCGGTACATTTATTTTTAAAAAATTAAAATTTATAAAGTTATCAACAATAATTTTCAAATTAGCAAAAATAACTTTCATATGATGCAACATGAAACAATTTGCGAAGAAACTTATATGAGCGAAACATGTAAATGCGGGTAACGAAAAAAATAATAAATTATTATAATTAAAAATACATTTATAAAATAAATAAACTAAATTATACTTTTATTTTTTCCCACAATTATTTTTCTCATTTTCATTTTTCCTTTTTTCACTTTTTTCGTATCTAGTGCTTTGTATATTAATAAATTTGCATCACATTTGAATCTCTTTCTATGGTGATTCTTCTATAACAATGTTGTAAACTTCATTATAATTTTGGGGACAACTTCATCGAGACATGCAAACCTGTAATCATTTAATTTAATGCAACATTTAATATATTGCAAATAACTAATCTGATTTCTTTTGCATTGCCAAGGTGCTTTGTATAATTAAAACCCAAATAAAATAACATCATTGCAATACTGTTCATCAAGAATGAGAGCTGTCAAGAGATCCTTTTGATACAGGATTCGGACTCAACGACCGCAAAACATTCAAATAAGATATTTTAGGCATCAGACTCTATCCTCGCTCATCAGCCGAATTTCTCTCACCGGATTCGGACACAGCGACAGCAAAATATTCGAATAAGGTCTTTCAGCAGTGGCGAAGCTGAAGAGTAATCTGAGAGCCTTATAATACCCAAATTATTTTTCAATAACATCTGTCTTTGCGCGCCATTTTTCAATATTTTTGTTACTGAATCTTGAAGAAAATTAAATGTGTTCAACTTTTTTCCCCGTTTACGCGCAAGGGAATTATCAGAGCTGCAGAGATATACTCTTCGGGGCCGGTAACTGAGCGAGGCCAGTGGATAGACACCGGCTGGCTCTATCTATACGCACAAGAGAGCGTGCACTATCTTCCTTTCACTTGTATTCACTAGGCAGAGATCCCAGCTGTAGCCTAGGCTCTCGGTAGACACGGACTTCTACAGGGATGCGCGCCCATGTCTCGACCAGGCAAATTCAACTCATCAACTGACGTTGTGGGAAAGTAGAGTTGATTGTGTGCCGTTTGAGTGATTTTTGTTGGTGTTTTCTTGACGAAATAATTAATGAAGCTAAATATATAGTGTTGCAATGTCCCACTGACTATGCGCCAGTCCACGGCCGTGTCTGGAGATGGCCGTGGCCAGTCTCATAACTTGTAAACGGTTCACGATATCGAAATGCAGTTTTCGCTCAACAATGTGGAATCACGAGTCAAGTAATACGCCACAGAGATAGAAATAGTAGCAATACGTAGTAAATAACCAGTTAGATATACAGAGACTATTGAAATCTGCATCAAAGTAGTCATGACTATGAATGAACTTTCAGTGCGAGATTTATTTGAAGGGTACAAATTTGTATCTTTTAAAATTATTGATACAGTAGTGACTCAGATGGACTACAGGTTTCAAGATTTCGAAAACTTTCATTTTATTGAGTTTCTTGACGGAAAGCACTTTTTCACTTACAAAGCGTCCTTTTGTTCAGAAAAGTTTTTTCCTAATAAAACAATATCCATTCCTTGACAGTGAGAGGCCTCAAAATGAACTGACAAATGTATACATTAATAATGTAAAATACATGCCTGCAGTTGTTTTGTATTTGTAGTAGTATTTGTTAGACAAATTGGTCTAGAAAAAATATCAAGAGACGGTTCGGTTGATACAACTGAGTCTAACGGTTCCTTTATATAGTGCAGCATTATGTGAAGGGAATATGATGACATTAAAGGGTTAAGACATTCGTGAGAAATTCCACGGGAAATTAACTGTGCAGAAACGAAAGCATTAAAAAGAAATTATCGACGATTTTGTAGAATAAAAAACGATGGATGTAGCTAATTTACAAAATATGTAAGATTAGATTTTCAGAATATCCAACTGCATGACTCTAGCTTCGCCACTGTATTTTAGGCGTCAGACACTCCCCTCGCTCATCAGCTAAACTTAAATTCTCTAAGTCTAATTCTTTTCGACAAATCTTTACCACTATACTGCGATTTTTGTAGGAAGAGCTCTCAAGATAACTCAAATCCCATCTTCGCGATGGAATATGTCACGGCATTTCGTATCATTCACAGTCGTTCCGCTAGATTTCGCACGATCGCGACCGTATGAAGCAGTGCTTGCGATCATGCGACTTCTACCGGCAAGACCGAGAAAAGACGCGAAATGCCGTGACATATTCCATCGCGAAGATGGGATTTGAGTTATCTTGAGAGCTCTTCCTAGAAAAATCGCAGTATAACCCCTGTTGATAGCCTTAACTTGTGCTGAAAGCGGCTTCTTACGTTCTCACAAAACTAGAACCGGCATCAAACTTCAATGATCAAATTAGGTTCGTGTTACTGATTACATTACGCGTTTTTAGGTTAAATAAACATTGAGTTCGATAGGAGTTCCAATACTGAATTGGATTGTATTATCGAAACTGAATTCTAACAAACACCTGAAAGCAAGATTGTTGAAAATTTTACATACAGACCATTATTATTACTAAGTTTAGCTAGTTCTATTCCCTTTGAACAACAGTTGTGACTTTTAGGATGAGACCATGTGTTGACGTCCATTTTGCCCCAAATTCTCTCGTTCAATTAGTGATAAATATTCACATTACGTTGGTAACACTAGTAATGCGCAGTGTATTTGATTCCGACTTTAGATGTGTTACTTCTTTAGATATATTTCTTTGAACTTAAAATGTTTTTAAAGTGATCTTACATACAATACACGTATGTTTTATACAAATTAAATTCCAATTTCTATATAAATTCATTAGTTTCAACACTGCTAAATTTTTAGAAATTTCTAGAATTGTCTGAAAATATCTGAAAATGTCTCGGACAGTCCCGATTCTGAAAGGACACTGGAAAAGTTCAGTTTCAGTTTCTCAGAGTTGTTTAGATATCTTAGAGTTTCTCACAAAATTATGACGGTTCATCATTTGGGGGGTCATGACCCCCGTGACCCCCCCTTGGATCCGCGCCTGAATAAATACATATAACATTTTATGTTATAGACCTATGTATAAATATTATATACCGATAACATATAATATACTAAACATACAATTAATATTTTATGAAATCCTCAAATCATCAGAGAATGTGTACAATCTTAATTGAAAGTATAGGAACTTCTGAAACTATTAAATATGGATGGAAATTAATTGTCTGCAAATTCTGTTCAATAATAGAAAATTTATAATGTTACATTTGTAACTTATGCATTGAACTTGTTATTCATTTTGTAGGCCCTACTATCCTTCAGATATAAACTGCTCATTATTAATATTATTTTACTACACAATTTTGTTATTGTGCACGTTCCACAATCTTGTGACACTGCACACATTTATAACCTTGAAGACTTCACAGTAAACCTTAATTCTGGAGTTTCTTTGAAATTTAATTTCTTTTATGTTAACATGGGTGTAATTATTTATTTAGTAGCAGGAGAAACCTCTATAATTTTGATATGACACTACAGGTAAGTTTTTATTTCATATGTAAAAAATCTACTATGCTACTTCATATACATTTACATACATGTATAAAATAAATAATGAAGTTCTATCTTAGATTCTTATAAATGAACATACGGTTGTCACTAATATACAGAGGGGAATAACATCATTCACAGATTTTTTATCATTGAAGGACATCTTACGTCAAATGCCAATGTACAGAAATGAAATGCAAAAACAATTGAGTTAAAAACCAGATCGGAATAATGTCAGCCATGTGGACTCCACATTGTGGAGTGGAACAGCGGTGAATTGTTGATTGCCACCAGAAAAAGAAAGTAAAATGTTGGTTAAAAGAATAAAGGTGAAGAAAACTTTACAGAATATGAAAACGAAAATTGAGCGACAGGGAAAGAATGTAAGAGATAAAACATGTAACTAAAATATTAAGACATTCATTTACTTATACACTGATAAACCTTTTGAAAAAGGTTAGGCTTTCCCCGAAGTTCATTGAAATTAAATAAATCTTAAAAGAGTTGTTAAACCCTTCATGAATATTTTCTTAGCAACCGGCAGCAACTGGCTTGTATGTCTTGATAACCGGCGTCAACTGAGCCAGTCGGGCCCAATGAATTTTGTGAATTATCAGCCGAGATAGTTCCATCTCTCGCCGCGTGATGTCGCTGAAGTCGAAGGGGTCTAGTTTTGTTGTCTTATTTTTCAAGTAGCTGCTGACGTTTTTCGTACATACCCCCACCACGCCTCTAATGTCGGAGTTGAATCTCCTCCTTGTAGACTTCGTGAAAAAAACTCTCTAGTCCAGAGCCCCCTCCTGCACGTCAACAAACATTCGTTACCTAGTAACCGGGACCGTCCATATTAAAGCGCGGTGTTTGTTTTTCTTGTCATATTCTGTATATTACAATATACAGGATAAGTCACATAACTTTAGCACCTTCTGTAACTTTTGAACGGTTGAAGTTATTGCAATGCAGTTTTCACGGAAGTGCATGAGGGAAAGGGGCTAATTGATACGTGCATTAATTTCTATTTTATCACTTGTATTTTACGAGATTTTTTAGTTAACTTTGTTTTTCAAATGGAACTATACATATTTTTTCAGTTCACAATGACGAGCGTAAAAAGACAAATCCAATGATGTACATATTATCATATGTTAGATAAGCATTTTTTTTTATTAATTTTGATTTCTGCGACTGGGGTTTAACGGACATTTTGAATAGTCCACCACACAAGGTCACTCAGCGCTCCACCAGCACACGCGCTCCCGGCGATGAGAAGGGAAGGGGAGGGACCTTATTTGAAGATACGAAACATAGTATTCCAAATATTCACAAAACCATTGCAGTTTTTTCTTGAACTGTGCTTTTCATCCTTCCGCATTTTCAGATTTTCATCTTTCTTTGATTGAAGGAATTAAAGGATGGAAAATGAGGATTTGTCATAAGTTTGTATTGTAATAAAATTGTTTATAACTTCCACTCCATTTCATGGGGTTTCATAAGATACTTATTAATGGGATCTTGAAACAAAGGACAATAAGAGTAAATAATTAAGACTACAAAAAATATTGCATATTCTGAGCAAACAATTTCATTGTTAATAAGAATAATAATAACTTAGGGATAGAAATAATCTTATTTCAATACATACTACTTGAAACAAATCCGTATTTTCAATCCCTAAGAAACACAATATATCTGAAAATGGGTCAGGATAGAAAGAAGAGTTCAGGAAAAATGCAACAGTTTCGTGAATATTTTTCGTATCCTCAAGTACTAAAATCCCTTCCCTTTCCCGAACCCGCGTTTGCTGGGGGAGCGCTGCGTGACCTTGTGGGACTGACAGTTACAATGAAAATATCCGTTAAACTCTAGTCGCAAAAAAATCACATTTACTCAAAAAAATGCTTATCTAACATATGACAATATTTATATCTTTGGATTTGTCTTTTAACGCTTGTCATTATTGATTGAAAAAATACGTATAGTCCCATTTGAAAAAACAAAGTTACCTCAAATATCTCGTAAAATACAAGTGATAAAAGAGATATCAATACACATATCAATTAGCCCCATTCCCTCATTCACTTCCGTGAAAACTGCATTGAAATATCTTCGTCACAGGGGCCCACGAACCGTAAAACACCATAAAAGAACGGGGAAGAGGGCGCGGCGCAGTACAAAAGGGGCGCGCCCGCGGACGAGGAAATTGTCGCCCGCAGCGTCCGCCGCAAGTCGCGAGAAAATGACGCGCATTAGCTGGTGGGGAGGAGGAGGCGCCGCGTTACCCCTACAAACCGAGGGCATAAAACGCGTGTCCGCAAGCGGAAAGGGTCTCTTTGAGTTTTCGTCAGTAGAAGCGGCAGCTTCTCTCTTAAGTTTTCGTCCGAGGAGCAGGCAGCATCACTCTTAAGCTTTCGTCAGTAGAAGCGGCAGCTTCTCTCTCTGATTTATGCCCGCCGAAGAAACGGTCGCCGACGCTACAGTATTATTCGTAAGAACGTCATTTAGTTAGGAGTGTTCGGCGTCAGAAAGGCGTCTAGTTAGTCATCCGCGAATTTGTTAAAATATTCAAGAAAGCAGTTCTTCAATTACGGCACCGTGAAGGAGGTCGCCTGTGAAATTTGCGACAAGTTGATGCTCAGATTAAACCATAAAATCTGCAGCTGGAGCGAGAGAGAAATCTAGTACGCGGCGAGAAACATACCTCACGCCGGCGTGCGAAAAACACTGGGCACGAGCAAATGAACGCGCCGAACGAGATCTGGAGACGGGCGAGGACCGTTCGAGATCGGAAGAAGGAGACGGAACCGGGACGGGAGACAGAAGAGGACGACGGAGCTGGGAGCGGAAGATAGAAGAAGAACGGGACCAGGAGAGGAAGACGGAAGAATAAGGACGGCGTCGGGAGCTGAAGATAGAAGACAGGCGCGAAGGCGACAGGTCGCCAGGCACGAGCCCGCGGCTCGGAGCGCACGTGCCGGTAGCGAACGCGACAGTTAGCGACCAGAGGCAAGGCCAGCTCAACAGGAGGGGCGAGGTAACGTTGCAGACAAAATCTAGGTCAAGTTCGCGCCGCGTTGAAAGAAAATGTTAGGAGTTATACGGGGAGGTTCTAGACTGTGAAGGCGAAATAACGTTCATGTCGCAGTTAGAAAAGCACTAGCCATTTTGACGCCTGATTACCTGTTGGTTTTGTCCATGAATTAAAGTAAATTGACGTGGTGATAATAGTATTGAAGTGTGGGAAGGCTTGCCACAGAGCTTGTTTATTGTTCAGATGTTAGAATTAAAACGAATGTGAAATAAGATTGGTAAAGAGTACGCAGTTACTGAGTTGAGAGTGAAAGTAGAATTTAGTCAGTTTCATTACAAAAGAATTCCTTTTTTTTATGAACAGTAATTCAGTGTTTAGAATTTGAAGAGTTTGTTATTTTGATTTAAAAGAGAATATTGTGTGTGTTGATGATTTTATTTTGAAAGTTCAAGGAGGATGATGACGATTTATGTGTATAGTAGATTTAGTTATTATTTTTGAAGTCATTAAACTTTGTTTTACTGTTATTTGTGTTCCTGTGTTTTGGATTGCTCTCTACACCCCAAAAGATTCCACTGCCCTGAGATATAAGTAAGCTCGAAAGAGCAGATATCTGCGCACCCACCCAGACGCTCAACCATTGTTGAGAGAATTAGAAAATTAATTAAATTTGGGTGTTCGGGGCGGGTTTGCGTCAGAATATATATATATATATATATATATATATATATATATATATATATATAGAGAGAGAGAGAGAGAGAGAGAGAGAGAGAGAGAGGTGTCACACCAGCTTTGGGGTACGAGAAAAATCCTCGAACAGAAAATGGATAGAAATTATAAGAAAAATATTTAATTTTAATTATAATTTACGTACCATTGAAAATTCCACGCAAATAGGGTCATTCCACGCAAAATCGGACGAATTTGAAGGAAAATTGAACTCCATGTCTCATATCTTTCTGATTATTTTTTACAGGTTCATGAAAACAAACAACACAACGCGTGTTTTTAGTTTTGCTCAAATATTTATATTTTCGTCATTTTATTTTTTTAAATTTTCCATATCTCCATACGCAGTGACATGTATAATATTTTATATCTCAAAATCATTTTAAAATCTCGGTTTTGTGTTCCTCTTAAATCAAAACTTAAATCTGTACCTTTCATGAAATTTTGTGTTCCTCTTAAATCAAAACTTTCATCTGTACCTTTCATGAAATTTATCTTATTGTTTATAAAATTTTATTTTTTAATGTTAATTTTTTGTTTATATATTTTTATTTATAAAATTATTAATTTTACCACGAATTAAAAATCTGGAAAAAAAATGTAAAGAAAGTTCATACTTTCTTCTAACGGACTGTGAAGTTTCAAAATGGCTTGTGTTAAAATAACTTTTTGAGAATTTTTTAAATCTTACCCCGCGAGAACCTCATGCGCCCGTCGTACGTGCCGCTATCAAATGAAACGCTGGGGGGACAAGCTTCACAACACGAAGATAAGTGGAAATGTTCACTGAGCAATGAGTTTTAAAGTTCTTGTTAATATTCCAAAACATATAAAATATTAAGTTGTGTCAGATTTATGTCTTTTTAAGTTTCTCTTTATATAACTTGGGCACTTTCTTTCTAGGAACATGTTTTAATTATTTCTTTATCTTCACAAGCAGGAACAAAGGAATGTAACGAACGTGTACCACGTAGCCATTTTGCGCATTTCTACGACTTTTCAAGTTAACTTTTTCTTCTTCATGATCTTCATTGATGAAGAAGAAAAACACTATGTTTTGTATGTTTTTGTGCCCACCCACAGAGCTTCTTGGGAGTCGTAATAGGATCATGATGTACTTGAATCGTTCAACGTGAATCCACTGCCGATACGTCACTCTGTCAATCATCGTCTCTTCAAACTTTTCCTGCAACATTTTAAGTCGTTCTATTCCAGGACATTTCTCACACTTTTTAAAGTAACAATCAGCTCTTGGAGGGTCAAAAATAACTTTTGTTAGGTAGCATCGATAATCCTTCAATGCATTAACATCATCTATTAACTTTGCGAGACCTCCTCCGTCAAACATTAACTTTACTCGTACGTTTTCGTGGGATGCATAAACACATAATGTATGTGTACCGTTAGCTCCTGGTAAAATGCAGTGTTTCGGTCTTTGATTCAGCGAACTTTGAAAAGCTTATCTTTAGATGCGGGGACTGAACGTCTGTCTTTAAAATGTCGGTAGGTTTCTTTCATGTTGCTCAGTAATAATCCTCTTTTGTTTGTGAATCTTTCCCCCATTCACTCTCACTGAAATAAAATTATTTTTCCCCTTTATTTACTCATGATACGGTTAACGTCGTCTGGACAATAAAAAGCCACAACACATTGGTGTAGAGAAGCGTCGATAGCTCTTCTGGATTTCACATGTGGAGTTGACAATATTCCCTTTTTTGCTAGTTATTTTTCAACAGTTATTATGTGAGTAGATGCATCGAAAGGTTTTTTTATTTTAGGAAAAGACCAATCTTTGAAAATCGTTAAAATTTTAATTTTTATCTTCATCAGTAGTTTCGTTTCTTCTTTCAATATTCTTCTTTGATGTATTCTTCATTTTCTTGTTTTTTCTACCTTTTCTATATCAAATATTCCTTTCTCTAAGGTTCGTCTTATTTTTTCCACTTTTCGTCGAGGATATGCTTTTTGACCCAGTTTCGTTTTTCCCAATAGTGGTTTCACCTAATATCAATATTGTTAAACTTTCTTTCAGATGTGATAATTTTACATTCTTGGCTGGCGCAGCTTCTGCTTCACTAGGAGATAGATCACCATCTCATTTCAATGTGCAATTACGAATTATTGTCTTCTGAATTTCTACTCTGCTGACTTGTACCAGGTTTGTTGGAAAATGTTTCAATTGTACCTTTAGAAGTTTGACTTTCATTTATAAACCATTTTGAAGTTCTCTATCTGCATATGTTAAAAATTTTCAATTTTGGGCTGATTTTAAGGACAGGGTTCGGCTCACTAAAACAACGGCGCACGGTTCACTTGCGCATGGTTCACTCGCGCGGACCACGAGAACGAATCACTCAGGGAGCACTGCTTGCATTGTGCATTGTGCGGTGTGGTGCGAATGTGTAATGGAGAATTACAATGGTTAAATGCATAAAATGCGTTGCATGCATAATGTTAAATGCATAAAATGCGTTGGTAATTATGCGTTGGACAGACTCAAGGATGTTTTATGTTAACGCGAGGGCCGAAGGCCCGAGCCTCGTCCTCAACTTGGACACGGGTAGCGAAGCGTCACGATTCCACACGAAAGTGCGTTGGCCACGTGGCCGTGTCATAGAGGAGAGATATACTAGAGTTCGCACCGGGCTGCGCAGAAGGCCCGGCCGGGTATCAACATCTCTCGCGCCCGTGTCACGTGACTTTGGGACAGCTGGGTGGCGTCAGTAAGAACACCCGTCTCGCATTAAATTATTTCTTTTTTATACGTACGTTAGATGGTTCATTACAGCGTTATTTTCTCATTTATTAAGCAACACTAAAAATGTTGCTTTTGGCAGAAAAGTGAATTTAAGTTTTTCTGCTCTATTTGCTTAAGTACATGAAAATTCCGATTTTTGTCAAACTTGTCACTTTCAACCGCATTCTCCTCTAAACCTGTTTTTCAAGTACAATTACATAGGACTATAAATAAAAAAATATTTGTAAAATAAATAAACTCCATGGGATGCATTAATCCGAATTTCTGTTATTACTCAATGCTAGTCATTTTACTATTGATCCACATCAGTGACATTTATAATAGCAAGTTATCAAAATGATATTTCATCAGTCATTCACATTACATTAGTGACATTTATAATAGCAAGTTATCAAAAGGATATTTCAAGGATTTATAGGGGAAATTAAAAGCTTTTTATCTTTGATTTATTTAGTCAAAAACAGTATGTGATGTATGGGGAAGAAGTACAATCTGCATTCATTTTCTTGAGCTTCAAAAGCTCTTCCCAATATTTTAACTACAAACATTAGACATTTTCCCTCCCGAGTTATATAAAACCTATTTGCATCGATCAACAAACTGAAGGTTTTAATTTTTTTACTTTGTATTACTAACAAAACAGTAAAAGTAACAGTTACTCCTAAAAATACTAGCAAGTAAGCTCAAGAAAACGTGGGCATAGTGAAGCTACATTTATGTCCAAAAGAAAAACAAGGGGCCATCACAGCATTTGCTCAATGGATCAGGAAAACTGGACAAAAACCTGATTGAAATGGGGGGTCTTTGACCTAAAAGCTGAAGTACATATTTTTCAAAGAATTTACTAGTTTACTAGTAACTAGTGGTGCTACAGAATGGATTTCTTGTATTTTTTCTGACTTTCCCGTATTAGTTTTCTATTTCCATGGGTCTTCGCTAGCTATTCCGAATGTCACAAACTCTTTCTTGCCAGCTGCTATCTATCACCGCCAAAAGTAAATTTTTCTGTCATTTTTTAATTTTTCGGTTTTTAGCGTTTTCTTGTACATAATTATAAGCTTTAGAAGAATAAAATTGCAATGTCATGGCAAATGACCTCAGATCTGGAGGATACTGCCCTCTTTCGTCAAAGACTGACCTCTTCACCAATTCCTTACTGGGACCTGGGAGAGTCGTCTGAAAGAAATAATAAATGATATCAATAAAAAATATTCAATAAATGATATTTTTAATTAAAATGTTTTTGAAAATAGATATTTACATTCATGAGAAGATAAGATAATAGCATTAAACGACCACTTTACAAAAAATAACTAAGTGCGTTATCAACACATCTCTTCAGGGTAATCAAGAAAAGTATCAGATACAAGTATATTTTGTTGTCTTTCATAACCTCACTCTAATGTGCAAAGGATAACATGTGTAAGATATATTAACAATAACCTTAATTTGCATGTTTATCAACAACCTTAATTTGCATTTAATTTGTTCATCATATACAAACACAATACTTCAACAAATACACCAAATACACCTTTCACTCTCATTTAGTTATGCGTCTAATAGACATCTAGAGATTCAATGTGACAAGTGAAATTTAAGATCTTTAAAATTAAATACTCCTAATTAGATCATACTGTGAGAGTGTATTAAAAGTCATACCTCTAAGACGTGAAGAGCATCATCAAACATTTGTGCTTTTTCTTTGATTTCAATAAGATTTTCCAATGATGAAATTTTCCTCCTGAACTTCATATTCTGAGACCGTAAATGCACAATCTTTTTTTTCTGTTCACAGACCTGTTTACGAGCTATCTTTAACACTTGTCTCGCTTTTAATGGAGAGTCCATATCTTCATCAACGAAGTCACCAATATATCTATGAAATAAATAAATGGACAAAAATTGTAATACAACATAATTGTAGAATTGTAACAGAAAGTTAAACTGTTATTTCACTTCTTGAAAAGAAAAAGAATTTTGGAATAATTTACATTGAGGAACATTGTGAGGAAACTATTTCATTGTTTTATGGGAAATCCTATTGTTGAGAGAATATTAGTCAAGTAGCACATACCTCAAAGGACGCTTTCTGCTTGCAGAAATCCTTTCAGTTGATGATGTGTCATTATTTACACAGTGTGACTCATCTGCAGAAGGTACAGATGAAGAAGCCTTTGAACTAAATTGTGTTGCTGAAACAACAGACAAATGTATCAGAAAAACATTCCGCATTAATTATTACAATTCTACACAGAAAATATTTCAAGATTCCTATAATCTTACCAACATTTGTTGTTCTTTTTACAGTAGATTTTCTTCTCGCAGTTTGCTTATTCAAGTGTTTGGGAAAATTGAATATTGTAGGTACTGCATCAACTTTAAGCCAAACACCTCCAAACTTTTCTCTATCAAAACAGTTTTCTTCAAAATGTTTTGAACAAACTTTGGAAAATTTTGTAGGAGTAAAATTCTCCCTCCTAAGCTTTTGCACCCACACTTTCTTCCTTGTTTCATCTTAAGGAAAACTAGAATGCACAACAAATACACTAAAATCATCCATGATACATCCGAAAATGCATGAATCAGCATCTAGATATTTATTTCGCACAACTAAAAGGGTATGACAAAATATTAAAACAAATTAATAACCTACCTATGAAACGTGACTCCTCCTTTCACGTACTTCTCGTTGCAGCCAAAACAACAATACTGAACCATGATTTCTAACAAATCTCACACGTGTGGACCGTAAAAAGTGAACCAATATTCACAACGTCGCAAAATAATAACGCTGTAGCATCAGAAACAGCAAACAGCACGCAAAGATACATACAAGCGCATACAACACGAGCTGCCGGTGTCCCAAAGTCACGTGACATACGACCACCTCATGTTGAAACATGCGCAGTAGGGTCACGCGCACTCTAGTTGTATCTCTCCTCTATGGGCCGTGTGCACACTGTGGCGGCGCCGCGAATGACTCGTTCGGAACCGAATCGTGCGCGTCAATAGGAGCCGAGCCCTGTTCTTAAAATCTACCCAATTTTGGCGTAATTTGTAAATATTGCATGTCCAACTTTTGAAGGATACTTCGTATTACATGTTTTACATTTTTACATTCAGTTCTACCGTACTTTTCTAGATTGAAATTATTGAAACATGAATCAAAGTGTATCTTCATTGTACCTGCCATCTTCAATTATTTTTTGTCACTCTTCTAGAAAGAAAGAAACGCACGGGCACTCACACACGCGTCACAAACGATGATATTATTTGCACTGTATCACACATTCTTGGATGTAAACTGATTCCAGTGTGTGTATTGCTTGGTCTACTTCCTGTCATTGCCTTGGGTGTTAAACGACCTGCTGACATCGATGAAAGGGCGTGGGCAGTGTTGCGCAAGGCCGCAAGTCCAATGGAGGAAGACACAGGGAGCATTGACAAAGCGGTATGGCACCGGCGCGCCGCGGCGGTTGAGAAAATACTTTGCGCTCCGTTGAATATTATTTTTTTTACGTGAGTTCTAAAATAGAAGCCATTTTAAAAATTTGCAGAGATGGAGATGAAAGTCTAAAGAATTTCTAAAGAGTTTAAAACAAAAAATCATGGGGATCATCTTAAAAAACTTGTATTAAAAATTATAAACAATTTAAAAAACACAATATAAAAATATGCATTATTTATAAACACTTGTTGAAAGATTGCTTCTTTAGCTTTGAGATCAAGTTTAAGTTTTTACAAGCAATGCATTTGGAGTTAAAAACTATTAAACATCTCGACATTGGAGAAAAAGTAATATATTTCAATAATTGTAACTCCAAAAATAATGTATTCTCGGCTAAACAAAAAAATACGTGTCTCTTACTTTTCATAATAGATGGTGTAAAAAAATATTAGAGTATTTGAAACACTTCAGGATTTTTTCTGTCCGGTTTTACGTGGAATGACCCAATACTAATTCTATTTTTTCTGCATATTCTATAATTTTTTATTCTCAATGTTTTAACGTATTTTCTTTTAAGCAATCAGCAAAATTTAATTGAAATTTGCGCAAAGAAAGCAGCTATACATATTTGAGAAATTCAATACTTAACGGCGATATGATGACGACGATAAGAGAAAGCGGTTTTACTTATTTACAGTCGAACTTGTTTTATACATTTACAAATTAGCCTTTTAGAAATTATTTGAAACTTATCTGATAATCTATATTTTTTGTCCGTGTTGCGAGGTAAAGAACAAACATATATACCCTTGAGTTTTTATTTCTTGGCGCGTGTCTTCACGGTGAAATATCTCACGGTATTGTGCGTCATTCTGTCGTGCCACTGGGACTCGCATGATCGCGGCTGTATCAAGCAGTGCTAGCGACCATGCGACTCCTAGCTGCACGACGGAGAACGACGCGAAATAACGTGAGATATTCCATCGTTAAGACACGCCCCCACGCGCCAAGAAATGAAAACTCTAGTATAAAATAGTGCGATTTTTCTAACTCTGCCTCTCAAGCCCATATGGCCACAATGGAATATCCCATGCCTTTCCCATTTCTCGGTCGAATTATTTTCTGAGAAATTATTATATCTATCATGTTTCAAGTAGGAAAAACGAAGTTTTGGAAATGGAATAATTTGGAAATGTACAGAATTGTAAATCATAAAGATACCAATGAAGAACGTTTCTTGTATAATTTAATTATTTTTTGGTTTCTGAAGGTATTTTTGTATTTTTTTCAATTCTTTATTTACGTTTCTGTATTTTTGTGGTAATTTAATATTGTGTGTTAATAATATTTTAAATATCAAGTGATTTACTTAAACAATATGTACAAACTTGATTATCATAAAAACGCTAAAATCATAATATTTCATTCACATTAAATTTCTCATCTAAAATATAAAAGTTTACAGTTGTCTGCACTCTGACGTACGTGAACATTCAGGAAATACTCTTTGCATTCAGCTAAAAGCGATCAGAAACTGCGTTCATTCTCATTCGTATCTCGCAGGGACAACGTCGATGAATTTATTACGAAGAACCCAAATGCACCTTTACACAGGCAAATTGAAACAAGTTGATAATACTATAAGAATTATATTTTATGCAACAAAACAATGAATCTTGCAAATTCGTCCCGTAAAACCCGAAAACGTGAACTTTTCACATCGCCTGTTGAGAATCGCTGAGAAGTATTCAAGATCACTGAACGACATTAAATGTTCGTTCGGAGCGCACGAAATATTGTTTTTATTACCGTCTAACTCAAGAACCATGATTCATACAGAAATGTGGTTGGTCTCATATCAAAATTTGGACTTCTCTTGTCATTTCATCCGCTGGGTGTTTGTGCTTTTCTGCAATAATAAAAAAGTTTCTCGCATATACTGCGATTTTTGTAGGAAGAGCTCTCAAGATAACTCAAATCCCATCTTCGCGATGGGATTTGAGTTATCTTGAGAGCTCTTCCTACAAAAATCGCAGTATAGTCAAAATTTAAGGACGTCAAAATGTAGAAATAAGCATTTGGCTATAATTTATAATTAATTTCATGGAAATTAAACCATAAAACTAAATTACAAGATAACCATCACATTGATGAGTTCTGGGAATAACTGGTAAAAAACTCAATTTCTAAGATTAACACAACTGAAGCTATCGTTGAATGAACTTGTTAAGTATTTGCGCGTGAAACAAGATGGACGAGTCGAATAACCCCGAGCTTCCTGAATCGACAACACAGCTTGCGGTAGAAAGAGAGTCTTATGTAAAATTGTATTGGATAGAAAGAGAGGGCAATACTCCATAAGACGCCGTACTGCAATCAAATGTTTGGATGCACAATAGGACCAGAGGCGTATCTAGGTATCCAGGCGCCCCTGTCAGGATACTTCAAATTAGGGTTGTTGTTATTTATTTTTAACGGGTATACTGTAAATAGCGCCCCTTGTGTGTGGCGCCCATGGTACGTGCCATGTCTGCCATACTGTATACTGCGATTTTTGTAGGAAGAGCTCTCAAGATAACTCAAATCCCATCTTCGCGATGGAATATGTCACGGCATTTCGCGTCTTTTCTCGGTCTTGCCGGTAGAAGTCGCATGATCGCAAGCACTGCTTCATACCGTCGCGATCGTGCGAAATCTAGCGGATCAACTGTGAATGATACGAAGTGCCGTGACATATTCCATTGCGAAGATGGGATTTGAGTTATCTTGAGAGTTCTTCCTACAAAAATCGCAGTATAGATACGCCTCTGCTTAGGACCTACCAGTCAGAGGGACTGTAGACATCAGTTGATGCACTGGGCCCTCTCTCCCGGTAGGGAAACTAATGAAAAACCTGATTGAGATGGGGAGGTCAATGACACAGAAGCTGAAGTTTTTTAAGTGAACTACTCCTTGTGTGGGATATTTAAAATTGACGTAGCAGAGATGAGCTATGTTAACTTACATAATTTCATTGATAACCAATAAAATTATAAAATACTCAACTATTAATTTAAGATGCTGTGACAATTTCTTGAATTACAAAAATTCCAGAGAAGCCAGCAATTGTAATGTGTTAAATAACGAGTAGGATAAGAACAAAATTGTCTTGTATGTTGGAATGGTATTTTATTTCCTCTATATTGGTGTTCACTGTTTACATGCTGAAACTTTACATATATTAACATTGCATGATTTATTTACAACAAATATAAGTTAGTATAGTACATTTATTTATGAACAATGGCATCAATCATTATTGACTGTTCACAATGCCCAGCACTGCGACTCTACTGGCTTCAGTCAGTATGTTCAAATATCATAATTCTGATTTCTGAAAGTCTGAAATATACAATTTGCTTGTAACACAAATATTATAAATTGATATCTGAAACTCCTGTACCTAATTTCAAGTTCATACATCAGATTCTTCTAATGAAACAATTCACAAAAGAAAAATAAAGATAAGAGGAAGCAAATATGCTCCTGATAGGATTAGTTGTGTTTTCAATAACAAAATTGCAAATTTCCATCAAGAAACAAATTTTTCATTAATTGTATTCCAATTAATAACATAACAATGGAGGGGGAAAAAAACAACATACATTGTATTTCCTTTTTTCACCTCTCCCTAAACACTTCAGTTTCTGATTGCTTAAACATAGAAATACAATAAGGATAATTCAACTGTTCCATGAAAAAGACACAAGGCACTTGTTAATCCCCATTAACTTCCATTTTTTCCTTTCAGGGTATCATCAATGTGCAATAGACACATTGTCACAATCCAGACTAGTATAATACAATATATGCATATAATGAGTGGGTATATGATGAACATTTTTTCTTAATTGACAATTCAGTTTTATCCTTTTCTTTCACAGAAACTTATGTTTGCTGTAAAATATTTTGTATCCATTTTTATTTGAAAACAAGAGTATATTCCTCTGTCATAAAGATGAAAAGCCACAATGGTTTTCATGATTTTATTGCTTTGAGCAAAAAACCATTACTCACAAGCAGAGTTTATATAAAGTAAATTTATAATCAGTACATGCAACACATTAATATGCATATATCATGTTACAAAAATATTTACATGCTCTTGATACCAAGCTCTAATGAGAACAGAAGCAAATATAAAACAATAATTGTCCATTCTTAGGACTTTATTTTAATCTGACACGGTACCACAAGTGAAGAGTATTCAAATATAATTGCATTTCTTAATTCCCTCTTATTATTTATACACTCACATACACTATTCGCTTTACAGGTAACTAAAATTGATTACATTAAGGAGCACCCACAATAACACTAACTTGCAAATGTAGCAATAACAATGAATCAACAAGGAAAGTCAAATTCAAACAATAAAAACCTGATTCACAACAGTTTTGTGCTGAATAAATAAAATGTGTTCTGTTGCACAACACACAAAAATGACCTCAAAAGTGTCAATTGCAGGACAGACAGTGATTTTATGACAACAGAAATTAACTAATAACATCAACAAGGATCAAGTCAAAAAGGAAAAATCTATGTAACAACTACAGATTTACAGTATACATAAAATTTAGGAACTTAAAATATATTTAATGGGGCTTTCAGAATAACATTCTCTTATTTTCAATGCCCATCAAGTATAAAGCTGTCACACATGCATGCATTTGAAAAATACATCTCAAGCAAGAGCTGATGCTGGCAAAGAGCTATGTTTTGGTTTCATTTTATTCAGAAATACCTTAATGCTACCATTAAAGTCTGCACTTACTAATACATAACCCCCACACCCTTTTGTTCTCTGCTCCACCATTGGATCTTCATCAATCTTGGTACCTGGCACATTCACCCCCACTTCCTGCTCTTCTATCTGATGAATTATTATGTCTGGATTAGGAGCAAAAACAGCACAAGTTACAACTGCATTATGAGCTTTTATTCCCTCCCAAAAATCATTCCTATCTCTTCTAACGGATGAAAATTTTGAATAATCATGGTGAGTTTTCCAAATATATATACACTGATTTTCTGAGCCACTAACAATATATTTGCCATCATGACTAAAACTTGCTTTAATCTGGCTACTGACATTAACATATCCTTTGTATTTACAGGACAAATTGAGGTCACGCAAGTCATACAGACGTATACGGCTATCATTTGAGGTAACAAGTATTTTGTCTTCCCCTGGCATTGGCTCAATACCACTGATTTTCCTACCTGTAGAATTCTTGCCTCTGGTTGAACGCACATGAATCTGTGTGTGATATTTTAACTGATCTGTATTGTAAAAAATGCAACGACCATCATACGACCCCACAACAGCAAATTTACCATTCTGACAGAAATTAGCAGCTGTTATTAACTTTGTCTGACCATCTACTTCATTCCAAACAGCTACTTTTTTATCAGGAATATTCCAAAGGCGTAACTTACCATCCAGAGAACCACTTAAAAAGTAACGATCATCTCGTGGGTGAAATACTATTGCTGTAACAAAATCTATATGCTGAAAGCAACAAAGACACTCCTTCCTTGATATGTGCCATAACCTGACAGTTTTGTCCATTGATGAGGATAAAACAAAATAATTTTTGGACCAAGATACATCTAAAAGATCAGAAGTGTGTCCAGTGTAAGTGCAAAATGGTTTGGGCATAAATGGATGTCTGTGACCTTCTTCATTTTTAATGTCAATATATGCAGCATTTGGATCTTCTGACGAATGCTGTGACACTAATGATTCTTGAGAAGGTGTTGGAGATACTTTTTCAGCATTATATTTAGTTCTCATGTCTTGAAAATATGTGTAAGCATTCCTTACCACCCAAATACGCAATACACGGTCTTGCCCAGCAGTTGCAAGCAGCCTACCACATGAGGAAAACTTCATGCACCACACAGGCCCAGTGTGCTCACCACTCAAATCCTGAACATGCTGAAGACTGTCAAACTCATATGGCCCTTTGTGACTTCCAGACACTTTTAATTTAATGTACTGCTCACCTGGAGTCACATCATCACCAATATCATCCACATCATCTTTATGACGAGCATGAGTGACTTCCTGCGCAATGAATTTTGCTTTATCCATAGTTTTCTTTACTTTAGAACCAAAAAATTTCTTTAATTGTGCTGTACGTCTTTTCACTTTACTTATATCAGTGTCTTCTTCAGGGGGAACAGATGATTTCTTGCTATCAACACTTTCTTCGTCAGATTCCTTTTCTTTTTCCAAACTGGAATTGCTAACGTATTCAGAAGTAAGACGCATTATGTGAAGAGACAATGGATTGATGCACTGAGGTAATTTATCTTCTGCAATACTAAGAGGAACTCGTTCGCCAGTGTCAAGATTTAGCACTGTTACTTGTTCCAGAATTTCCTTAAACAAATATGAAAACAGAGTTAATAATAGAAAAAACTTCTAAGTAATGTATAATAATAATACTACTAATAATAATAATAATAAACTAAAAACCAACCAGATCAGAAAGCTGTTTTCCAGAATCAGTTCTTGTTCGAACAAGCATGTTCAACTGTGACATCATTCCCTGTTCATCGCCTGCTGAGCGCCTCCGCTCCTTCGATCCTCGGGGACTCACTCCTAGTTTGTGAGAAGCAGTGATATTACGGCCAATGCTGTTACTACTCATTGAGGTCATAGGGCTTCCTGTTACATTTTGCTTCCTTGGCTCAGTACTCAACAATTCAGCTTTTAGCTTTTCAAGTCTTTCTAGTTCTTCTTCCGAGGGACCTTCAGCTTTAGCTCTATCTTCATCCTGCAATGCACAACAATACAATGGAAAAAACATAAATATTTAATTTTATTTCCCCCTTTTTTCAAATAAACCTCAGAGGCATTTAAGTTTGGAATATACTTACTTAAGAAGATCACAAGTTTAAAACTTGCATTCCAGAACAATTTTCAAAGCAATATAATATGTCAACAGAACTCCTAACTGAACTTAAGGAAATTTTAAATACTTAGGAAGACAGCTCAAGAGTTCAAGTTTAGTAAATAATCATCATACCAATTACAATGTGTAAAAAAATTAAAATTAGAAACTTCTTGGTAATTCTATTTACACAACAAAGTTGTAAATCTTTTCCCCGTATTTTACTCATACATTTTAATTACCTTTGTTTTACTGGCTCCCCCTTACATTGTTTTGTACAATGCATGCATTTTACAAATAATTCACATTAAAATGTGAAAAAAATTGGAAATAAAATCAAATTTTGCATCAACAGAAACTTTGGAGAAATACAAAAGCTTACCTACATCAATTACAAATTGTACATGTATGAAAAAGAAATAACACTAATAAGTTACAGCAAATGATCTTCAATGTCATTTTCAAATATTAATTGAGGAGATTAATAATTGCAAATTTAGGCACACCACACAAATAAGCACAGCACATAAATTAAAAGAATATTAAGAAGCATAGGGAAGGGCACAAATAATGAATTTATTTTTACATATTGCCTGAATATCAACTAATATCCAGTCAATACAACAAGTAAAATTCAACCCATTTATGTTTCTCTATTCATTAAGTACCAACTAAAAATCCATTATTACACAGAACCCTGTTTTCATTCCTTTCCACCATTCTTTTAATTTGGATCATTTAAATAATGAATTCAAGCTTACAAGAAAAGGAAAACAATGTCTAAAAGCTTACAAAACTTTCATCAATAATTCTCTGTAATAATAAAATCCCATAATCTGTTCAATTTGATGCAATTGCCTGTCCAAAAAGGTGACAGGGTGGCAACAATTGAATTAAAATAATGTTAATGCAAGATTCTTGAAAATGGCTGAGTTAAAGAATGGATGCAGAATTCACAGTACAATAATTAATAATGAAATCTAGACACTCTACAAAGTTAATGATAAATGTTACTTCTCAGCAGAAATATTTCAGAGGTATGGTAAAGTGGGTCAATACAAAATTACACAAGTAAATGCATGCCAAAGGACTTAAAACACCCCAAGCACAAACACCAAATATCACGGCCATAATTTTTGTAGGTTATGATGTTTTCACATAGCTGCAAATTAACGATATGAATATTATTTCATATCACATGTACATTTAATATAAAATAAAACTGAACTTAATCCATTGAAACATGCTCACTACACATTCAACACACCTCTGAACTATTGTTGAAATCAATGATCAGCCATAAATGGGTTGCAGAATAGCTACTTTCAGATGCCACTGAATGCCCACAAAACCACATCACTATATAACGATCACCTTCAAAGTCACTCTCTTACCAGCCGGGCATCAAGTGCATTGCAAAGGTACCCTCACTATCACCAATATTTGAATGCAAGGAAAGAACATACAAAATCTTATCTGCATTCCAGCACATAATTTTATATCAGTTACAAAGATGAAACTTAAAGTAAAGTGATACAATCTTGAGGAGAGAACTGGCAATAAGGGACTCACCTGAGGTTTCACAACATACTGTCCCTTTGTTGCCGACCTGATGTCTAATGAATGTTCAAACTCTCGTGTCAAAGATTCAATTGTGCTGGCCGGGCTTGGCAGAGGTGATGATTTAGAGTAAGTCTCTTCCGCACAAGCAGGCTATTAATAAAATATATAGAACTGTTTTTCAAAAAGGCAGCAATTTTATATTGATACAATCAAGGAAATTGAGCATCATAACATGTCTCTTATTGGAATGAGGGTTGAAGGATTTTTAAAGAACTGTTAAATTGGAAAGTAAATAAGATTAAACAGCGTGCAACAAAATAAATTAATAAATTATAGTGAAAAAATAGCACATGCAAAAGTTACAATTGAAAGAAATATTTTTCATATATAAAATGTGAAAAATAATCCACTTATTCTGTGTTGCAGCAAAGTGAATAAATATACACTCTCTGATTCCTACCACAAGACATGCACTTGGCAGCATATCAACCATCACTTATTAATGAGCAGTCAGCACTGAATAACATTCATTGATAATTAGGTGATAACTGTAGGTAGTTTAAGAACAATTATACACAACACTGTGATTTGCTTAGGCCACCATTACTAAGATATCAACTTTACTGCATCTTTCAGAATAAATTGCTTACAGCTATTTCAAAAGTAACATAAAATACATTTTATTAGTAATAATTATATTTACAATGAGTCCAATCCAATATTAATTTCTAAAAAAGTTTAAGACTTTTTGACAACCAAAAAAATTTAATATACAAAAAATGTTACATTCTGAATGTGAGAAATATAATGACTCACAGACAAAGTGCAAGGGGTCTGGATCTTGCACTTCTTTTTTTCTTCTGGGTGGAGCAACAGGTGCACTCATTTCTGATGATCCATTATTATTAGGAATGTTATTAACACTTTTTGTGCTTGCAATAACATCTGGTTCTTGAAGTGGTACACAAACTTGTGACTGTGATGAATAATCAACAGGCAACAAAATTGTACTAACTGTGACACTACTAGTAAGAGATGGTTGAGCAGATGTGACTGTGGTATTACTACTAAGCATGTGAGAAGTTTGTGATTGAAGTGATGAAGTATCTGATACAGAATCATCATCTTTACTGACTATGGGACCAGATAAAGTACTTGAAATTTGTGAAGAACTATCTCGAGATACGCTGCCTGATACTGAAACAAAAGGAAGTTTGACTGAGTTGTCATTTTATTATCATTAAAAACATGTCATGAAATTTAGAGATCATTCGGATGTTACAACACAAAAAACATATTTCTAACGCTCATACGCCTTTCTTTGCACTAGAGGAGTCATGGAAAATATCTTCAATCACGTTTAGATACTATTAAACTACAATTATTTACAGTTTTCAACGCTTATAAAATTAAATTTTTTATATAAATGTTTTCCAGGATTTTAACTCAGGAATTCATTAATAAACTCAGTATTTTGCTACACTCACTTGATAACAAAATTGTATTTTGTGGTAAATTCAATTTGAAAAATTTGATTTCATTATGGAAACGACATTCTCAAATTTTGACTTTGTAATTAAGATTGTAAAATACCCCTTGATTATAAAGGATCACTGAACATGCATTAAAAAACAATAATAATAATAATAAAAAAAAAAAGCGAATGTTTCATATTTTGCTTAGATACCTAGATTTCTAACTTCCATCATTGCGAACCTGTTTTTCAATTATTAATAGAACTAGCGTTCATTTTAATGTAACTAATAAAGCAAAATACAACAAACCTGAAGGATCCACAATGCCACCTAAGATTCGCCCAACCCTTCCCAGAGATGTCATACTCTGAAGACTCAATGCATCATGTTCTATGATACGAAATGGGTGTGAAGTTTTGGCTGGAGCAGCAAATATACCCTCCACTGAAGATGTTTGACTGTCAGGCGGTGAAGCATTATTTGGCCCAAGGTCTTCATCCTCAGTCTGCATTCGTTGTCGAAGTTCTCTAAACTTATGGCGACCCCTATGAGCTTCTGATACTCTTTTTTCTATTTCCTGACAAACAAACAAAAAAAAATGTTAACACTGGGTTAAATATTTTAAAAAGTCAACTCTACTAATTTGGGGAGTGAATAAAATTTGCAACATACATCTCTGTCTGTTTGAAAAATCACGGTTTCTTGACATACAGTAGAATTTTCGTCTTTCTTCTCTTCTTGATCTTCTGTTTTCTGTGCATTATTTCCTGAATCATTGTCGTTAATGACATGAGAATCGATGCCTGTTTTGCTCTTTCTAAGAATCCAAATGCAAAAAAGATGAAGTTATTAACACAAATGTTAAAATAAAATTTAATATACACATCATGACGCAATACAGATGTTTTTCAATGAAGTTATTTCACCTGTCACCGCGAAGCTAGACTCATACTATTTCTATTACGTATTGTCAGCGAACTTTTAATAAACAAACCTTAACTGACAAATTACAACAAGATAGGACACGATACCTAGACGAACGATTTGGCGTCAGATCTTCTGCATCAAAAAATTCGTCGGAGTCGCTGCTATTTGACATGTTATTTCAATACCTTGTATTAACTTCTACATATGTTAAAGATTACAAACTTGCTCATTAATACGAGACAACCATCAGCCATGTCTACCATGAAGAACTGAATGCTAACCAATCAGCGCGTATCGTTGTATGATATTTGTACTCCATTGGTTAGTTTCTCTATAACCTCGAACCCAGGGTGTTTGTGGTACAAAAGTAAGATGGAGGCTCTCGCAGTCGAAGTATGCGGCGAGAATGGGGCCTATTACAAGGTTTGTATTAATTAAAGTATGACTGATTTATTATATTAATTGTTAAAAGTTTAAACATATATCACCAGAGTGTAATTTTGCATTGGAGGATTGGACATCAAACCATTACTTAAAGAGAATCTTGGTTTCGAATGTTTCACGGAACGCGGTTGGGACGCCATGTCCCATTTGACAGGGCGTGATTTTCCCCATGTGCCTAGTACTTTTTAAAATTTTCCTTTTGGTAATCACTACATTACCGATATTTTAAATGAAATGAGTTGTGCGCAATATTTGGTGATCATTGGTACTTTTCTTATAGAATTTTGAACTGTCGTTTTACGAAGGTTTTGCTAACCTAGCAGCAGCGCAAATTGATCTTTCTTCAATTGCCGGTATGATTAGCGGACTGGAAATTGGTTTGTAATGGTTGAGATGTAGTCTAAGTTTTTTGGAGTCATATTTTAAAGATCATACCATTAAATAAAGCGAAGCAGTGTATAAGAATATTGTAATTGGACAATGTTATGCTAGTCAGCCATACTTCACTTTGATTACCAAATTTTGTTTTTGTATTTTTTGATAGCACATTATTGCCCTAATTATGAATCTATCTTTTGTTTTAGGCCTTTGTTACAGATGTATTTGATGAAGAAGTATCTGTAGCATTTGAAAATGAGTAAGTTTAAATCTAATAAAGTATTTTGTTTGAGTTGTAGTTCAATCAGACTCGAATTCATGTACTATGTGAGTGAAAAATGTTTATTTGACAATGTAATCACAGTTACACTAAAAGATATTTATTGTTTGTAGTTGGCAGCCAGAATCTAAATTCCCATTCTCCCAAGTTCGCCTTCCTCCTGATGCTTCTTTGGGGAAGACAGACTTCACGGAACACCAAGAGATCGAGGTGTTTTCTCGGGCCAATGATCAGGAAGCATGTGGGTGGTGGAAAGCTATCATTAAGGTATACTTAAAAGTTTACTAAACTAGTTCTATTGATCATACAGTTTTGTTTAGTTCTAAAACTCCCAAACTAAAATCTGTTATAATTTTTTGAGAAAAAAGATGCACAATTGAATCGTGTAGGTGTCAGGAAGAGTTGGAGATACTACACTCATTTATATATGTGTAAACAAGAGTTAATTTATTTATCAAGTTAGAAGTGTATTGAATGCACTACGTACACATTAATGTGTACTGTTGAATTAATTTATGTTTGGAGAATGGAAATGTAGTATAAAATTATTATATACTGGATACTGTTGTTGCAGATGATAAAAGGTGATTTCCATGTGGTGGAATATTTAGGTTGGGAAAATACGTACACAGAAATAGTACCTAGTGATAGGTTGCGGCCAAAAATCCAAATCCTCCCATTAACAAAAGTACATTCTTCAAATTTGAGATTGAAGTACCTGAAGAACTGCGGGAATAGTAAGTATTCAAAACCTGTATGTAAGAAAGTTCTTATAATAATAAAATTGAGTGTGAAAAAGTAAGGCTTTGGTTTTCTGTAATTCTTCTACTGTTGAACTTATAATTCTTTTGAACATACTTTTCTGCATTTATGGTATTGTGATGTTTTTCTTAAATGTATTTAATAATTGTGCATTTCTCCTTCAGTGCTAAAGTAGAAACAGCTCATAAGGAATTTCAAAAAGCAATTGAGGCAGCAATATGCCGATATGTGCCAGAACGAGGTGTCCTTAGTTGTATTTCTAGATGTGAAACGTCTAAGAAACGTTCAGCTATGCTTCAAGAAATGCATTTTAGAAATTTAACTCAAAAAGTTTTGTTGTTAAAACGCACTGAAGAAGCAGCAAGACAGCTTGAGTCTACTAAGCTTCAAACTTCTGGAGGGTAAGTAGGTTGTTGGTATAATTATATGGTTTTGGTTGGATTTCAATCAATAACACTTTAGAATAACAAGTGGGGATCGGGCATAAACATTTTGTAAGTGGGAGTATAATTAAAGGACTTCTGAAATTTCTGTTTTGTACTTTTAGCTCTTTAGGATATATCTTTATGTAGACTTAGTGACTTAAGAATAGAACCTCTAGAATATATGCGAATAATTTGAACTACAAGTGTGTAAAATTACTATATTAGCAAGTGGAGTGTACTGTTGTAGAGATGATATTTTGGATTCCTATAATTGCTCCCATTTTCTAGTGCCTAACATTCAATACCCACGTACACTAGCCTCACTTCTGTGGGTGTTGTAGTTTACATCATTGGCATTCCTAAAAATTGCCAAAGCTGAATGTTCATTTGCGGGTTAGTGCTCACTTGTTTAGATGGAACTTGAGTGAAAATTGAACTGCACATGTGGGCATTATAAATTTGTATTTGAGAAAATTATTGAAACTTTCTGACAAGTCATTCTTATTTATTAAATATAAAAGGTGGGTGTTTATTAACTTATTCAGAGGTTAATTGTTTCACTATAAATTGAGGACAGGACGTGTATGTGTGTGTGTGGTATGTTATGATACTAACAAAATTGTCTAAAACTATCATTGCATGATAATGAATTGAGAGTTTTTAATTTTCAAACAAGTACAATATTTAGTAAATCTACTTGCATAGGTTACAAAAAGTAAGTATGCTCTCTGTATAAAAGCAGGCAAGTTATTTCTTCTTTCTATCTTTTAAGCTTTTGTGATTTTTCTGAGCAGAGTGGACATGCATCTGGAAATGCTAAGCATGTTAACATGTTGCAACAGCATGAAGCACATTTGCTTCTATGAGAAAGCATTTTGTTTCACAAAACATGAATATAATATTTTGCTTGTTTGAGTGTAGAATTGTTGCCCATGCATTTGCTCTTTCCACCTTATAGTGGAGACTTTAAACTAGCGTGTTCAGGAAATTGAGAACTTAATGAGTTCTAAAAGAATTTGCCAGCCACTAAATTTCTGGAGTCATTTGAACGTAGCAAACATAAGTTGAATTTATGGCTTGTATGTATGATCATCAGTTTCCATAGGATTGAAGCATCTCATTTACCCATATCACATTATTTAAGTAATTTTGGAAATCCTTGTTGGTTGTTTTGGCTCTTCATACACCTTCAAAACTAAATCGTTTTGAATTGATGCAATTGACATGCAGTATTGAAAAATGAGGCAAATGTGGGAAGTATTTGCTTCGATATTTTGCTTCTAATTTTCAGCCAATTCTTGCTTTCCTTTTTTCATTCTTGCTTCTTCCACATTAACTATTTTCAATTTTGGGAGATATTACACATCTGTGAGTAAATTTGGAGTCCCCTTATGAAGTTAAAAAAAATTATTCCTGAATTTCTGTATTAAGTGTTTTTGTTTTGTTATATCTTCATGACTTTCCAATTTTTTTTCAATAGAAATCTTTGTTTTATATAAATGTCAATGTGTCCATTATATTTGATGAATAGTCCTTGGAAAGGAAGTTTAAAGATTTAAATTAATCAAATAAATGACAATGTCACAATGTTTTTTATATTAACAGTGACCATACCAATGCTGCACCGCAGCAAATTTTTTTGTGCTGTCTGTGTTTTAGTAAGGAGTTACTGTTTCTTCAGCTATAAACTTCTTATTAGAATATTTCCTAACCGTAATTGAGAGTTCAGTCTTTCAGTGTGTAATGGATGTTTAGAAAATGAGAAACCGTTGACTTGCGTAATTGCTTCACGGAAACTCTAGCGTTCTTTCAACCAGGCCTGCCCAAAAGCAACATTGCAATCTTATTTTAGTAATCTGCCTGTGTAGGGACCAGTTGTACCATCCAAGCAACTGTGAATGTTTAACAAGTTCATCAAAAAATGGATGTTGCCATCTGTGCCCCTGTGGAAAGGATCAAGAGTACAGAAAATCTCCCAAATATATATGACCTTATTCCTCGAAAATACATAGTATTTTAATACAACCTTGTGGAAAATGATAGTAATATATCATGAATGGGGTGGCTAAATAGCCACTCCTATCTGTGTTTTCCAGGTATTGAAATGGCCTTGGTATGTGACTTAATGACGTAAATAAAAAAATGATATTTGCCTCATTTATTGAATTAATATGAAATTCGGTACATGATATGATATTACAGTTTGAAACTTGATCAACTACTTCATGAATTCTAGAAGAACTCAGTGATGCTTTCAGACCATTGCTCTTTCAAGTTTAGATTATCTGACCTGAAATTACCTTTTACAATTAACATGAAATGTGTTAATGCAACAGTCTTGTATTTTAACACGACAGAGCGAAGTGCTAGGATCTGCTTTCTTGAAGTGAATTTCGTACTTAGAGATGAAAGGTCTTTTAACTTCTAACAAAAATTTGGAAAACAGTACAGGATAATTTTCGTACTTTTATCTCAAACTATTGAGAAACTTTTTTCCTTGTAATAAACTGCGTGATAATTATGAGAATCTTTGCAAATTGAAGTAAAGAGAAGATTAATCCATATGACAAAGTTCAAAATATTTTATGTTTCATTCACTTCAACATGTCCTGAGATATGGTTCTTTTCTAAACATGTCAGGCATGTAGGCTCTCCACCCCAGGGTTTCTTGTGTACCATTATATTCACTCTTGTTTTTTCTAACTTGTTATGGGTACTCGTTGACAATGAAGTATTAACAGAAATGTAGGTTTATGGTGATCATTTTTGAAAAAATCTAATGTGTATGCGCGTCTATATATTCATTAGTTATTAAACTCTGAATTATTATCTTTTAAATACTTCAAGCCACTTTTTTCTGTTAGCTTTCATTTTTTAAATATTTTAGATGTTTTGTATTCTTGCATTTGGCCATTCAATTATCCAAGGTAGTTTAAAGTATTGTTCAATTCGTTCATTATCTTGAATCAAGAAAAGCATTTTCTACTTTTGATGTGCAACATTTTAATAGTCTTTAAATATAAAAATTTTGGCAGTGAAGTTGATAATAAAATTGAAAAAACATAAGAAATGAATTATATTGAATATATTCTGTAGTGAATTACATTGAAACAATGATTTCATGACGTAATGAAAGTATAGCTCTTTTATGTATATCCTCTTCAGTCCTGAACTGAGGAGGAAATTCAAAATGAATTACTTTTGTGATAAATGGGTTGTTTTTGTGTCAAGTGAGACAAAATTACTTGTATTATGTTTTTTTATAAGTTACGTTGTTGTTACAGGTGGTATCATATACGATACCTCAGGACTCTAAAGCGACAATTTATTTACACTATTTTTTTAAAATGTATTCCTATTCTGTCTCTTTTTTAAACACAGAAAAATTAATATTGGGTCTTTTAATGCTTATAATATTTAAAGCAATTGAAAAATGATTGGATAATATTATAGCATATATTGACTTACAAAAAATACAAAGTAAATGTTACAGTAAACTTATAACTTGACAATTTACAATCATACAAAACAGAAACATTTAAAATTCTACAAAACTAGAATGTTTACAATTCTACAAAACTAGAAGAGATGCTTCTGAATGTTAGCTGTCACTATCATTTTTCTCTTCTTGTTGTTGAAATAATTGTTGTCAATTGTTTGCAAAATCATCAAACTCAATGTCAGATAGAACTGGATCAATCTGATTAACTAGATCGAAAATTTTTGTTCTCAAAGCTGAATGTACAAACTTTGAACATAATCTCAAAAACTTTGTTTAAAAAAAAGAGGTAGAGTCCTGAGGTATCATATTTGATACCTCAAATTTCAAGATCCCTCAATCATATATTACAAATATTATAAGATGCAAGATTATTGTAAACATTTTAACATGGTTTTAGAAGATAGATGTTTTCATAAAAACATGCAAATTCCATGAAATAAGCGATTTATTAAGTAGACACAACAATTGTGAAACCAATGTAAAATTTTGAGTCGCTAATGACCTTGACTGTCGACTATAAATAAATGAATGAAAAAAGAAAAAAGTGATAATTACTTGTATTCAAATGAGACCTGCTTCACGCTGAGAAAACGCAAGCATTTCTTATAGTGCTGCCATCTACTTACCCCCAAATGAGCGCAAAAAAAAAGTTAGCGCCGAGAAGTGACAACTGTATAGTATATGATACCACGTTCATAAAACTTTTGAGGATTAGGATCGCATAGAAAAAATAGAGACGAAGGTATCATATATGAAACCTCAGGACTGAAGAGGATATAATACATTTCAAATTATTTTATATTGTGGATTTTAAACATGTCATTAATGAGACAATTCACAAGTGATGAATCAAATACTGTAATGAGTGGATTTATTTAGTGAATGTAACAAATCATTATAAAATTAATGAATTATTAACCAGTTAACTATGAACACAACAATTATCATCCTTCAACAAAGAGTATGCAATGCACTTGTGCTAAGATGCGACAATGCTGTCTGAGTCCCAGTGTTCGCCTTCTGTGTTATAAATACCAAGTTAGAAACATATTTAAAGTAATATGCATAAGTCGATGGCACTATCCTTTTTGCAGTCTAATAAAGTTATAATGAGGTTATTTTGTTGTAGATTTTACAACATTAGATTTTCAGCCTATTGTTTATTTAGTGGATTGTTTATCAAAGAAAATTAATTCTAGAACTCATTTCAACTCTCTTAAGTAATTGCAGATTTTAGAAAAATTGACATGAACTGAGGTGTAAGATTTACATGGTTTACATTCTATATTAAAAAGAATTGTTTAATGGGTAAATCTGTTTTCTTCCCAGCCTGTTCATAGGAGGGTCTTGTTTCCATTTCATTAAAACGCAAATATGAAATTAGATTGGAGGTACAAGAGTGAATGTTGATAATTCTTAATGCCCTGTATTTGACAATTCATTTGCTAAATTATTTAAATCATATAAAAATTTTGTTTTTTCTAGCATGTGATGTACAAAATATAAAATTGCTTTTATGATCTCCATTATACCACTCCACTACATCAGAAATATTCCATAAGGAAGGTTTCAACCTACATGCTCAGAAATGTCAAATTTTTGGACTTCATAATATAAATTTTATTCCCTAAGAAATTCAGTTGCAGATAATCTAGATGACCAAATGTTAAATGGTATTTCACCAAATTGGAATTACAGTACCTGTTTGTGATTCCCTGAGCAATTGAATGTTTTATATTATTTTTATTTTGTTTTCTTGACATTCAATGAAGCACTTATGTAAAAATATTGAAATAATAATGAATTGTTTATTTCTTTTTATTTTTGTGTAGTAAAACTAATTCTGATTGTCTATGATGTAGCTTATTGGAATGGTATCCTGATATTTTAAGAATAAAAATTAAATTGGAATATAATTGTATTTATTTACTCACAAAAGATATTAATTACTCTTTGTGTTTCATGAAATTTGTATTTGCAGTTGCGAATGTTGAAATTTATAAAGGATAAAATTCTATAAAGGATTACCTTCCTTCAGCTTTTAAACAGTGGTTATATAAATAATTATTATGTAAATTATTTCAACTATTTTAATAAGCTTTTATCCTTTATTAAGTGTTGGCAATTGAACCTGAAGATGTGAAAATACTAGTGTCATAAATTTTGTGAAAGTCAGTAGACATTTTTGGGTGTGAATAAAAGTAATTATATTTCAGATGGCTTTTGGTTGTCAGGATATCTTTCCAATATAAGATAGTTATTTTTATAATTCTGACAAGGAGACCATACATCATATTTAGTAATCTTACATTCGAATGGGTGTGTACATCTGTGTGTGAGAGAGTGAGAAAGACTGTGAGAGCGAGAGAGATAGACTGTGTGAGAGCGAGAGAGATAGACTGTGTGAGAGCGAGAGAGATAGACTGTGCGAGAGCGAGAGAGATAGACTGTGCGAGAGCGAGAGAGATAGACTGTGCGAGAGCGAGAGAGATAGACTGAGCGAGAGAGATAGACTGTGCGAGAGCGAGAGAGATAGACTGTGCGAGAGCGAGAGAGATAGACTGTGCGAGAGCGAGAGAGATAGACTGTGCGAGAGCGAGAGAGATAGACTGTGCGAGAGCGAGAGAGATAGACTGTGCGAGAGCGAGAGAGATAGACTGTGCGAGAGCGAGAGACTGTGGATGGGTGTTTATGAGGGAGAGTTCGTGTGTATGTGTGAGAGAGGAAGAGAAAAAAGAGAGCAACTGAGTGCTTGTGTGTGTGTGAGCTCGAACATTTGTTGACACGTGTATATAGATTACATTTGCCTGGAAACTGTGTGTGAAGGTATTGCATGGTAGTGCAAGTCTTAAGTCCATTATTCATTGTTTAGGCAAATTATTGCACCTCTTATTACCAATTTTCAAATACAGACTTTTTTAACTTGAACTGGTTGCACGAGGTGCACTGGGGCATCACTTGAACTGTAAATATTAGGAAGAACACCTTTCTTGTACATATAAACTGTAAATGTACATTATGAATTTCAGCTAATTATAAAATATTATTCATTTAGGAAGTTTTATTTCAATTTATAAAGGCAATAAATTAAATTTTATAATTTTCTGAGTTTTCAAAAAATTAGAAATGGTTTGACATCACTGGGAATGTGGTGAATCGTCTAGATATCGGGACCCTAACAACAATACTAATTACTTCCAGGGAAAACTAGTTTTTAGGGAGTTGTGAAGGATATTTGCAGGAGTGGAGAAATAAAGAACCAAAATCTTTTAATGAAATATATGGTGTACACAATATATAAGTGTTTATACTTCATTCAGAGAACATCCTTCACAGATCATACTTGTTTAATTATTTTCCTATTCAAGATCAAAAAAAGTGTGCTACAGTCAAACGGTGAATAAAATAAGGTTCAAATACTTCTTGGGTTTTGGTGCAACCAGTACAGAGGTTACAGAAAGCATTGATAAGTAAATAAGATAATATAGAGGATGCATGATATGAAATTTATTGATGTAAACTGCAGCATCCTTACAACAAATATTTGATTTATCATGTGTATTATCTTAACTTTGATGTAAACATCCTATTACCTTTCTTACTCATTGCGTACACAATGTATATGAGTTTATATTTACAATTATTTCAAACGTGTAAACTGGGCAACTAGTTTTTGTTTCACTGCTCTTTTGACTCCATTTCATACTAGCTGTACTTTCTGAATGTTAAAAGCTTGCCAGAAAATAAATAATTTCCAGAATAATGATGTGAATGCGTTTTTTTAAGTACATTTGAATTCTCTTATCCAATTAGCACTTAGCATTTCTGACTCATTATTCTCTATTACAAATTAAATGATATTTAAAAAATGTAATTAGCTAAATCTTAGTTTAATTTTCACATTTAAAAATATATCGAAAATAGTTGATTTGTCAACTACATTTTGATGATGGCCTGCATATTATTTCCGCAATCGTAGATTCTCATCACTTGAATGTACACTTTACTCCTTTTCTTGCGTACATTTATATTTTCTCGCTGAAGATGCTTACGCTTCATCACGGGTTTCTTTTTATTTCAGCAGATTTAGGCCTTCAAACTTTAATTATCAGCGTGTCTCAAACTATGAGGCAGGGGTGAGAGCAAATGCAAGGTGAGGTGCGGCATTTCTTGGCAACTTGGCCTTCTTACTGTTATTGCTGTTCATTATAATACTGCATGCTCTATAAGGAAAAGTAAGAAACTCGTTTGTAGCATTTATTATTACATTTTTACTCTGGTAAGATGAGTACAGTGTTTTGTAGTTTGCGGTAGATTGTACACGGCGAATATAATAAAAGCACATGTTCTTGGCTAATATGTGCATAGCCTGCCAAAGAGTTTGAGAAACACTGATATATTGATAGATTAATTTTGCAAAGCTTTTTGTTGTTTATTAAATTACTTATGTAAATAGTTGTCATTTCTGCAGCATTGGAGTTGGGCTGCACGATTTGAGACAATTCATAGGCAAAAAAGTCATGTATGCTCTCATTAAAAGTAACTGCAGGGTCATTTTATCTATACAAAGAGAATATCCTTGAGATTTTTCTCATTAGTGATATTTCATATTGTTACAGTGTCTTGTTTTCAGTGACATTCAAACCTTAATTATCAAATTTAATGTAAGTTTTGGATTGGTTCAAGAATTTACTTTTATTTATTTTTTTGTTTACTTCAAAAAAAAGATTGTGCATGCTTTTGCTAGGAGTTTGTATTGTTGATGTGCTGTCAGTTATTACTAATTGTTTGGCTTTAAGAAATAGTACATGCTTGCATGCTTAAATATTGAATGTTACTTAGAATAGTTATACAAAGAATCAGTATCATTTTGTTTCTTTCAGATATTCAGATGAGTTTAGTGTTCGTGAAGATCTCATGGGTTTGGCAATTGGTGCACATGGAGCAAATATACAACAGGCTCGAAAAGTTGAAGGCATTACAAATATTGAACTGGAAGAAAACTCGTGCACATTTAAAATTTATGGAGAGGTAATACATTGATATGAACATAATTTCAGACAGTTCATTGTAGTTGAACGTGTCTTTGAATTTTTGGACAATAATTTTTTGACTAGAAGACAAGGGAGACATTTTTGCTTTTGGCCATCCTAAAAGCGAAAAAAAATT